>JAPUBX010000723.1:0-533387 GCA_028672205.1 Proteocephalus fallax
TTGTTCACTAATCGCCGCTCGTATTTTAAGTGACCCTTCCCATCCACTCTATCCCAGTTTATCTGAATGTAAATCTCTTCGACCAATGCGTAGACTATACCGTTCAATACCAACAAGAACAGCGGCATATCGCAATTCGGTCATTCCCTATTTGTCCCGATTGTTAGTATCACCAGAACAGGTGAAACAGGAACTAAAAGACAATTTGCACATCCAATACTTGTCATATTGCCTATTTTTACTGCTGAAAGTTTTGGTCCTCGTGACCTCAATAAAGCCACTATAATAATAATTATGATTATTATTGTGCTTTATCGCCCTGATTGTGGTTTTTTTTTTACCCCAACAGGTCACGGTCACGTGTTCAGACAACGAGCACGCAAACCTCCAGACAAGCAACGTCAGCCTCCACATCAGCATCAGCGACGTCAACGACGAGACACCGCTCTTCGAGCACGCTGTTTACCAAGGTCACGTACGGGAAAACGAGGTCAACGCACCGGTGACTAAGCTGTCGCCCTCGGATCTGCGTGTGTCCGATAGGGATGTCGGCCGCAATGCTCTTATCACTTACTCCCTGAAGGAGGCCTCCGAAAACGCCTCGAAAATTGCCGACGTCAATCGATTCCGCATCGACCCAAGGTCGGGTCGCCTCTGGAGCAACGTGGTCCTCGACGCTGAGGATGTTTCTATAGAGAATTATTCCTTTTATGTGGTTGCCACGGACGATGGGTTTCCCGATAAGCGATCCAGCTCCGCTTTGATAAATATTCTCGTGGACGATGTGAATGATAATCAGCCGGAGTTTCGACAATACCACTATAATTTCGAGGTAAGACCTGTCCCATCTATTCGTCCGGTTTTTTCCAGATCCCCATGCGAAAGAATTCAGCAAGAATGCTGTAGATGTAAACACTTTTCTCATTAACAAGCTAAAACCGGCCATGGAGTGGGCAGTTGGCCTTGTCGGGAAAAGAAGCATGGAGTCCACTTTTAAATGCAATCTTTTGCTTATTTACTCCTTTGGGTGATGTCTAATAATACCGACATCTACACACTCAGACAAATCTCGTTTTCTAGTGGTCTGCCTATTCTCTCTATTCAAGAAATCATCGTTCAACGCCACTTCAATAATTGTTCACTAATCGCTGCTCGTATTTTAAGTGACCCTTCCCATCCACTCTATCCCAGTTTATCTGAATGTAAATCTCTTCGACCAATGCGTAGACTATACCGTTCAATACCAACAAGAACAGCGGCATATCGCAATTCGGTCATTCCCTATTTGTCCCGATTTTTATTATCACCAGAACAGGTGAAACAGGAACTAAAAGACAATTTTCACATCTAATACTTGTTTTATTGCCTATTTTTACTGCTGAAAGTTTTGGTCCTCGTGACCTCAATAAGGCCACTACAATTATTATTATTATTATTATTATTATTATTATTATTATTATTATGGGAGGGCAATGTTATGGCATTTTATGATTCATGTAATTCACTTGCACATGGGCATGGTTTTTATTTGATGGCCAAAGTATGTACATTCCGAGTGCTCTATTTGACTTGCTGCCAAAGTTATCTTATTGTTTCGTGTGCCCGGAGTGGACTGATTCGATTGATTTTAAGTTCCTGTTTAAATTGATAGAAGTTGAAACTTTCCATTGCGAATCCCGAAGGATGCGTTCGCTCAGGTGGGATTTGATATCGTGTTTGCATCAATACCTTTTTCTTGGAGAGCATTGCTTCAACTAGCCTCCCTAATTTTCGGCTACCAATGAACTCAAAAGAAACACATCATTGCATTTTCCGTCTAAATCCCTCGGGTCTGGTCGGCCAATATGACAACTTTGTTTACAGCAATCGAAGCGGAATTCGCGTGTGTTGACATCAGCAGGGATCATCTTACCAAGCTCTAAAATTCGGTGGGTGCTCTGATGGCGTAGTTGGTCTGCCGCTTCTCTCATGTCATCACGGCTACCAGCGACAATCCGCACACCAAATTCTTCAACTCATTGAACCAGCGGAAAACTGAGAAACAGGCCCAACGGGAATTAACGGATGGCTCGTTTTATGGCTAGCAAACGCATGGTCCTCCAGTTTCCCAGTACAACCCTCCTCAGAATGTATCCGTTTTATTTGGCTAACATTTAAATGCTGAACGTTTTGGTCTTCGGCAGCCCGATGAAGACATAAAATTGCATTTCAAATAACCCACTGCTAACTATGCTGTTTTGCTGGGAACAGAGTAATTATGCCAATTTAATCAACATGTTCTTATTGTGCAGAATATCCGTGTGCGTACTAATTGAATGATGCTTCCATGAAATAAACTGTCTTTTTGCTAAAAATTGAATGAATACCCATGCTTCTGATTGTATGTGCGTCCTGAGGAACTGTGTGGCTGATGTATTGTATCCTATAATGCTTTTAGCATATCGCGGGCTTTTAGCTGTGGTAGGTAAATTGCGCGGTATCTTCTTCCTGTCAAGACTCTCATCCACAGAACCTTTCGGGTCAAACTTCTTTTAAATGCATAGCGCTCTAACTTGATTATTTGTATTCACAAAACGCCACTGCAATAAATGAGATGTTGGCGTGTGAGATGTTGTACCGAACAGAATTGGATGCCGCCCTTTGAGGTCTGTGGCCTCGATTCCGATCTCCTGCAAAAAACGGCAATTTATTTTATTGGGTCTACCGAAAAAGGCGAAGGGGAAAAAGGAAATTTCCATCATATGTGTTTACTAAACAATCCAATTTCGTTCGCACGCAAACTTCGTCGATAATCCGGAGATCAAATGTCGAAGCAGCACCGATTTCTCCGCTCGAAAATTTCGTCTCCAAATAAACTTTGTTGTGGTCAACATTCGGAAGCCGTTTTAACCAGATGCCGCAGTAGCTGTTCCCGCTGTCTTATTGTTGGCCCCTAAACCGTGTCAAGGAGTTTGTGGGTACCCGCAATAATTGCCGTATCCTATACGGCTCCCCAATCATTTTCTGTTGGCAATTTTGACTGTGATTTCATTGTATTTTGATTTATCTAAGCCATAAGAAGCAATCAACCATCGCTATTTTAGGTGTTCTTCACATCTCGCTTTACGTATACGAGGTCAACCCTCCAATAACCTATATGTTTACAGTCTCGATTGAGCTCACTTCGAGGCATACAAGGCTGTGCCGTAAAATTCCCACAACAATGGCTACATATCGCAATTCGGGCATTTCCTTAAACCTTGCTGAACAGAAGATGTGAAATATGAACTCGGATTCAATTTCTGTATGCATATCTGTAATTTCTTATTACGTATAGTTAATGGCCATTGGGACCTAAATCAAGCTATTACAATTAATATAATTATGATTATTAATCATTCATTGTCAAAACAATACGTTGCGATGTTTAGCGTCCACCGTCACCCCCCTCCAATATCGGCGTTACGCTCGAGAGTCCCGCAAATGGCCGCCACCTCATTGGTTGGTCTCTCCGATCCATCTGCCAATAGCGTATCGTGTTCAATATCACGTGCATACACTGTACTGCTTGCTAAATATACGGGGTCTTCCAAATTCGAGTATTTTTTTATAATTTAAATTTAACATCTATTTTGGTAAGACTATCATCATCATCCATTTATTAAAATATATGGTAGATGGAAAACAATGTATCAATGATTGATCGTCAATGTTCCCCACGAGCATACTTACTGATTTTCGAATCTTTTGGTGAAATTAACAATAACATGAAACAGTCACACGAGAAAACTTTGAAGTCTTCTCAACATATTTGCGTTGGTTTTGCACTGCCAAAATACGGTAATATTTTGTTCGTCTACGAGTTCATTCAAAAATAAATTATATTCTCCTGAAAAGATGTTTTTTTTGCAAAAACGAACCGGTTTTTCTAACCAAGCGAATCAAAATCTTTAAGCGTACACGCGGGTGCATTTTCAATATGCTATTACAAAATTGTAGACTTTCTACTGTGCCGATTTTCCTTTCGAAATGGGTGCCTAATTCTTTGTTCAAAAGAAAACTAAACGCTGAAAGCCATATTATTCAAGTGTGATTTACAAATCTGTTAATGTACCCGAATGTCTATTTTTATTTTACATCATTTGAAACGTCTAAAAAAACATTATTGAAACCAAGTGTATGTGACTTAAACATATTATAAACTCGAAAGTGCCGCTAAACAGTGAATCTGCGATAGTGCAAACCCTATTCGGTACGACTTGATTAACAATTTTAGATCACATTGAACGCAAAATATTATCTTATTTGTGCCGAAGATCTCTTGCAGGGAAATTGTGTATGCAGTGCATCCGTTTTTCAATTAAACTACATCTTTCCACTGAAAGTAAAGCCGTTAAACCGTTTGTTTTGGTTCCTATCAAACAAAGTCGAACCTTGTTTTGTGTCCGAATTTTCTATGAAGTCGGGAGATTTGGATTTAGGGAAATGTATGTCTGGATTTCGCATTGTCTTCGAGGACATACCATTAATAAAAGCGCAATATACATATGTGAAACCAAACGATTGTGTGTCTTAGCTGAAACAGTGGTTTTCATTTAATTTTCCTACCTTATTGGTGTCTTCAAACTCTTTAGAACTCATAAAGCACATAAATTTACTTCATTGATAAGCGTATCTTCCTAAAATCAAACATATTTTGAAGAGAAAACATGCATTGCTAAATGGTTATGAAGTAAATCAGCCAAACCCACCCAGAACAAGCCTATTCGGTCGTTTTCTACGCCAGAGTTAAGACAATTGAGCAATAGACCTTGTATTTACTGTTATGTATAATTGGTAGGAAATTTAACGTGTGATATTCCAAGGCGTCGTCGTTTCCGGTCGATTGGGGTTGTAGATAAATATGCGTCTTAGGGGCATGTGTTGGTGTATCAAGATGGGGCGTTTTCGCTTAGCGAACGAAGACAATTGTTCTTCTGCTCGTTAGCAAATTTCAAGACAAATGCAAACAATTTTGAAACGCGGTGACGGCATGATCTGAAAAATGGCACCGGCTGCTGCAAAACAAACTATTTTATTGCTCAATGTAATGAGCACCTTTTGATTTCCACAATTCGAAATGATCACACAGGGTTGGAGCTGGGTGAGTGGAAGGTGGCCGTGCCAGACGTCTGGGTGACAGGCAATGTCATTCACTGTCATCCGGGTCTTCGGAATCTCCCCCCTGCCAGTCACCTCTCACCAGTGGCTCCGAGTAACCACCCAAATACCGTACCGCCCCCAATCCCGTAAGTCGCTTGACAGGCGCCGCAATCAAGCCGCGGGTATCCGCGCATTCAAATTCTCCGCGATTTTCTTTTTCTCTCCTCAAAATGTGTGCCGATTCCGAAGGTGGAGATCTTCTTTGCGGTTCAACAGCCAGAAACGCGGTTCAAACCATTCAAGTGCCTCTTAGATCAGGAAGGGTCGCGGTGGGGTCGTTTCCTTGTAGGAAATAGTCGAAAAAATGAACGATAGGACACTTGGTTGGTAGAAATAGTATCTGGTGATCAACATAGACCGACCTCGAACTGGTTAATCCATTCTCCCTTCACGCATATTATGTTACCCTCCCCCCACACCCAAGCCCCCTCTATTTTATACTGGACTTTTGCAAATTCTGTCATTCCTTATCTATTCCTAGTTTCAGTGAAACCAAGGGAGGTGATACATTGCGAAATCGATGGTCCAATGGCTATAGGTGCCTCATAGATCGACCAGACTTTGAGTCAAGGAACCTCGTGGCTATCAAAATGATAATTATTCGAAGACGACATTTGTTGTATCCTAACATAAGATATATCATCCACTCAAATATCTTACGAGTAGAATTGTTGGCGTAATGATTTAAACAACGTTTATTATTATTTTTTTTAAATTTTCAAATGACCAGAAATGCAACCACTGAAATACGCAGGGACTTGTAGAGAAATGAATGAAGTTTGCGGACAAACATCGAATAAGGCTGCCATTTTCCAATTAGACTTGGAGGCCAGTGATGCTTAATGCGTAAAAAATATATCACAAAATATATCACGAAAAGACAGCGGGGTGCTGTTTTCAAACTGTAACGCATGGGTGGCCATAGCGGCCCAATCGAGTGGAAGGTGGATGCCTGCGAAATCAACCGGCAAATCCCAGGGGATATCACCAGGAGGCCCCCGGAAAGACCTCTAGAAGGAGTCATTCATCCGTTACTGGCTGGAAAGTGGACATGCGCCGTCAGATTTTGATCAGTCCGCGGATTTTGCTGGTAATTTTGTTGTCGCTTTAAGTACCTCATTTTCA
Organism: Proteocephalus fallax; assembly: GCA_028672205.1. Lineage (NCBI taxonomy): Eukaryota > Metazoa > Platyhelminthes > Cestoda > Proteocephalidea > Proteocephalidae > Proteocephalus > Proteocephalus fallax. The sequence goes on from JAPUBX010000723.1 coordinate 6,307, forward strand.
GTGGAAGGTTTATTTTCTTGCTTCTCTGTTCAGGGGACCGTCCACTGCCGCAACCGCAAACGCCGCCGCGTCCAACCCAGACTCCAAGGCATCTCTTGGGCAGATCGTGCATTATTCACGCAGTTTCAATAGGGAATTAATTAATTTTTGCTCCGCGCTCCCTTATGGCATGCACAATAATCTGCAGTACACTGGCGAGAATATGGTCAGTGTTAGACGGGCTGGGACAAACTGGTCTGACACTGCTGTGTGCTTGGATGAAAGCAAGTTGGAATAAACGATAAAAACATTTTTATCAATTTTCTAAATTTAAATATGATGCCACTTCGATTTATTTCGGTGCCGTTCGTCCATATTTATTGGATAGGCTAGCATCGTTCTTTCATTGGAGAGACGTTTATCAAGAATTGGCCGGTAACCTCAACGTACATAGCATTCTGCGTTCGAGTTGGTCCTGGTAGACATGATATGATACCCTACCTACTCGAAACACGACGTTTTTTATGGTTTGCAAACGTCAGAGCAAGTGGATCAGCATGGAACAATTAAAAGATCCCATTCTTCAACACATTTCTGCCCTTCCAAATTAAAATGAACCGTCGTGTTGTGGCCAATTTTCGCGATCGTGATATAATTTTGGGTCAAACAAGATAAATATTAGTGCATCATATATATAAATTTAGAAAATAAAAAAAATAAATTTAATAATATATTCTATTTTTCTTTCATGAAACTCAAACAAATCAGGCAATTTTGCCACAATAGGCTATTAAAAACATAAAAAAATACAATATCTTTTTACCAACCAGAATTAATGTATGCCGCGAGAATTAAGCGTTGTGGTCATGATAGCGATTATTTGCTTTACGAGTTCAAATTTGATTGTAACGGATCAACACAAAATCATTGCTATGGATAAAAAAACGGTGTGATTCTTATTGGGAAAAATTCCCAAAGGTAATTTGAGAAAAATTACGCCCATTGAATGAGACATCTTTTAGAAATCTGGGCAGTGTTAATAATTCATTCTTTTATTGTGTGGGAAACTTTCCTCCTTCCCAATTTAAGCTTGAAACCTATACCTGGCCAAAATTCACCCGCTCTCTCTCTCTCTCTCTCTCGCTCAATTACAATCTCGCGGTCTCTGTATCTCTCCCTCGCTCCTTCTCTTAATATTTCCCAACACGCAACAGCATTGCGGAATCTTTTATCACCACAGCTTCCGTTTTACCAACAGCACTTAATAATTTACCATCCAACGTTTCGTGAATCTCTGGGCTTCCCGGAGGCATTGTTGTTGGGCAGCTAAAACGCGTCAAACCGAGCAGGAAGCCTCTTTTGTTTAAGCAGGCGTCGCCATGGAAAAGAACCGTCTGGGCCCATTTCCGGTTGGACAAAGATGGGGCAGAAGGTTAGTCTTGTATGGTGTGCCCCGTGGGTCAATTTTTATATCGATTAGGCGCGCGTTTTGGATAGGGCCTTTCAATGGCCGCCATTTCCCGTTTGCCAAACTTTATATACTTCGTGGGTTAAATTGGCCTTTCTTGCAAATTTACCACGATGTTACTTCTTTTATTCTTCATAAATTTTTCTACGTATAATCGTGACGTCCTGTTACATTTTTGTTTATTGTAAATTTTAATGCTGAAAGTTTCTGTCCTCGTGACCTTAATAAAGCGAATATTATTATTAATATTAGTGTGCCTCGGCCACTTTATTCGCACCCATTGTGTGTCTAGAGTCAATCTGATGTCCAAAACGATGCCTCGATGTCGAGAACACAGTCCTCATGCCTTACTTAGTATATTAATAATTTCTTTCTGATAAATAAACGAATGCAAGCGCAGTCTATAGGGTTTTTATATTCCGCTCTAATTGCTAATTGCCGGGCAGAAAAACAGACATTGATAGATTCTGCATCCCACTAGTGACGTGCCCCCACTGGACGGTCAAACTTTTTCCTCGTTAGAGCCCCGGCTAGCACGGTAAATGCAGAAGTCACGCAATTTTCAGCATTATGCTGCTCCATCAGTGATAAACCTCCGCTAGCAGGCAACTAAAACGACAAATGGCAGAAACGGTGAACCAGACTGACGAATTTGGGCAATTATTGAGAGTGGTCGAGAGGTTCATTTAAATTAATCGTAGGAAAATGATAAGGCAAAAGAAGCGTTGGCATGTCATCCTCGTAGACGAGGGCGTTTGCGTGGGGCTCTTGATTCAACGCGAATTAATCGACCTTTCACAACTTTACAATCAAATAACATAGCAAATCCATTCAATACATGATAACACAGAAAGCGAACTATTCAAATGTTGACAAACGTTGTTTAAATAGGTAAAAGTCGGTTTTATTCAACGTTTTTAATCAAATGTTCGTTGGGAAAAGAGAGATGAAACAAAAACTCTTTTGTTCAAAACTCTGCTACATTTTTGTGAAAATGTAAAGGGAGATAGATTAATAGATATTAAACGTCGATAAACATTGATTCGTTTGACATAGGTGAATACGGAAGTTCGTAAATTAAACGAATCTACACTTGAGGCGCGTTTTATTCATGTTGCCTTATGATGGCCCCTAGTGTGTGTTTGTAGAACAGGGTTTCTATTTTTCAAGGGTTTTCTGCTAATTTTTAGCTCAGTTGGTTCTGTTTGACCTGACTTTCGGGAGGCTTCGCGGGCGTAGGGCCCTCGAATCCAAAGCCTTCTCCACCGTGGATTAAAATTCCCGTCTGTTGCGTTTTATTTTCACTTATAGATGTCCCGCCAATCACGCATCACAATTTGGGCACCCTAAACCCGCCACAGAGACGGCAAAGTAAAGTCGCAGGACGACATGGCTTGGCATTCTCCTCGTAAGACCTAGATGTGAGGGTGTGTGGTGGAGGGGGGCGGGTCGTAGCTGGGTGGGGTTCTTAACTCCCCTCTCCAATCACGATATGTTTATTCCTCCTGTCCTAATGTAAACAAGAAGGCCCTTCGCCAAATTCCCCTCCCCCAGTCTCTTATAGTTGTAGCAACATTTTTTATGCGAAGGGCGCACGGAGTGTATAAAAAGGTTCGGTATGCCAGAAAACTGACATGCCTTATCGAGCGATTTGATATACTTCCGTATTTAGAAAGATAACTGATACGACAAGTAAATACAGCTTGAATACGAGTAAAACGTTGCCAAAATTCGGAGTAGCCAATCTTCCTGTGTATATATTCTGGTGCTTATTGTCCCAATTGGTGTTACTATCGTTAGGAGTTTGAGGTCTCTCCTGTGGTGTGCATAACTTAGACTCACTTTAAAACAAAGTGCATCAAAAGTTTTTTTAGAATCTTTGAGTAAACTACTCCATGATAATTATTGATAAAATAACGCTGCGATTGTTTGAATGTAAATTTACTGTTATCTACAGTAAGAGACGCTGCTTTCAATCTCCCAATTGATCAAGTTCCGGTGGAATGACGCAACCTAGGAGTCGAAACGATGTCTTGAACAAACAAAGCGATGAGGCTAAAGACGACACAATCGGGCCGCCTCGTAAATGCGTCCACCCGCCCACCGACCTTGAATCGCAATGGGTATTTTATTTTTGTGCGAAATTCCAACATCAATGTTTTGCAGCATGTCGGGGTCAGTATCTCGTTGTGGACTTGAGAAATCGATGATACAGCCTTCTTAGGATATTCGAGCATGTCGGTAGGTATAGTGTCCAAAAAAATGTATGTGGGCAGAATGATTTTTGATTTTAAAGTTTGAATGTACATTTGCTGTTATCTACAGTAAGAGACTCCCAATTGATTTAGGTCCAATGGAATGACGCCTATGTAGATGCAGATGCTCTTGTGTAGATTTATGCGACACGATGTCTATGAGTTTCTCAAAGGGGTTGACAATAAAATTCAAAGTCGCCAACAAACAAATCAATTAATTCAATGCACTTTAGTGTCTTGGATTCCATATTCAGACAAATAAGTGCCTCTTAAATGGAAAGTTGTCTGCGAAAATAGAATTGAAGCTTAATAAGACAAAAAAACGAATAAACACAGGTTAATGCGTACATTTTAATTCAGGATTACTGAATTATACTGTGTACTGAATAGACAATAGTAGATAGTTTACGTTTTGTATTATTTGTTTCTAATACAGCATTATTTAATCATTTTAAATAATAACGGGAAGCGCTTTATTGAGGCCACAGCGACCACAACATCTATAGTGACCTTGAATGATGTGTTTATTTATTCCAGAGGCATGACATCCATATTACTGGCAACCATTAGCTAACGCACACCACAACGCATGCTGTGACCTTAACGTGGATATATTAAGACCATATCGACGACACCTGTCCGGCCCCAATTCTGTATACTGCTTCACTTGTTCTGGTGAAACTAAAAATCGGGACAAATAAGTAATGACGTTGTTGCAGTACGCCGTCGTTCTTGTAGGCATTGTACGTTATTGACTACGCATTGTTCGAAGAGATTTACATTTAGATCAAAATAAATTAGGGCAATTGGAGGTGTCATCTGATGTATGAGCAGTGGATAGCTAGTTACGTGGTGTTGAATGATGGTCTCTTGGATGGAGAGAATAGGTAGGCGACTAGAAAATATATATATTAAAAAAACGAGTTAAAAAGTCAGAAAATATAAGGCCAAGCATTGACAAAGTTCTTGATACGGTTTGAGCTTAATCTGTGTATCCTGAACCGGCGAACTACGAAGCAGAGACGACCGCATGCACCAAAGACAGCGTCACCATGCTCACTCCAAGACAACCGACTGTTGACAATAACGCCGGGGAATTAAGATTTTGAGCTCGAGACTAAATTATGGAGTGGAGAGACGGCCTGTATGTCAACATCTGCTCTCTCTCTCTCTCTGCCGCGTCATCTGCGTATTTGATAAGTACAACGCAACAGACTATGAAAACTCTTTCGAATATAAAGGTAGTTCAGAACAATACGTACAGCATCTAATAGATAGATATTTTGTTGATTGCCTAACGTGTCAGCTTTTATGTTTTCGAAGTTGTGATAAATTCACCATCAAAAATACCAAAACGCAATTCTGTGTAGGAAAGAACAAATTTTCGTTTAATTTTAATGATGTTTTGGAATTAAGGTGAAATCAGTAATCATCTTTGAGTGCATCATTGCATTGTAAGGCATTGGCTGTCGAGAAGGTTGACTTTAGTTTTGGAGCGCTTTCTCGAAACGCCGAGTGCAGTGGCGTTCGGCCATCCTCTTCTTGAGGCCCTTCAGTCCCTCGTCCTCCTCCATGACGCACTCCACGCATTGGGCGACGTCGACAATGAAATTTACGTCACTGCATTTCTCGAGCTTGGCTTTAACTTCACGTGGCATTTTCATTCGGCAGCCTTGACGACCATGACCATCTTCGTGACCCGAAACGACGTCGAAGACGCCGAGAAAACCAAGAAAAACGACGCTGGCGATGAGAATCACGCGCCTAAAATGCATGCAGTCAGTACGAACAAACTTAGCCATAATGAGAACTTGTTCATTAAGCACACGTTTGCCAAATACGGCTAAAAAGGTGTTTGGGCCTACATATAAGTATCTAAACAAGTCCGTAGCCTCTGTTTCTTAATTCGCCGGTTCAGGAGACGCAGCGTAAGCTCCAACCGTTTCAAGACCTTCGTCTACGTCTGTATAGTTCCATCGTGATTTCCACCGGCCTGACATTTTCTGACTTTATAACCCTAGTAGACTTTTAAAATAATCTCGTTTTCTAACGGCCTACCTATTCTCGCCATCGAAGAAATTATCGTCAAACGACACTTAACCAGTTGTACACTCATCGCTGCTCCTATATTAGATGACCTCTCACATCCCCTCTATTCATTTTTATCTAAATGTAAATCTTTTCGACAAATGCGTAGTCAATGCCTACAAAAACGATGACATATCGCAATTCGGCCATTCCTTATGTTCATTGATTAAAATACCCAAGAGGATATTTATTCCCTTTAAATTAGGCCGTTAATCCAATACACACGCCATGACATTTGCCACTTAAATAGGGTGGGTTCTCAACCCCAAGGTGTATAAGAACCAAGAAAACAAAATAAACATACATGATTATATGTTCACGTTGAGGTATACAACCCGTCTGTGTTTATATAATAAAATGATATTTATCAATAAAAAGAACTGGACCTTTACCCTCACTGGAATTGTGAGATATGTCGATGTGTTTGTGAGCACAAAGTTCAATTTTTCACGTTCTTTAAAACAAAAAAACCACATTAAATGCCCAATCGTCGAATTTGCACAATGCCGAGCTTTTTACGGGCACGCACCAACACAATGGCTTTTCACCGAAACAAAACTACACTTCAGTGGAATTTGTCGGTTGTTGGTTGATTGTGAGGTTAAAGGGTTGTGGAAAGGCCCGTGCGCTAATGTAGCAGACCAACTATCCAAGAACGTCTCTCAACGATTGACAAGACGCAGCCTCTTATATCCCTACCCCTGCGACATGAGCCAAAGTTTCATTAATAACGTGACATTTATAGGTACATGAAAGGTGATTAATGGCTACCTTCGACAAGACCCTCAAAGACTTAAAAGTCGCGGAACAATGGTTCGATTTGTGACAACTGGATCGTTGATTACAATTTTAATAATTAAGGTCAACGATGTTTTCTGGGGGCGTCTTCACTAAACACACATTTTAGAGTGTCAAATTCAGGTTTAAAAAAACAACAGCTGTTTGGTCATACGAGACATGGGTGTGGGTGTATCGAAACAATTGTGCGCGAGAATGCAAGATGGACCATTAAATCAGATTGACTATCGAATAACGCCCAACCACAAGTTAAGAGCCATTAAACAAAAATTATCATGACATCTGCTCGCGGATGTGCAATTAAACTGGGCATAAAATTACTTATTCCAAATGGAATGGATAAAAATGGACAGACGCTCGATCGACCCCGGCTGTCTGGGGCACAGCACACAACAAGACTGTCGCAGGATGTCTTGTGTCTCGATGACTCATTTGGGATACACGTCTTAACATGATTGACCACCCCCCTGAGATCCCACGCAGTCATTTATTGAAATGTTTATGACAACACCTCATAGACGGCTGAAATTCAATATAATAATAATCATAATTGTAGTGGCTTTATTGAGGTCACGAGGACCAAAACTTGTAGCAGTAACAAGAGGCAGTATAACAAGTATTAGATGTGAAAATTGTCTTTTAGTTCCTGTTTCACCTGCTCTGGTGAAACTAAAAACCGGGACAAATAAGGAATGACCGAATTGCGATATGCCGCCGTTCTTGTGGCTATTGAACGGTATAGACTACGCATTGGTCGAAGAGATTTACATTTAGACAAGCTGGAATAGAGGGGTCAGAACATTTAAGGCCGGAGAAAATTACTGGAGAACAATATGCAATAAGTAGAATTATACAGGCATGGACAAAGGTATTTCTTATATAACTAGAGCTTAACACAAGTCTCCTGAACCAGCGAACTAGGAAGCAGAGGCGACGGCATTTACCAAAGACGGCATCAGCATGATCGCTCCATGATAACCGACTGTTAAAAATAACGCCGAGGAATTTCGATTTTGAACTCGAAGCGAAATTATGGAGTGAAGGGATTTCAGGAGTGTCAATAGCGGCTGTCAGGGAAAATGTAATATAGATGCATTTTGATGCATTCAGCAAAAGACCATTTTCCGAAGACCACTCGAGTACCTCAGTGACTGCCTGCCCGAGCTATTGAGAATCACCATCCGTATTGCATGCATGACATAAAGTCAAGTCATCCGCGTATTTTATAAGTGTCACGTCATAAGGGGACCGAAGGCTAGACGTGTAATCGTTATAAAGGAAGGGAGATAGTACTGCGTCTTGTAGTACACCGCAGTTATTTGGCAAGGAGGCGGAGGCTTCATTTCCGACTCTGACATGTTGACGTCGATTAGAAAAATAGTTTTGAAGCCAATTAATCAACCATCCTTCAACGCCATCTTCACAAAGTTAAGAAAGGATGCGGGAGCGTGAGATAGTGTTGAAAGCAGAGGAGAAGTCCAATAAAACTCCCTTGGCGGCTTTCGCTCCGGCATCAAGTGAAGAGTAGAGGGTGTGGGAAAACGTAGCCACGGCGTCCAGAGTGCTCCTATTTGGTTGATAAGCATACTGAAACGGGTCATCGGCAGTTTTAAGCGTGTCATCCAATTTAGAGAGGAGGTGCTTCTCAATCACTTTTAACCACATAGGTGAGTTGGCGATAGGTCTAAACTTTACAGGTCCGGCGGAACCATGTGCCGGTTTCGGAATAGGTGTTATAGCGACATCTCTCCATTCCGATGGAAAGGAGTATTCTCCTTACGACTGATTGTCGAGCTGGGTGATGTGATGCTCTATATTTCAATTGCGAGTTTCTTTCTCAAATTCAAATAAAACTCCCTTCTTGAAGTGAAATCATCATCTGTTTATTAATATATATATTAGAGGGTCTACAATTTATGAATTATTAATGATCTATCGTAAATTTCCACTGAGTGAACGCTTAGAGAATCGATTATTTGGATGGAATTAACCAATTTTCGACGTTTCCAATTATCGTTTATCTGCTGTTATTGCCCAAACTGCACCCTGTAAGACTTAATGTCCAAATCCTTAGACTAAATTCACAATTTGGGGATTTTACATCGGCCTTATTGCTGTGAACGCCGCTCAGTGCATACATTTGATCTTTTTCGGTGCGATATTTAAAGTTGAACGGCCGAGACGATTGTACATCAAAAAGGATCGACATCTGTTAGCGTCCACGCTGGGGAAATTTACTATATATCATTTTTTTATTCATTGTAGGCTCCTTCTAACAAATGATGATTTTTCATCCAAAATAGGTGTTTAATTGCGATGTGAAAAAGAAACTCGATTATGTAATGCCCTGTATCATAGAAGGAAGATAATTACTTTGCTTCCGCGCTCATTTGGAGCCTTTGGGTTTTATGGCACACCAGTGAGGAGTAGTAATTCTGCTCCTGTCTCTGTCTGGTCGTCTCTCTCTGCAATGGAGAGGGGGGCGTGCAAAACCACGTTTTTAACCTGGATTTAGATTTCATAGTTATGCTCCTGTTGCCCCCAACATGCGTATTCTGATAGAAATAGTGGACATCGGCTCCAAGATTCTACGGAGGAGATACCGGTTATGGTCATCCACGTGGATTGTCGATTGTTTGGCTGACCGAAGAACGTTTAATGCAAATGTAATTAACCGCGACGTTCATGGAACCAGATGGCCGCATAAACGATGACGAAAGTGCGTTTGGGCCTGACCTCGCGAGGCTGCATCACTTTTAACTTGTCCTCAATATTTGTGTATCTCAAGTCAAGGAACTGTGAGGGGGTTTCTCCAGTTCGTTGGCATCTCTGGAAGAATTGAGAGTCCGACACAGGTTTCCGGAAAACCGGGCGGAGTTTCGTGCACAGCACGTCGACGTCGTCATCAGGGGAACAACCAGCGTCTTCTGCTTTTATGAAAGCGTTGGGACCAAGGAGACGCAGGATTGTCTCGCTCTTCTGGTCCTCTGGGACGCGGGAGAGGAATAATTTACCGTAGCGTAGCCAGTGGTCGATGTTCTGGTCGGGTGTGTAAGGGGCTAACGACGAATTTATCGTTTCGGATGGTATCCCACTTCTGACACCAATGTGACAGCCTTCTCGTCGGGGTTTTCTAAAACAGGGTCTCTTCTAGGTGGCATATTTCTTCCAACAGGCGAGAGAAGGAGTCGGTAATGTAGAAATAGGTATACATATACGTATATATATTATCGTAAAACGACACTTAACCAGTTGTACACTCATCGCTGCTCCTATATTAGATGACCTCTCACATCCTCTCTATTCATTTTAATCTAAATGGAAATCTTTTCAACAAATGCGTAGTTAATGCCTACAAAAACGATGGCATATCGCAATTCGGCCATTCCTTATGTTCATTGATTAAAATACCCTAATTAGATGCTCATGGTTATTATATACTTCAAGCAGTATTTGAGTTCACAAGGATGTTCTTCCAAATGATTAGTATCAATCATTAAATTGGTCAGCCAAGAGGATATTTCTTCCCTTTAAATTAGGCCGTTAATCCAATACACACGCCATGACATTTGCCACTTAAAGAGGGTGGGTTCTCAACCTCAAGATTTATAAGAACAAAGAAAGCAAAATAAACATACATGATTATATGTTCGCGTTGAGGTACGTTGTTGTTCACGTTGTTGTCACCTCAACTGCCTTGGGTGTGATTGACCAATGGGAACGCCAGTCATGTCACCAGCTCAAACTTGGCTCATTGGTTTGCACGAGTCATAATAATAATAATAATTCTAGTGGCTTTATTGAGGTCACGAGGACCAAAACTTTCAGCATGAAACAAGACAGTATAACAAGTACTAGATGTGAAAATTGTCTTTTAGTTCCTGCTTCACCTGCTCTGGTGAAACTAAAAATCAGGACAAATAAGGAATTGACGAATTGCGATATGAAGCCGTTCTTGTGGCTATTGAACAGTATAGCCTACGCATTGGTCGAAGAGATTTACATTTAGATCAACTTGAAAAGAGGGGATGGTAGGGGTCACTTAAAATACGAGCAGCGATTACTCAACAACGATTGAATTGGCAGGCCAATAGAAAACGAGATGATTTCAAAAAGCCTACGGAGGTTTTAAAAGTCAGAACATTTAAGGCCGGGGAAAATTACTGGAGAACAATATACAATAAGGGGAATTATACAGGCATGGACAAAGGTTTTTATATGGCAAGAGCTTAAACCAAGTCTCCTGAACCAGCGAACTAGGAAGCAGAGGCGACGGCATTTACCAAAGACGGCATCAACATGATCACTCCATGATAACCGACTGTTAAAAATAACGCCGAGGAATTTAGATTTTGAGCTCGAAGGAGGAGGCTTCATTTATTAAGTAATTAAGAGTTTGTCCGTAAACGCGAGAGTCAATAGGGGCAAATCTAAGAAAAGAACAAACATTTTGCTGGGGAATAACTGGTTCAATTAGATTTACATTGTAGTCAGCCCAAACAACTGGCCGATGAAAATGTCCCATCTCGCATTCGTTTCTTCTACTGACTGGTAGAAAGCCATTTTTATTATTAGTAGCAGTGTTGATTAAAAGAAGACACCGATTGCTAATCCATCTTAGTATTAGTTCACTGGGTCATTCTGATGCCACAGTCAATCGAAGCCAAACTGCTGAAAGTGACAACGAAGAAGAACAACGAAGTTTACAAAAAACTGGTTACACAAAACACACCTTAATTTCGGCCTCCATTTCGCAGATTTAGCCTTCCTCGTCTGGTTAAATCCATTGGACTACGAAATATAGGAGCAATTAATCACACTCTACTAATTGGTGTCTTCGATTATAGAGCCATCGTAAACCATATTCTTTTCGATCCAAGCCGTCTGATGAACTTTCTAAGCACATCGACGCGTCTGTAACACCCCTGACCGAGTCGACTCCATTTTGTAACAGAACCACTAGTAACCGACACTGGTAGATCATTTTAGAAGTGAACATTTTAAAATTGTTCAGATGCTGCTCTGTATATTTTTTGCCGTAGCTGGTCGATTCATCAACGGAGAGTTTGGAGTGTGACATGGTTTTGTAGGAGTACTATGGGTGTGTCCACTCTCTTGTTTTCGTAGCTCGGAGTAACACAGAACAATCAGCTGATTTTCTGACCTTCGGCGTTCATGGTATTTGGTCGCCGCTTGACACCCACCTCACACCTTTGACTCAAAGTGGTTGTATTTGATGGCGGAAACAGTAAACCCCTAAACCACCGAAAGGCGGACGGGTTCATGGGAAGTTAATCTTCCAATAAAAACGCAAAAGAAAACCCAGGCTAACTGGGCGTTGGAGATCCATACCAGGATCCAAGGGCCAGGAAGGCGGATCATATTCAATCGCACAACTCTCTTCCGCCTGGTGGGATGCACTTGACTGTGTAAAGACAAGAGTCGCCCTTCGAGCAAAGCAAGTTGGTGCTGGGGACACCAACTGTACCCAATTCCCAGGAAACCTCGTGAATAGGTCTAGAATCGTAAGTTCAACTCAATGTTACGTCATCCCTGGGATACGACGCTGCTCGAGCCAACAGGGAACCCTCAGATACCTCAGAACCCCTACTACACACAGCCTCCTGACCACAATAACTTTCCCCACAGCAAGCTACGCATTGGCTGCCTGAATTTTGAGAACATTTATGGACACCGGAAGCTAATGCATCACAGCCAGCGCGCACGCTACACGACTGCCGTATGGACGTAGCCGGCCTCTCCAAAGTCCATCTGCCTAGTTCTGCATATTTGGGTGCCCCGTTTAAAGGTCTCTGTAACAGCGGGCTCACCGAAAAATTTGGTCCCTAAGCGTAGCATTTGCAGTGTGGGCAGGGCCAACAGCGCCGCTAGCTCCTACCAAATGATGAACTGGCTTCATTGATTTGGCTGATCGTAGCCGCCCACGCGACATCCTACTCGTTTAGATGGACTGAAACGCTCGGCGTTGCCTCTCCGGAAGAGACCACGCGGAATATCCTCGAAAATGTCGGCCTCGGCCAACGATGCGAGTACGGCTCATAATCACCGCGGACCAGAACGACCTTTTTTCTCCAACTCGCACTTCCAGCACCATACAAAACTTCTGCTAACGGGGAACTCTGATGGCGGCCACATCATTGTGCGATCACGCTGAGCCTCCTCGATCGACGACTGCAGGTTCTCCCGTGTGCGGAGAAGAACGGCTCCGAACACACTCTTCAGGATGCGGAAGGACAACCCCCACCAGATCCCCTGATGCAACGAGACACTCGCTGCGGCCAACCAACTTGGCCAGACAGACGCTCTGGGCAGTCATGGAAGCGGAGGTTATGCCCGGAAAATCTTCTGAAGTTGTACTATGCAACCCCTCGGAGTAATCGTGTCCACAAACACGCCAGTGTAGCTGCGTTCGACAGGCCCGCGAAACGCAAAGCCCTCTCTGAAGCCATCGCATAGGACTTACAGTCGACGACCCTGAAGGAAGAATCCACCAGCCAGACGTGACCCACGTGGGGTCAGCAACCCGTCGAAGCGCAGCTAGGAACAACGCGACGTCATCCGAGAGCTCCGACCAGCGGTGGTCTAGGGTCTCAGAAGAAACGTCGGCTAACGCAGGATTCTGGGATGCTCTTCCACCTCATTCGGCTAGAATCCGGTAAGCGTTAGCCACTACAACACTTACTACGCGACTAAGTGGAACATCTGATGCACAGAAAGGCTGAGCGATGGGTGGAACACGTTGATCACCTTCTGAACAACGCGGAAGGACAATCCGCACCAAATACCCTGATGCAACGAGACACTCGCTGCGGCCAACCAACTTGGCCAGACAGACGCTCTGGGCAGTCATGGAAGCGGAGGTTTTGCCCGGAAAATCTTCTGAGGTTATACTATGCATCCACCGTGTGAGATTTCGTGTATATCGGCGGCCTGGAATTCTCAGACGATATCGTATTCCCGGGAAACACCCCAAATGCCCTGTAACCGGTTCTCAGCCAAATCAATAACATTTCAAAGGCAATAGGGCTGGGAGATCAACAAGTCGAAAACCAAAGCATTCTCGATTTCCTCCGAAACCCACTGCCAGACTATCTAAATCACCGATGCTCTAGTCGAGTATCTCCCAGGTTTAAAATATCTGGGCTCAGCTATCCTGCGAAATGGCCAAGCCAAGGATGAAGTACAAACATCGCCAGGAAGGCGTTCCAGGCAATTTCACACAACCCCCAGGTGTCGCCATACGTCCAATACCAGCCTGCGGTCGCGAAAACTGACCACTGCGCATCGCAGACCACACGAGAACGCTGGGCGTAAGTGGCTGGTATGACGAGCTCTCCAACGCCGCTTTGCAAACACAGCGAAGCTGTCAGCCCCACGATTGGCGACATTCTTGAAGCAGCCGGTTCTTCATCCGCTCGCAGGAGATGGTATCACATAGTGATCCATTTGCATCTGTTGGCAACGCATCATCGCCTCCTGTTTCGTGGACAACCTACTCGCTCAAAAACGTAATAGATCTTCCACCCACTCCATATTTTGGCCCTAGACCTCCCCAGCCCACATCACGCGAACTTCCACTGCAAGCGGGTGCTTAATTTCTCTGTCCCCATATGGCCTCATCGACCCTTCGCTACGACGTCTTCGACGAAGTTCAGGGGAAATATTGCTGCTACCCAACCAGGAAAATTGCGCAGATTCAGCTGGGCACTACTTACGAAGACACGTTTATTTTCTAAGCGGGTAAAAAATGTAATCAACTAAACTCCAGCGAGGAGGTTCTCGTCTCCGATTCGTGGGAGCACGTAGAGGCTGGTGAACATCGCGAGAGGCGCCGCCGTCGGTGTGGTGTCAATGAGGCCCGCGCTGCCGGCCACGTCGCAATGCGTGTAGGGAATCGGCGTCTCGCTGTCAAGGCCATGCTGAAATGGGCGGGGTGAAAGAGAAAAAGGTCATAGCGCGCTTGGAAGGCATTTGCTGCGATGTCTCCACCCGTTTGATCGTCTCCTTCACCGCATGGACTACACGTTTTCGAATGCGGGCGTCTCTTATTTCAGGCGTTATAATGCATCACTTAAAAGAACACATGACAACAGTCTCTCGGGGGTCAATTTTCGCGTCATTGGGTCAATTGGGACACATTGGCATTAACGAATTAAGATAAAGGTGCAGATTTTCTGGAAATGAAACGGTAAAGCCCTCGATGAACGGTTGAAGAGATGGGATGGAGGGAAGTGAGGAGTGGACAATTAGTGAAATTTCGGAGAAACCCAACGACCGCATCGTTACCGAAAGCCTCTTCGACATGACTCATACTTTCATTTGCATAGGCAGATTTTTCTGGCACATTTCTGTAAGAATAAGTGATGTCAAGCTTGGTATTAACGAGTTGCGCTGTTGCAGCAGTATATTTTGTGCGGCAATGACATTCTCGAAGACAAACAGGCTTCATAGACACATCCATGAAGATTCTTGGGGCTATTGTACAACTGACAACGTCCCCAGTGCCGCGTATCATCCAACACAACCAGCCAAGGGGTCACAGGTTGAACTCGGGCTGGTTCAATTCCGGATTCGGCAGCCGGGTTCCACCACTTCCCATCCTCTACTCACGCCGCTGCGCCCGACTTATGTTTTGGTGGCCTGACCTGGGAGTCGAACACGGGTTTCTTAGACGTGGAACTCGGGCTGGTTCAATTCCGGATTCGGCAGCCGGGTTCCACCACTTCCCATCCTCTACCCAGGCCGCTGCGCCCGGAGTGAGGATGCTAACCACAACACCACCGGGCCATCTGCACACACTGAGTCTGCAACAACAGCAACACCACCGACCTTGTCTAGACCACTGGCCCCGATCATGAAGGCGGCTGGAAGCTGGTGACCACGAGGAGTGGCACTGCTCGCAAGACTGTTACACTGCAGAAGGTCCTCGTATTCGGTATGACCCTTGGCCAGCTCGTAGTCCTCCTTGCGAATGGTCGAAATCTACAACGGGGAACAAAACACGATGTCGTCTAAATGTGCTGGTGGGGAGAAAGAGACTACTGGGTTCTACACCCAAAAAGACTGGCGAACATTGTCTTTTACCTCCCGTGAGAGAATGAACCGACTGCTTCATGAATGTTGCGAAAAGTGGCTCACCAGATCAGGAGACGAGTTCATGAATATTCTTGGTTCCCGGCATTGTTCGGGGGCGACTCTAGCCTTTACTACCCGCATCAGGTTTGGGCCGCCTCTCAGGCGGTTTAAAACCGCAATGTGGCAGCTACTTTGAGCCAAAAGTGTGAATTGAGAGTCACGGTGAGACAAACGACCTGGGGATACCCCGAGGCATGATAGACCCTGCGATCAGAGATGCTTCAGATCACAGACACCCCACATTATTAGTAGTTCGATATGCTATAGTTTGGCAACTAATGTGTCCGTGTTAATAGTGTTCAGAGAGCAGGCAAGATTTTAGGCTGGCCACGGGCGTAACCTTCCAATGAATCATCAATAGGCCCTACCCAAATAACCCAATTTCGAGAGACGCCGATTAGGTGGTCTACAATTGGTGCTTCAACCAAAATACGACCCACTAAACGAGAAATCATTGCTGCCACATGCAGCCTAAAAACGTCGATGGAACGCGCATCGAGAACATTTGCAATAGCTCCCCTGTTTTCAATTACATGTTCCCCGAATAGCCCGAGGTAAATAAGACAATGGACTCCAACTGGTCAAATAATGGCGGAAAATTAGAGTTCGAGGTGGGGGGGGTGAATTGTCTTACCTCCGCCATGTCGGAAACGCATTCGCCAGCTCTCTGCAAGCGCTGGGACACGTTATGCCTTCGTGCCGGACCATTGTCCATGACGGCCTAAGCAGGAAAAGAGGGTTAGCGGTTGTTGGTCTCGAGGGTAGGGTCAACAGACTGCCTAAACAGATTGCCTAAACCGCAGCAGTGACCTACCGTGTAGAACTTGTAGGCGCGTATCACGTGGCCGGTTAGAGTGGCCCAGGTGAAGAGAAACGGATTCACAGCATCCAGAGCCTGCGAATCAAAATAACAAAGGCTGATTTGTGAAAAAAATAAATCCAAGAGAGTGTTTATTAGCAGGGACAACGTGAGACAAATCTGCATTCGTTTCAAGATCCCCTAGCCTCTTTTTTGTTTCGTTTACGTGCAATGAAAAGATCGAGCAACCTATTTACTACGATTTGACTGACTGTTTACGTGTAGATGTTTATGACAAGCACAAAATGGGTTGGTGGGTGTGTGGAGTAGAATGCATTTTAGACTTCGAGAGGTATGACTTGACGGCCGGGGATTAACCCATGTGGTGCAGAGCACTGGTTGTCCTAGAAAAATACATCAGAGGGACATGACTAGCATCACCCATCTCCCTTCAGAGCTATTAATAATTGACCCGAAATTGGATTCATGGGTTCTTGCGTTTAACGATTAACATCCGACTACACGGTCGCTAAGCAAACCAAGAGCAGCCGTATCGTTGCTATTACGCAGCAAACATTGTAACAAGTAGTGACCTTTGCCTTGGCAATATTAAACGCTACATGGTGTGAACTGAATCACGGAACTCTTCGGAGAGCAGTGAACACACTACGAATTCGCCGACAATCACCCATGCAGGAACTAACCCTACCAAACTTTGCTTAAATTTGGAGATAGGATGAGAACCAGTGTTACGAGTTGCCATTGTTGCTGGATATTTTGTTGATCGGAAGCGATTTTATCCAGCATATCAAACCAATAACCTCGGTCTGTGGGATGTCGTGTTTCGGCATTCACTTCAGTAAAGAAAGCTTTTATGGTAGTGCAACACATTTAACGTTGCTACACAGTGCACTCTCCCATCAAGCAGGAAACACAACTGAGCACCAAACTCACTTTCTCCTTTGCCTCACAGAGAAGATCGGCCATTACCATACGGCCCTCTGCGTCGGTGTTTCCGATTCTCACGCGTTTGCCGGCCCGCGAGGTGATGATTTCGTCGGCAACATAGGCATGGCTGCCGATGCTGTTGCGAACGAGGGCCAACGACCCGCAGACTCGCAGTCCTTGGGGTTTGAGGATGCTGAGAGTTCTGAAGAAGCCGGCAACGGCAGCCGCGCCGCACTTATCCCGATGCATGCCCGCCATCACACCACCCGCCTTGACGTCAGCGCCCCCGGTGTCGTAGGTGATGCCCTTGCCGACGATAAAGAGGGTCGTGTCGACGGATGGGCTGCTGTACTCGAGGTGGACCACCCGACCGTCGTGCTTCTCGATGTCTGTAGAAAACAAAAAAACACAAAGCCGCTCACTACCTGTCCCCTTCGTAGGCACAGAAAAAAAACGCGGGCTAAAGAGATGCTGTCGCCATATTTGGGACACTTACGAGCAGTCGCCCGGTTTACTGCGGCCATCAGCGGGTACGCCTCGGCGTCGATCTTATTGACGCGGACGGACACCTCGGCAGATTGGCTGAATTCAGCGCTGATGTATTCGGCGACATTTGCCGCACACATTCGCTCCGGGTCCGAGCCTCCAATGTCGCGAGACACACGACGGCCCTCCTCGATTGCATGGGCGACCTTCAACAGTCTCGCTGGGAGACCGAAGACGCCCAATCGGTCGTGCTTTGTCAGCAATCCGGTGGCCTCACGAAGCTCCAGTGGCTTGGTGAAAAAATACAGTAAAATAATATTGTTTTCGGGCGTGACTGTTCGTCTAAATGACCAAATTACCTGATACAGAGCATACATGGCACCGAGGATGGCGTTCAAGAGGGGATATTCGCCCTGACCCCATGGTTCCTCGGTGGGTAGTGAGGCGAGAGGTCCGAGAATCAGGAGTGGTGATCGACAACCAAGCGGAAGGGCTCTACAACCGAAATGTAACCAGGTTGTAGCCAGTTGTTGGAACCCAGGGGTCTAGGAATTCAATTTTTTAAGGTTATCTCCTACACGAGGATAAACCGGCTTGATGGGGATTTGGCATTAAGAATTTATGGGAATATTGTTTTAAAGGTGGTGTCCCCCCAGGTGGTCTGACCCGGGACTCGAACCGGCTTTGCACGGACGTGAGAAGCATTTCTGTGTGAAGAGACGAGGTGATAAAACGAAGTGGAATAACATGTGAGAAAAGAAACCAAAGTGCTTTAATACAGGACACATTAACTCCTAGGTGTGAAACGACGGAGAAAGTCATGGAGGGAATGATGAATTTTATCTCAAATTAATAATTCTTGGACACAGTAACACAGGCGAGATCGACTTCGAGTGGTAGGAACATGACAAGACAAAGTTTAATAGAGAAACGAACTCACTTTTTCACACCAGCAACCGCAGCGTCGTATATATTCCTGCTATCATCTACGTCGCCGTTCAACTTTTTTGTGGACGAAAAAATCTAAAAGCAAAATAATAAAATGATTAAAATAGCATTTGAAAACACGTCGATTGCAAGATGAACAATAAGATACACAGAAAGTCCACTACTATGTGGTTGAATTACTTACAAGTCGTTTACAAGGATGCCCAGGAAATGGCAGCAAATCGACCGTATCCGACAGTTTTGGGTTAATCTAAATAGAAAAAAAGTGGTGCATGTACAATCTTGTAAAAAATTTAATGAAAAAAAAACATTCTAAATTACCTTTTCATATTCCGCGAGGGCTTTCTCGATCAGCAAAAAGTGGTCACCCAAATGGTTAGTGGCATCGTTTATGAAAATAACAACGTCATAACCTGATTCATCAATGGCCGTACAGGATTCAAGGGACATTTTGCCAAGAGTGGGTTGACGCTGTAAGAGCCGGCGTTTTAGCTAACGAAGCGACCAATTGGAGCGCGCCGACAGCAAATATGATTTTGATTGGTTGTCACGGCTTTGGGCGTGTTACTGGACAACCAATAAAAAGCATACTAATTCCCACGTGACCTTGGCTGTTCGTAAACCAATAATCTATGCAAACTATAATGTAGTCATTGTCATTTTCGACAGTTTTAAAGCCCGGTGCTATCTTTATGTAACAATTGTCACCGATATGTGAACTCACTGCTTTCCCAAATATTACTAATATGCTGACTTCACAATATTAATGCTTAACCAAATGTAATTGTATAAGTTATTTCTAGCTAATCATAACATTTGTCACGAAGAGCAGTACAACTTGTTCTTAATTTCGTCACACACAATGAAATATTCATATTTCTTGTGGCATTACAATTTTCACGGCAAACCATCGTCATCCCTTGACTATCCGAGGCCATCTCACATTAAAAGATGGTGACTCATCTGTTTTAGCGGTTGAATAGTCACCAGACAAATTTCCCCGTGTTTTTTTTTAAACAATGAATGCTGCCATTTTAGCGATCATTAAAGTTTGTCACGCCATTTTAATTGCGCGTCTTTGGTGAACCCTCACTGTAATGCGAGCGAATTCGAACCTACACTACAAGAGCTATGCCTTAACCTTAGATCTGGGGTTTTTTTATGGCTGCAGGTCATGGCGTGACTCATCGGCCCGATGGTGCAGCGACTAGCATCCTCAATCTGTTCTCAAGTCCACGTGGGTTCGACTCCTGGTTAAGGCTACCAAAAATAAGCCCGTCGAAGCGGTGTGCGCCTAATATCTAGTGACAAGGGCGCGGAAACCGGATGCATCATCCGAAATGTATCCAGACTGTTTTCCACGTTTTTAATGATGCATGCGCCCCTTCTACATCCTCGTAGGACGCTAGGGCCCCACCTGTAAACTACTACCAACATGGCCCCAAAAAATAAACGTGACTCATACACCACTTACAAATCGCGAAAGCGTCCTTGTAGGAACTTTTCCTTTCAAAATTCAACCCACCAAACAATGACTATATAAATATTATTGCAGGAAGTGCAGTGTGCCAACAATTGTGCAAGATCTAACACTTAAATGGATGAGAAAGGACTGCAATGTTCATCATATGTGGACTTCAACTATGAGAAACAAAATGAGAAAAAAATCGGAAAATGCTCACCTACAAACAGGCTGTCTTTCTGGCTCATGCATGCCTGTTACTTCTTCTTTAATCCCTATCCTCAACTAACTACCTGCATTAATGGAAGCTGTTTGAACTGCACTGTTTTAACGACACTTATCCACAACCTCAAATAATCAAACTCCAAAGAGCCGTAAAATTCGTAAACCTGTACCCGACTGGAAAGACTGTGTCTACAATAGGTAAAAAGAAATCAACCGTTGGAGCAATTATACGAATAGGGAATGCATCCAAGAGCACTGATAATCTCCCTCGATCAGGTTCTCCACGCATGATCTCACACCGTTGGGTCAAAATGATTATCAAAACTGTGAACGAAAATCCCAGAACAAAACGGAGGGCCTAGTGAATGTCCTGTGATGAACTGGGAATCAAGTAACAAAGGCTAACATCAGTAGCACACTAAGCGGTCTGGAACTCAAATCATCCAACACAGACATGTCCCCCTCCTTAATCTATTCCAGGCCTGAGAGAAATGGATTATCCAGAAGAAGATCAGAAGAATGTTGTATGGTAAGATGAAACCCAAATATATTTTTATTGTGAACACTAAACTCGAAGTATTTGGAGGAGAAATAATGCTGAGCTGCATCTAAATACGCTATTCCTTCGACGAAGAATTAAGATGGAAACAGTATGACGTGGGACTGCTTTTGTGCAAAGCGACAAGGAATACTGATCAGTGTAAAGGAAAGAATAAATAGGACCAGATATTGTGAGATTTTAAGTGAAAAATTCTTCCATCAGCAAAGTTATTTTAAATGAAACATTGCTGGGTCTTTCTGTACGACAGCGACGCCAAACACCGCCTGGGCAACGAAAGAGTAGCTTGTAAGAAGCATTTAGAGGTCCTGGAGAGGCCCTGCCAGTCTCCAGATCCGAATTCAATCGAAAATATGTTGAGGGAGCTCAAGGATGTGTTGCCCAGCGACAGCCAATCGAACCAAAAGGCTGTGAAAACTTTATGAAAGCTTTGAACTCTGACATTGGCAACAAAGGATATATAGCATAGCGTTGAGATAAACTTTTGTCATTGACCAAATAATTCATATAAATAAAAAATTACCGATACATTTATAAAAATAATACAATTCGATTTTCTGGATTTTATTCTCTCATTTTGGGTCTCACAGTTGAAAAGTACCTAATAATAATATTAATATTATTCTCTTTATTAAGGTCACGAGGACCAAAACTTTCTGCATTAAAATTTACAATAAACAAAAATGTTACAGGAAGTGGCGAATTCAGAATAAGTTAAGAAGAATAAAAGAAGTAACATCAGGGTACATTTGCAAGAAAGGCCAATTTAACCTACGAAGTATAAAAAGTTTGGCAAACGTGAAATGGCGGCCATTGAAAGGCCCTATCCAAAACGCGCGCTTATATGGATGTATGGTAATTCGAAGACTTCGTGGCCCAAAAATCAGAATGGCACGATGGTCAAAGACGAAGGTCGGGAATGAATAATATTGTTTATTATTCAAACAATAGTGAGGGCCCGACCTGGGCCGAAGACGCCGACAAGGCGCGATGCTTAGCGCCCGCTGCAGGCGAGTCCTGTCTGGACACACGTGGGGCGTGTCGTGGTAAAAAGTGGGGGCCTATGATGATATAATTACAGGCCTCATCTTTTTAATTGAGAGACAGTGCACAATTGGTGGCGGACTAAATACTTTATGCCCCACTCATAAACATATACATCATTAATCGTAAAAATGTGCGTCAATCGAAATGGGGCTGACAAACCATTTTTGGTGTCGGCTTTACCGTTACTTGCTTGAAGGGCTTGAGTGCGTCGATGTTATTTTCGAGAATTGTTAAATATGCGTCCAATTAACGTGCATTTAATCCCATTTTAGCAAATAAGAATACTGAAATAACTAATTCGAAAAAAACACGGATAATCCAGTTGTTTGCATAATGAATCCCAGGTTCCAGCTTGTCCAATACGAGCTCGACCTGGGCTACTAGGTGACCTTGAGCTCATTTAGGTGTGCGTTCTGGCAGCTCGGTAGGCGAGGACTTGCAGGCTACAACAAATACGCGGACGAAAGTCGACTACATCTTACTTTTACATATGTAAACCCAATTGAAACCACTTTTTAAGGAAATGAATTTTGAAATCCTCCTTGTTTTAGCGTTAAATTAGTTTTATTTGTTCACAATGTTTTACCTTCTCAATTGAATAACCTAAATAGCAAATATTTATATGACTGACAATATATAATGCTTCCGTCAGGACAGTGTACGTTGCGCCATGTCGAAGGGTTGTGGTGTCGCGAAATGCCAATCAATTCCAGCTTATCATAGTCGAACGGACCTGTTTTTGTTATTCTGCAAACGTCATCGATTGTATAGTGGTCATCGACGGACTCTTCTAAACGGGACAGTCTTTAGCGTTTAAATACCCCTCTCGTCAACCAGAGCTGATCTATCGATGTTCTATGATTCCCTGCTACCGTTCATTTCTACAATTATGCACGATCGTTTTATTTTACTGTGTGGTTATTTATAATTTTGCGCTAATTCGTCCACTTCTTATACTTGACATCAATACCATGGTCAAATTTTCAACATATCAAGGCAATGTTCTGTACCACATATATCTGCCTGATTCTAATCGATATTGAAGTAATAAAAAAGGCACCTAGCCAAGTTTGACCACTTCATTGGCGTTCGTTTAACCACAAAATATCTTGCAAAGAAAACCACAGCTATTCACGTTGTCCAGAAACACAAAAAACTTCGCGTCCGTTCCCACTGTTTGCAGAGCAAGAGCAATTTAATGGATGTGGTTGCCACAACCGACTATAGGGGTTTCGCTGATTCCGATTTTGAATTGCAAATATCTCCTATTTTTTTACGACATGCTCTGCTCACTTACTGAACCATCCTTCACTCTGGTCTCGTTTTATCTCCATTTTAAACAATTGAGGCGACGGAAGGAACGCCTATGCCGCCAGGGCAGTCATCGAGAAATTAAACCCATTTCGATCACGATTACAGGTACGGTAAATCGAATGAATCATGTTTTTGTGGATGAGCTGTTCAAAACATCGAAACCCGACGACCTTTGAAAACATCTATACAGATTGTCGGAAACCCGTCGCTCTTATCTACTCATTGTATGCTAAGACCTGGATGCTCTGAATGATGGCTTGACCATTACGGGGTGTCGTTCGTTGGATCTATCGATCCCAGCGTTTTTATACCCACCCACGAAAAATCTGTCTAAAACATTTGGCTACCTGAAGAGCTCCAATGAGGCAGGTCCACACAGGCGCCGACTCTTGATCTCTCTGAAAATCAGTCAGCGCGAGATTTCTCCGATTTTCACCGAACTAGTCATTCATTCGGTTTTCAAGACTATTTGACGGTCCTGAATCCTATCTCAAGTGTGTGAATATAGTGTGGAAGTATGATGGATAAATGGTCTTCAAAACGATTTATCGAATGCGGATTCTCAACAGCTCGGACAGGCCGTAACTTAGGTACTCGAGTGGTTTTCAAAGAATGGACTTCTGGTAAACGCATCAAAATGCATCCCTATTGCGTTTTCCCTTAGAGCGGATGTTGAGAATCCGGCCCTAGCCTTACTCTATAATTTCGCATCGGTTTCTTTGTTCACCGGTTCAGAAGACTCAAACCGAAAAAAATATAATTGTCCACGCCT
Source organism: Proteocephalus fallax (assembly GCA_028672205.1). Classification (NCBI taxonomy): domain Eukaryota; kingdom Metazoa; phylum Platyhelminthes; class Cestoda; order Proteocephalidea; family Proteocephalidae; genus Proteocephalus; species Proteocephalus fallax. Next base: position 30,611 of record JAPUBX010000723.1, read on the forward strand.
ATCTAATTCCGCTTATTGTATATTGTTCACAATAATTTCCCATGGCCTCAGATGTATTTACGTTGTAATCTTCGGTAGGATTTTTTAAATAATCTCGTTTTCTAATAGTCCATTTATTTAAATGGAAATCTGTTAGACTAATGCGTAGGAAATACCGTTCATACTTACAAGAATGAAGATATATCGCAATTCGGTAATTCATTACGTGTCTAGATTTTTAGTTTCAACAGAACAGGTGAAGCAGGAACTAAAAGACATATATGGTAGATAGCATTGCCAATTACATTATATTTATGCAGGAGTTTTTGTCCTCTTGACAACAATAAAACTCTTACCATTATAAGTATGTTTTGGAACCAAATTTTGCAAATAAAAAATCCATTTCTAATGCGGTCGTGTTTAATTATCGTTATGGGGAACTGAAGGAATTATCGTATGGTGTTCCGTTGGTACTGACACAACTAGTGTTTGTATCCAACAATAAGTTCCACAATGAGCGAATTAAACGATTTGGCCTTTCAATGTTTTTTAACGGTTTTTAAAGAGCCTGAAACATTCGACTTTGTGCTCACTGACAAACGGACATAAATAAGCTCCATTGAGGGTAAAGGTCCAGATGTTTTTATTAATAAATCCAATTCGACTATATAAACGCCAACAGGTTTGTTTGTTTTAATGTGAACATTGAACCATGTATGTTTATCAATTTTATCGGTAAACCATTTTAAATTTTGCTCCTGTAAACCTCAACCATTGTCTTGTATTTGGGAAAGGCGCTGTTGAATCTGGAATGACATTTTTTTCAGTTAACTCGTCCCCTTCGATTGTCATGCTTATTAAATTCACAGCTGCCCAATTTGAAGTAGTCATGTTTACGCTGCATTAATAATTTAGGGTGAAGATGCATTTTATCGGTTAATCAACTTAATTATTGATTCACCAGTGGTTGCAACAATGGATCACTTATGTAAACCCATAGTTTGAAGTATGCAATTGCAAAATCCATTGTTATCCATTCGATTTGGAATAAATGTGCACAGTTGTATTGCACATCCGCGAGCAGATGTCATGATAATTTGTGTTTAATGGCTCTGAAATTGTGGTTGGGCGTTATTTGATAGTCAATTTAATGGTCCATCTTGCATTCTCGCGCACAATTGTTTCGATACACCCACACCCTTTACTCGCATGACCAAACAGCTGTTGTTTTTTAAACTCCAATTTGACACTCTAAAATGTGTGTTTAGTGAAGACGCCCCCAGCAAACATCGTTGACCTTAATTATTAAAATTGTAATCAACGATCCAGTTGTCACAAATCGAACCATTGTTCCGCGACTTTTAAGTCTTTGAGGGTCTTGTCGAAGGTAGCCACTAATCGCTTTTCGTATACCTATTAATGGCACGCTATTAATGAAACTTTGGCTCATGTCGCAGGGGTAGGGATGTAAGAGGCTGCGTCTTGTCAATCGTTGATAGACGTTCTTGGATAGTTGGTCTGCTGCATAAGCGCACGGGCCTTTCCACAACCCTTAAACCTCACAATCAACCAACAACCGACGCATGCCAGTGTGTCTTCGCAGGACGTTTCTGTTAGTTTGGTTTATTCATCACCATTCTACAATTAGTTGGCATCACTTGTTACGTATACAGAAAGACGCCTCCCATGCCCTCAATTTTAGTTTTTTGAAATGTAAATCTCGGTGACCTCCGCGTTTATGACACAGAATCAAGTGATTACAATAATAAACATAATAATTAGTCTCATGTTCAGCCAGAATAGTGCGGCGAATGGAGTGTGTGATGGCTTGCATGATTCTGTTCCCTCATCCTGTGCTGCATTTGAAGGCACACTTTCGCAAAAATCAATTTGAATTAACTTCACGTATTTCAGGCGCGTCATTCTCATCGCCAGCGTCGTTTTGCTCGGTTTTCTCGGCGTCTTCGACGTCGCCTCGAGCGAGGAGGTTCGTGGTGGTCATCATGGCTGCGGCATGAAAATGCCACGCGCGCTGTAGGCTCTTCTTAAAGCCAAGCTCGAGAAATGCACTGACGTAAATGTCATTGTCGACGTCACCCAATGCGTGGAGTGCGTCATGGAGGAGGACGAGGGACTGAAGGGCCTCAAGAAGAGGATGGCCGAACGCCACTGCACTCGGCGTTTCGAGAAAGCGCTCGAAAACTAAAGTCAACCTTCTCGACAGCCAATGCCTTACAATGCAATGATGCACTCAAAGATGATTACTGATTCCACCTAAATTCCAAAACATCATTAAAATTAAACGAAAAGTTGTTCTTTCCTTCACATAATTGCGTTTTGGTAGTTTTGATGGTGAATTTATCACAACTTCGAAAACATAAAAGCTGATACGTTAGACATTTATAAGATGCTGTACGTATAGGTATTGCCTGAACTACCTGTATATTCGTTTGATTTTCGATGGGTTGATCCGATGCAAATCAATTTATTCGCCTGATAACAGGCCGTGTGGCAGTTTGGCAAACTCATAGGGCAACGATGTCGTCTGCGAATTTCAGGTTAGTTAAAGATAAAGTGGGGATCATTTGAACACCGATTTTTAGTCGTTAAGGTCCTGCTACATTACGCGATCAAACGAACAGTTGAATGGCACCGGATAAATAGGAAAATATATCTTGACGCCAGCTTTTAATTAAATTGTAGCGGCTTTATTGAGGTCACGAGGACCAAAACTTTCAGCAGTTAAAAGAGGCATTATAACAAGTATTGGATATGAAAATTGTCGTTTAGTTCCTGCTTCACCTGCTCTGGTGAAGCTAAACATCGGGACAAATAAGGAATGACTGAATTGCGATATGCCGCCGTTCTTGTGGGTATTGAACGATATAACCTACGCATTGGTCGAAGAGATTAACACTTAGATAAACTTGAATAGAGGGGATGGGAGGGGTCACTTAAAATACGAGCAGCGATTAGTGAACAACTATTGAAGTGGCAGACCACTAGAAAACGAAATTATTTTAAAAGTCCTATGAAGGGTTAAAAGTCAGAACATTTAAGGCCGGGTGAAATTACTGGGGAACAATAAACAATAATGGGAATTATACAGGCATGGACAAAGGTTTTTATATGGCAAGGGCTTAAACCAAGTCTCCTGAACCGGCGAACTAGGAAGCAAAGGCGACGGCATTAACCAAAGACGGCATCCACATGATCGCTCCATGATAACCGATTGTTAAAAATAACGCCGAGGAATTTCGATTTTGACCTCGAAGCGAAATTATGGAGTGAAGGGATTTCAGGAGTGTCAACAGCGGCTGTCAGGGAAATGTAACATAGACGCATTTTGATGCATTCAGCAAAAGACCATTCTCCGAAGACCACTCGAGTACCTCAGTGACTGCCTGCCCGAGCTGTTGAGAATCACCATCCGTCTTGCATGCATGGCATAAAGTCAAGTCATCCGCGTATTTTCTAAGTGTCACGTCGTTAGGGGACCGAAGGCTAGACGTGTAATAGTTGAAAAGGAATGGAGATAACACTGAGCCTTGTAGTACATCGCAATTATTTGTCAAGGAGGTGGAGGCTTCATTTCCGACTCTTACATGTTGACGTCGATTAGAAAAAATAGTTTTAAAGCCAATTAATCAACCATCCTTCAACGCCATCTTCACATAGTTGAGAACGAATGCGGGAGCGTGATATAGTGTTGAAACCAGAGGAGAAGTCCAAGAAAACTCCCTTGACGGCTTTCGCTCCGGCATCAAGTGAAGAGTGGAGGGTGTGCGAAAACGTAGCCACGGCGTCCAGAGTGCTCCTATTTGGTTGATAAGCAAACTGAAACGGATCATCGGCCGTTTTAAGCGTGTCATCCAATTTAGAGAGGAGGTGCTTCTCAATCACGTTCAAACAGACAGATGAGTCGGCGATAGGTCTATACTTCACAGGTCCGGCGGAACCACTGGCCGGTTTAGGAATAGGTGTTATAGCGAAATCTCTCCATTCCGAAGGAAAAGAGCATTCTCCTAACGACTGATTGACGAGCTGTGCTACAATCGGAGAAATCTCACGTTGACAGATTTTAAGGATCACGGGAGGGACCCTGTCAGGACCAGCCGCTGTGGAGCTCTTGAGGCCAGCCAAAATTTCGGAGATAGACGATTCGTGAGCGGGTAGGAAAACGTTGGGATTAAGAGATCTAACGAGAGGCACCGCGGAATGGTCAGCGGATTTGAAGATAAAGCCATCGTTCAGAGCATCAAGGTCTAGGGCACCACTTGGTTGATGTGGGCGGCGGGTTCCTGTCAATCTATTAAGATTTTTCCAGAGGTCGCCTGGTTTCGAAGTTCTGAACAGATCATCTACAAAAATCGTATTAAGGCGATTTACCTAAGCTGTGATATTGATCGAAATTGGTTTAGTTTCTCGGTACCTCCCCTGGCGACAGAGTGGTTCCTTCTTTCGCCTCAGTCGTTTCAGAAAAGGAGAAGATATGATCGATCCGTAAGTGGATAATACGTATCGTACAAAAAACGGAAATAACTATTGATATGGTCTATCTCTTTATCGAAGTTGGAATCCTCGAAAACGTTGAAGTCGGTTGTGGCAACGGCATTTCTTAAATTGCACTCGTTCTTGAGGCAGTGAGAACGGATACGAAGTTTTTTTAGGTTTGGGACAATGTTTATTGTTTTTGTTAACCTTGCCATATATTTTCCGTAGACCAACAACGATGCAGTGGTTCGACTGGGCTAAAGGTGCACGTTTACGACATGCATACAGAGAAGAATCGGACACAAATATATCGTCAAGAAGATTCCATTCGCATGTAGAAAAATTGACGATGGTGTTTAGACCAAGCGTAAGAAGAGGGTTAATAGGCGCAGAATTTAAATTACCACACAGTAAAATAAAAGAATCATCCATAATTTAAGAAATAACAGGTATTATGGAATCATAGAACTTAGATATTTCTGATCTGGTGTTAGATGGTGGCATATACAAGTTAGAGACTGTCACAGACTTAAAGTTTTGAAGAGACCTTGGATGGCACGCAACCCCAACACATACAATAGCACTGGCTGCATAGCAGAAAACCTTTTTGTTCGATTTGACCAGCTCAGATTGATGCAACTCGCGACACCAGCCCCTTTGGATTTAATTCCGCGCATTCTGTCCTGACGAAAGCATACGAAATTCTCTGGCATAAATATGTGATCCAGATTTATGTCCCGAAGAAAGGTTTCTTGGAGACAGACCACGCCGTCATGTTTAAACAGAGCAGTTGTTAGGAGAGAGTGAAAATCATCAATTTGTTGAGAATCGAACACACATGAAATGAAGCAGGGCTGGAAGTGATGTATAAGCGGGATAGTGACTGCGAACAGCGTTGAGCCAACCAGCTCGATGTGAATGAGTGGTGGTGGGGGGAGTGCCGCAGTTGTGGATACAAACGGCTTTTCTCAAGCGGTCGGTCGATTGAAGCCGGATTATCAATACGAGAAACAAATTGATTAATCGATGCCTTTTTACAGAATGCCCTGTGAGACCGCGATTTTTAAGGGGAATCGATTAATCCATTCATAAGTTTACCAGGCATGCTGCCCGATTCCGAAACTACGCAAAGCGAATATCTAGGGTGTCCGTGCTACGGAGAACTGTTCAAGCGTGAGTTTGAGAAGGGGGTTTCATGAATACAGACCACTCGGCATTTTATCGTTGATTTGTCGAGACGAATTTGTTCTCTGAATTTCGATGACGCAAACCAGTCTTAGATGTCAACCATCATCATCACAAACGTAAACAAAAAAAGATACAAACAAAGATCAAATTCAAGTGGGGGGTTTTTTGAAGTGTTGTTTTGTTTCGGTGAATAGCCATTGTGTTGTGTTGGTGCGTGCCCGTAAAAAGCTCGGCATTGTGCAAATTCGACGTTTGGGCATTTAATGTGGTTTTCTGTTTTAAAGAACGTGAAAAATTGAACTTTGTGCTCACAAACACATCGACATATCTCACAATTCCAGTGAGGGTAAAGGTCCAGTTCTTTTTATTGATAAATATTATTTGATTATATAAGCACAGACGGTTTGTATACCTCAACGTGAACATATAATCATGTATGTTTATTTTGCTTTCTTGGTTCTTATAAACCTTGTGGTTGAGAACCCACCCTCTTTAAGTGGCAAATGTCATGGCGTGTGCATTGGATTAACGGCCTAATTTAAAGGGAATAAATATCCTCTTGGCTGACCAATTTAATGATTGATACTAATCATTTGGAAGAACATCCTTGTGAACTCACATACTGCTTGAAGTATATAATAACCATGAGCATCTAATTATGGTATTTTAATCAATGAACATAAGGAATGGCCGAATTGCGATATGACATCGTTTTTGTAGGCGTTGCCTACGCATTTGTCGAAAAGATTTACATTTAGATTAAAATGAATAGAGGGGATGTGAGAGGTCATCTAATATAGGAGCAGCGATGGGTGTACAACTGGTTAAGTGTCGTTTGACGATAATTTCTTCTATGGCGAGAATAGGTAGGCCGTTAGAAACCGAGATTATTTTAAAAGTCTACTAGGGTTATAAAGTCAGAAAATGTCAGGCCGGTGGAAATCACGATGGAACTATACAGACGTAGACGAAGGTCTTGAAACGGTTGGAGCTTACGCTGCGTCTCCTGAACCGGCGAATTAAGAAACAGAGGCTACGGACTTGTTTAGATACTTATATGTAGGCCCAAACATCAGTATTTTAGCCGTATTTGGAAAACGTGTGCTTAATGAACAAGTTCTCATTATGGCTAAGTTTGTTCGTACTGACTGCATGCATTTTAGGCGCGTGATTCTCATCGCCAGCGTCGTTTTTCTTGGTTTTCTCGGCGTCTTCGACGTCGTTTCGGGTCACGAAGATGGTCATGGTCGTCAAGGCTGCCGAATGAAAATGCCACGTGAAGTTAAAGCCAAGATCGAGAAATGCACTGACGTAAATGTCATTGTCGACGTCGCCCAATGCGTGGAGTGCGTCATGGAGGAGGACGAGGGACTGAAGGGCCTCAAGAAGAGGATGGCCGAACGCCACTGCACTCGGCGTTTCGAGAAAGCGCTCCAAAACTAAATTCAACCTTCTCGACAGCCAATGCCTTACAATGCAATGATGCACTCAAAGATGATTACTGATTTCACCTTAATTCCAAAACATCATTAAAATTAAACGAAAATGAGTTCTTTCCTACACAGAATTGCGTTTTGGTATTTTTGATGGTGAATTTATCACAACTTCGAAAACATAAAAGCTGACACGTTAGGCAATCAACAAAATATCTATCTATTAGATGCTGTACGTATAGGTATTGTCTGAACTACCTGTATATTCGAAAAAGTTTTCATAGTCTATTGTCGTTGTACTTATCAAATACGCAGACGACGTGGTAGAGAGAGCTTTCTTTGAGAGCAGATTTTGTCACTCTAGCCATCTCTCCACTCCATAATTTCGTCTCGAGCTCAAAATCTTAATTCCCCGGCGTTATTGTCGACAATCGGTTGTCTTGGAGTGATCATGATGACGCTCTATTTGATGCATGCGGTCGTCTCTGCTTCGTAGTTCGCCGGTTCAGGATACACAGATTAAGCTCAAACCGTATCAAGAACATTCGTCTACGCCTGGCCTAAAATTTTCTGACTTTTTAACTCGTTTCTTTATAATCTATAGGTTTTAAAACGTTTCGTTTTCTAGTCGCCTACCTATTCTCTCCATCCAAGAGACCATCATTCAACACCACGTAACTAGCTGTCCACTGCTCATACATCAGATGACACCTCCAATTGCCCTAATTTATTTTGATCTAAATGTAAATCTCTTCGAACAATGCGTAGTCAATACCGTACAATGCCTACAAGAACGACGGCGTACTGCAACAACGTCATTACTTATTTGTCCCGATTTTTAGTTTCACCAGAACAAGTGAAGCAGTATACAGAATTGGTAATTATTTTATTTTTTATGGTGGATGTATAGTAATTTGAAGACTTCGTGTCCCGATGGCCAAAGATGAAGGACGGAAATTAATAATATTGTTTATTAGTCAAATAACAGTTAGGCCCCGACCTAGGCCGAAAACGCCGGCAATTCGAGATGCCTAGCGCCCGTTGCTGCCAGTTCTGTCTGGACACACGTGGGGCGTGTCGTGGTAAAAATGGGGGCCGGACAGGTGTCGTCGATATGGTCTTAATATATCCACGTTAAGGTCACAGCATGCGTTGTGGTGTGCGTTAGCTAATGGTTGCCAGTAATATGGATGTCATGCCTCTGGAATAAATAAACACATCATTCAAGGTCACTATAGATGTTTTGGTCGTTGTGGCCTCAATAAAGCGCTTCCCGTTATTATTTAAAATGATTAAATAATGCTATATTAGAAAAAAATAATACAAAAGGTAAACCATCTACTAATTTTTATTTAGTATGCAGTATAAAGCTGGAATCCTTAATTAAAATGTATGCATTAACCTGTGTTTATTCGTTTTTTTGTCTTATTAAGCTTCATCTCTATTTTCGCAGACAACTTTCCATTTAAGAGGCACTTCTTTGTCTGAATATGGAATCCAAGACAGTAAAGTGTATGGAATTCACAGATTTGTTTGTTGTCGACTTCGTATTTTATTGTCAACCCCTTTGAGAAACTCATAGCAATCGTGTCGCATAAATCTGCGCAAGAGCACCTGCATCTACATAGGCGTCATTCCATTGGACCTTAATCAATTGGGAGTTTCTTACTGTAGATAACAGCAACTGTACATTCAAACTTTAAAATCAAAAATCATTCTGCCCACATACATTTTTTTGGACACCATACCTACCGGCATGCTCGAATATCCTAAGAACGCTGTATAATCGATTTCTCAAGTCCACAACGAGAGACTGACCCTGACATACTGCTCGACATTGATGTTAGAAATTTCGCACAAAAATAAAATACCCATTGTGATTCAAGGGCGGAGGGGCGAGGGGCGGATGAACGCATTTACGAGGCGGCCCGATTGTGTCGTGTTTAGACTCATCGCTTTGTTTTTTAGAGACATTGTTTCGACTCCTAGGTGAGGCCACCTCGGGTTGCCCTGGCAAAATGATCTGTTATCATATTCCCGAGAAATGCTAGGGAAAAGTATCATGAAGCCGGTTTATCTTCTAGTAACTAGAGTCTAGTTGGAGACAGCCGTAAATATTAACATTTTTAATATACAAAGAATGAGTTGCACAGCAATTTTTCTAATGACAGTAATAATAAAGTGGTTTCGTGACTGTTGTAGAATCCAAAATTGATATATACATTTATATAACTACCATGTTGGTAATGCTAACATGTTTCAAACAACAGTAACGTCGTTTTAATAACAAAGTATCGTCGCACGTTTTCGAGGACAACTTGTTTAGCTTAGGGCGTGTGCTTTTAGGTACCTTTTATTTTACCACATTTAAACAGCACGATTATCAATCTATGCATTTTACTACGCATTGGCGAAGATTAATGATGCGTGTTGTGTCCAAGATAATTAACGAACGATTAACCCTCTGACATCTCTCCGATTATATTATGGTTTTACATATATAATTCTACTATTATTCGATAATTATCAAACATCACGAAATTTTATGCGTTCTGTTACCAATGGTTCATTGCGAAAATCACAAATTAATCATATTATTATCATATACATCGCATCTTTGCGTATAACACATGGTGGTTAAAACGTGCACGAGTAGGCGCAAAGCGTCCAGCCAATAAATATTATCGCCCGATGGTTAACGGTCGGCATCATCATTCTGTTTTTTGAGGGCTGGACTCCCAGTTCATGCCACCAAGGGTAGCACTGGGACGCCAGTTGTAAATATTTAACCGAAAGTACTCATAGTTGGAGATGCTATTGCGATCATATGCTTCGAATGTGGACGTGTCCCTCCATATATGTTTTCTTTATTGAATATTTTCTCACGACCTTTGTGTTGCGGTGCGGTAATTCTGTTTATTTATATCTATTGGACATTTGCATCGTGACCCTTAACCTGCCTTTCTAGAACAAATACCTCCCAAGACTGCGGCAATCTCGAGCTAATTTGTTGAATGTCATCGCGTAGTTATCTTCCCTCTAATTCCACGAATCATTCATTGCAACGGTCGCTGAATATAATAATCAACTCGATTAGCAGCCTGGTCGAAGATATCAGTGAAAATTCAAGCTCTTCTAAGTCATTGCAGAGGATAGCTAATTTAGCCTGTATTCACGAGGATCAAAGCATTAATAAATCCTTCGAAAACGTCCAGGTATTAAACAACCTTGTGGACGAATTAGTTCTGAATAAATCGGCTTTGTCGACAATCAACATCAACCTTCAAGAAATCGGAACGTTTCTCTCGAAACAATAGATCATGCAGCGAACATCCCCAAATATTCTTATAACTGGCACGCCAGGTTGCGGGAAATCGACACTGGCATCTGAGCTCGCGAGCGTCACTGGATTAAACCTTTTGTCCGTCAACGATATCGCCAAGGAAAATAACCTCTTCGACGGTTACGACGAAGAAAATGAGTGTCATGTTTTGGATGAGGACAGAGTTGTTGACGAACTCGAGCCCAGAATGCAGCAAGGTGGACAGGTAAGCAGACCATAATAATTTCTTAATCTCCATCCCCGCTAGATTGTCGATTACCACTCATGCGAATTTTTCCCCGAGCGCTGGTTCGATATAGTCTTTGTCCTAAGAACCAACAACGAAATTCTCTTCCCCAGACTGAATGCTCGAAACTACAAAGCCAAGAAAATCCAGGATCTCATTCATTGTGAAATAGTCCAGGTAAGCAAGCAATGTGACACGTCGAATCACCGTTATTATTGTTGCTGTGTCACGAGATTCGCCGGCCTGACATAAAATACATTTAACGATTCTTATCCATCTTCCGCACTGTGATCTGGGGTTGTTCTAACATATGTTTGCCATGTTTTCCTAGGTCGTGCTGGATGAAGCGCGTGAATCATACGACACGGAAATCGTTCATGTGCTGCAGAGCGAAACCACCGACGACCTCCAACAGAACATCTCCCGAATCACTGCATGGATTGAACAATGGAAAGCTGAACACACCTAACAGCATGCCTTTCCCGACGACAATATGTCCATGTATATATTCGCATCCATGATCGGAGAACCCATAGCTTCTTATTTATCTTCTTGAGGGGTGCAAATTTCACTTACTCTAAAGTTTAACCAGTTAGGTAGTCGAGCATCTTAACACGGTCTCCAATGTTCCCACCAAAACGTAACAGATTACCACCTAGGCCGTATTGTTTACAATTTAACACGAATATACATTAAGTGTGGCGGGAAGGGGCGGGGAAGAGGTTATTGACGTGATAAAAGCCTCCGGGCAGAACTCAGGTGGTAGTGGCAAAGTTCTCTACTTTCTCGAGTGTCGTGATTGGCCACCCGAAATGGACGATGAGAGCGGAGGGGTGTTCGTCGCTACGATGGTGGAGGAGGAGGTTGTGTCCCCAGATGCGGAATCGGCGCGTCTGGGGCGGTGATGTCGATGTGCGCTGGCCGTCGAGCGCCGATGGCTCCTCTCACTTCCGTCTTCTTCGGCTACTCGCCTAATTTTTTCTAGTGTAGGCACATTGCGGGACAAGCCACCTATAAAAAACAGAAAACCTAGTTGGAACATTTGGCGCGATTTCCTCCTTTTTTCCCCAAGAATTCAGTAGCATGATTTTAAGCAGAAACTAAGCCTGCTAACGGTATGTCATTAATATGTTAGCCGATTACAAATATGGCAAGGATGGTGCTGCCCTCGCAAATGCCTACGTGATTTGAATTGAGGCCAAGACGTCGAGGAAATATTTATACTTCGTGTAGGACATAGGTGGAAACAAAGAGTTCCATAGTACTGGAACTAGTCAAGCGACACTGATGCAAGCAGTTTATTTAACTCGTGCGCTACTCAGACAACTGAGACAGCACCAAGGGACACACTTCCAAACCGAAAGAGCCTACTATCACAAACAGAGCCATACGGTTCATATTCTAACAAATAATCTGTCGAATGGGTTGGTCGCTTAGATGTCACGAGGTGGAGAGGGGTTTGTTATCCTACACAGCCCACCTTTTCGAGACTTCTTTACCACGGCAGGATCATCAAGGTCATCATAGTCCAGGCGTGCCGCCGCGGTCACCGTTAAACTGGTGGCTCCATTGTCCCCATCGCTACTCGTCACGGCGGAGTTGACGCTGCTGTTGATGACGATTGTGGCAGAGGGCGCTGCGACACGCTTCCTTCTACGCACCTCTGCGGAACCAGACGCGCCAATTTTTGCCGTCACGGCGTCGGGATCGGCTAGACCGACGACGATGGTGGTGGCGCCAGTGTCCTCCGCAATTGCCTTGTTGTCGCCCACTCGAATTCGCTAAAAAATCAAATTAAAACACTCCAGATAACGACAAGTCAGAACAGCACAGGTTGGAGTGGGTTGATGGAATCACATGGGCGCTTGTTATGGGCGTTCAATGGTCGCCATACGGTGCATGGAAAACTTTACATTAGTTGAGGGTTTAGCTCGCTTTCTTCATAATTTACCTCGTTGTAATTTCCTGTCAATTTATTTTTGTTTTCGTCTCTGTGACCTTAATAAAGCGAATACTTTGCAGATATTCAGCGATTTTCGCAAACTAAAACATTAGTCGTTTTCTTTATTGAATGTTTGAGCCAATTTGCGTTGCCGATGAAGCGCATTGGCAACTGGTATGGTTTATAATTAATTGATTAAGGAATATACCCACGGGATTGAACGGCAGTTTTAACACCTTTCTAAATTCGTCAGTAATGTATTTCTGCCGGACACGACAGAACAATTCGGCTCTGCGATCATGAGTATTCTGGTTGTAGGACCTAACGCCCTTTGATTTACCTGCATTGCGCCGCACATGCTGGGTATCGGAACCTGGGGACAATGACATACCCGCGATGTTCCACTATTCCGCGAAAACCTCATTTACCCCCAAAATGAGGGAGAAAGGGACAACAGCGCACTGTGACCTTATACCAGCGAGCTACCCCGGAGATCTCAATACCGAAAGTTGTGCAGCCCTTATTTTAATATTGTAAATTGATTTCGACGACCGGCCCTAAATGTGGTCTTGGGATGTAGGATACAAGCAAAAGTAGTTTTAAATACTTGTCTGAAGGAAGAACAGACCTTTGACTGAGATGGATTCAAACAGTTATCCACGGAGAGAGTGCGTCGAGCCTTGCCATCTAGGGTAGGAAAATGCGTGAATTTGTGGGACCAAGAAATAACAGAGGTAAAGATTGAACAGAAATTACAAAAATCACCTCGTAGTTCATCAGAGCCCAAATTATCCCCGCCGGGCGTGTTTGCGCCGTCCCTAAAAGAAAAGAAGCCCAAAGAATAGCCAGACTGGTGGGGCATCAAATGGAAGGGTCGGCGTCGAAAAAAAACTCGGGGGACGATCAGATTGTTTTTGTTAGTCGGCAAATCATGGAGATCAGAGGAAGACCATCGAAGGTTTACACAGAGAGAACGGGGGTGTTATAATTCACGGACCAAACGCCCATACCCGCCTTACAGGAGATCCGTTAGATGCAAACACATATTGGAGTAAGTTTTCGTGGTTCCAAAAAAGAAAAACTCACCCAGGGAGATTAGTGATACATCGTTTCTGAGTGGAGGAAACCTGTGTTGTTGCACTGCGAGCTAATTTGCCAGCACCACCGCCGTTGGAGGTCGTTGAGGTCATCGATGACTTGGTGGCTAAGGCAGGCAAACAGAGAGAGTGATTGTTGTATTGAGAGACGCAAATCTAGGTTGTTTCCGCGTTGTCCGCTAGCGTGTACGTTCATGAGACAAAAGATGACAAGCTTAAGTGGAAGGATCGTACACTGACAGCTGTACTTCAAAGCGTGTTATTTTATTTTGAAATCTGTGTGGCTCTTTACAACTACCATTAATTTCCCATGGAATACTGATACGTTGCATTTTAATCCTAGTGAATTTGTATCAATGCATTTATTGACTCAGATGCACATCTCATAACATTCAACGCACAAGACTGACCACACTTCGGAATTCACCCCCTTCGACCAGACACGAAGGACTATACGCTATTTGCTTTCCTATCATTGGTTCTAGAACCGTTCGTCCATGATACACAAGATTGGCGAAGGCGTGTCGCGTCGTGTCTAAATACGGGCTGGAAGATGCTACAAAATCAATCGAGGTAGTCAGGCAGACGCGCAAACAAACAAACCTTGATCGGGGGCGACGGTGCGCAAAGAATTGCGTGCAGCCTCGGCGCCCGAGGCAGAGAGCGAAACTGTGGCGGTGGCGGCGGCATTGCGCGTAGTCGACGCCGCCTCGGTCAAGCCGCTGGAACCCGTGGAGAGGCGAGGCTGTGAGGCCGTCGAAGCAACTGTGCTCGAGGACTGCGGCTGCTTTCCAGAGGTCGGGGGCTTTTGCTCCACAATGTGGAATTCGGCTTCAGCGATCCAGGACGGCTTTGTGGGGCGCATGAGGCCGGCATAGCTGAAGGCCATCACCTAGAGGAAGCACAGGAGAGGTGGAGGGGGGGGCAAGAGCGGGTGGCAAAAGAGGGGGGGAGTTAGTGGAGTGGGGAAGAGCCGATGGGCGAGCTGTATCTTCGCAAATGGACGCTGTTGGGATGTAGCATAAGCGTACACAAAGTTCCCTAGGTCCGTAAGATTACGAGAGACATCCACGTGTGCCGACAGGGAATACGCGCTCAAGTCGACGGTTTGAATGGCAGACCCAATTTATAGATTCCTACACTTCGAGGATGGTGACAAATAAGCGCAAAATTCAAGACAATTGAGAAAGTAAAGGACCAATGGCGCAGGCGTATTTGCGGATATGTTGCTGAATCATATTTTTAATCACGGCAATCGTGTCTACCGCATATAGCTTAGGAAACAGCAGGTTCAAGAGCAATACATAGAGGCGAAACGCCAAATTAAATTTCACACAAAATGCGCTTCCTCGGTTTCGTGATCTTTCGTGTGACCTTGTTTTTGCAGTTCTTAAATTTCATTCTGGGTATCCAGTTAGGTTTAGCCGATTTCAGCAGACCAGAACAGCGGAAGGCCAACACCTGTGTTTGGGGGGTGTGGGTGGGGGGGGGGGTGGGGGAGGAAACTGTGAGGCTGGACGTATTTCCGCACCGAAAACCCGTACCGCGTTACCCCGGCATTGCCTAGGCCTCTTCACGGAAATAGTTGATGAAAGGAATAGAACAGAGACTCCGTTCGTTCTGAGACCCCATTTAACCCTCTTCCATGTGCAGTCCTCACTAAATTATTACAATGCTGAAAGACCACGTCGATTGGCTGCAACAGCGCTTTACGATAATTGTCACATTCAGGGGGGGGGTGAATAAAACCAACTTGCCAAAATACTCTGGCGTCTATTTACAATAGATTACGTCGAAAGGGGGAAACGCGTGGAGAACTGCGGCGCGTAAATTGGGTCAATTCGTGAAGGAAGAATTCTCGTAAATTACGTCGTAACCGCCACACCCCAAACCTGTTGCAACGAGAGGGGCTGTCGTTTTCACGATAGCTGCTCAACCTTTAAGAAGCCCCCTCCCCCGGTCGAGAAATTATCATCTAAAGGGGGGATGACGAACATACCTTTAGGTCAGGCCGCTTGTCCTTCTCCTTCTCCTTCAACTTGTCCACCCGACGCTCAACGGCGCTTCCGAACTGAGTGATTTTGGGATAGTGCGGCAGGATGCGGGTGAGCACGATGAGGGCGTTGCGAATCTGGGCGTAGTTGCCCGACTCGAGGCAGGCAACCATCGCCTTAGTAACGCGATAGTGCCACTTGTGCACCACGTGTCGGTAGTCCTCGAATTTGAGTTGGTCCGGCTTAGAGCTCCCCTCCATACCCTAGAGGTGACAACGAGAACAACAAAGCGTAAAACAACCAATTGAATCCAATTGCAAAAAGCTGACTATCGACATGCAAATACCGCCAGCAAGTAGGATATACTGGATTAAAGGTGGACGCATCGTCGTTTTAGTAGTCTTCGGACTGGGCGATACAAGATTGGCAAGAACCAAAAAAATCTTCCATCAGAAGATAAACCGGCTTCATGGGTGTTGCCATAACAATTGTGGAGAATATTTTTACCGGTGATGGCGTCCCAACTGCCACCCGCGGTGGACTGGCCGGGAGTCGAACCCGGGTCCCCCATCACCATCGGGCCACCAATTAGGTTGCCCAGTACCTTGAAGAGTTGGAACCAATAAGGGGTAGCAGAGTGGTGGGTACGCAACGTAACCAAGAGAGCGTTGGGGGCATTGTGGGAGCCTTTTCCACACTGGCAATTTGGCGGGCATTCCAAAATGAAACGAAAATATCCTCTACAGTCTATCCTGGGCACTAGGTCTACCTTTCGAAAGACGGTGATGAAACCGGGGTACTTGGCGCACTCGGCGTTGAAGGTCTCCTCGGAGACGTGCCATCGCATCACGAGGTCCAAGACGGCGCAGAGGAAGCGTCCGTAGCGGTGGGCCTCGTTCTCGGTGCACATGCTCATGGGCAGGGTGATGTCGTTGAAGATCTGCGCGCACACAAACAGAAATATCGATCAAGCATTGTTGCCCTCAAGCAATCCTCTACACGTCACCAGGTTTCCTTATCTTAGGGGTTGGTTCGGGTGTTAACAATTTAATTATTCATTAAGATGGTGCAACACATGCATAACTCTTGGCTGGAAGGCGTTATGCGGTTGCGAGACAGCATGAATCTTAGTTATGATTTCTCCGTATAATCCCCCGCTGCTTTTATCAAAAGAAGGAATAAAATGTCAAAACAATGAGTTGTGTGCCCACGAGTGTCTCTAATTCAATACATACTCCCTCAACCAGAATTATCTGGCTTCATGCAGGTCGCAGTTAATGGTTTCCTCACGAATTCTGCTAAGACCCAACACTTAACAAACGGCGGTGGTTGCTAACTTTTACTATTAATTGTGTTTTACTATGCTGACTATTGTACCGCACTTTTAAGAATATTCCATGCGACGTGGCTGCACGTGTTCTCATTCTGTAAAGGTCTCGGTTGGCTATCTGAGTTATACCGGTATTACAGACTATTCGTTTATTCTATATATTAAGGGTTAATTCAACCCTCCATACAACACTACCACACAAACCCAGGTGTCACGTGTGGCGCCTGTTAAAGTTCCGTTTTCATCACCCAGGTGCCTCAAAGTCGCCGGATTACGGGTGCAGGCCACTGCGCCAGCCTTATTTTGGTAGGGGTCGAACCGCGATCCGATTGAGGATGCTGAACGCTACACCGCAGAACCACCCCGGGAAATAATGTATGAATGAGGTCTGCGGAACCGACAGGAGCCAGCCCCCTCTCGCTTTGAATTCGTGGAAATCATGAAGCAATAACTCGGTGTCATTTTCGAGTCGTATGTGAACTTAAACGCGCGTTTCGGATGGGGCCTTTCAATGGCCGCCATTTCCCGTTTGCCAAACTTTATATACTTTCTTGCAAATTTACCTTGATGCTACTTCTTTTATTCTTCTTAATTTATTGACTTTTCTACGTATAATCGTCACTTTTGTTTATTGCACATTTTAATGCTGAAAGTTTTGGTCCTCGTGGCCGTAATAAAGCGAATATTATTATTATTATCAATCAGGCGAGAAAGGGCAGCCCATCACGGGGCCCTACTCACCCTGTCGAGACAGATGAGAGTGGAGAACTGGCTGGCCTTGATTTGGTGGAGAACGTTGATAAACTGGGCGGCGTAGACGGCGTCGCTGGCCGTGTAGAAAACTCGCGGGTAGATGCAGAACTGCAGGAATTGCGTTATGGTGTCGGTCTTGGTGGCCGACATGTCCCGCGACCAGTTTTCGCGTTCCGACTGCAGCCAGGCGCGTATCCGGTCGACGTGAACCCGACGCGACTCGTGCTCCCGCGCCAGACGGTTGATGACAGTCTGACAGCGCTCAGTCTCGCGTCGCTTCTTCGCCGAGTTCTGTATGCAAGGTTTGGATGTGTTAAATTGGGCGCCCGTTTGCCAAATAACAGCAAAACATCCATGAAAGAGAAGCAGCTTAGAATAACTCCGAGAGACCCTGCTGCAAGACCAACAATAGCAATCGCGCTAGGGTGATTCACTGTTCGGTATCTGTCGGGTCATAAAATGCACAATAACGCACCCAATCGCTGTTGGCGTCGATGGCAGCCATCTGACTGCGGAGGACGCTGTGCTGTCGCTGATAGGCGGCATTGGGGGCAAAGAGGTCACCCGACTCGAGGCACCAGAAGGTGGCGAAGAAGGCCCCGCCGAGGTCCTCCCAGATGCGCTGTGGGTAGAGAGGCTCAATGGCCGTCGTCACCTCGTCGATCACGCTGCGGGCGCCTGCCGCAAAGGCCGCCTATGGGCGCGGGGTAAGAAGGGAAGCGAGTTTTAAAATACAACAAAAGCCACCCACATGCTATACCGTTGTCTTCTTCGTGCAAAACACAGGCGTAATATTCTCAGTAATCTTTGAAAAAATAAACTGAAATCGATGATCGAAACTGACTCCTGTAATTGCTTTGCGATGAGCCGGTGTAATGGGTTTCGAAATTAAGAACATTTGCACAGAGTCTTGGTAATATGGATTACATTGTCCCTGGGTTTTTTAACCAGGGGACACAATAAATAGAAGGTTACGATTCAGGTGATAGAGTCAGAACGTTGAAATTTGGAGATGATATCCTCCTCCGGTAAGTAAGCTGCCGGGAAATATCTATAAATACAGGTTCGCGCTAAATCACCCTCTAATTCTGGCCACCGTAACTAACGTGGTAAAACTATGTGATTGGATTAAATCAAAATTCAAATTTGGCGGTTATCTCCTACTAGAGGATAGACCGGCTTCATGGGGGGTTACCATTCGGTTTCTCGGAAACTATGGTACAGGTGGGCTTCCAAGTGCAGCCCGAGGTGGCCTGACCCGGGACTCGAACCCGGGTACCTCACTTCCAGAACGAGGACGTCAATCACTACACCACCGGACCAATTGGATTTACATGGAAGGCTACGACTTACATTGTTCGAAATGCTTTTGTCGCCGTCAGAAGACTTCTCTTCAAAAAGTCGCTACAAGGAAAGTCGAGAGTCACCCGGTCAGAAAAAATGAGGAGAGGCTGGTTAGACAAGAACCCAAAAGGTAGCCTGCAGACTCACCGTGACCTTTTGGGAAAACAGACTGCGGAAGAGACAGAAGGCGGTGTCGGTGGGGACAAAGTAGTCGCGCATCATCTGGTCGATGGGCACACACTGCGCCTGCATCTCTTCCCGAGACAACTGAAGGCCCAGGAAGGTGATGAACTGGACTAGGGTGCCTTGACACTAACGAGGGAAAGAAAACAGTCAGATGTGCGAACCTACCCCGTCCCCCACACTAGAGGATGTTTATTAAACGGCGAATACCGGGAATCCCGGACAGGCAACGGTGTCCCCCAAGCCCACTCGAAATGCCAGCGATGCCAGGTAATCCCCACCGGTACCATCCATGCAGGCACTAACCCGTCCAACGTGACTAAACACCGCGGACGAGAGCTGGCGTGCAAGGTCCGAGTCAGGAGGTCAATACGTACAGTGGATCTCGGGTGGTACACAAGATGACTGTAAGACGTTTGACTGATGTAAACCTGACCGACGGTGTAGCATTTAGCATCCTCGCTCTATTGGCCAAGGATCTGAGTTCGACTCCCAGATCAGACCACCACGGGTGCACTGGGGACGCTCTCTTCAATGGTTGACGAATTTGTGGACACGCAACACACCACTGTATCGATCTTAACATAATGTTATTGTTGTGATTTTGGATGGTTGAGTGCAGTATCCCAGTACCAGCGAAAAGTGGAAACCCGGCCAGTGAGTGGTTTGTGTTGCTGTTATCAAAGGGAGTAGGAAGTAGTTTCTCTGGAGTAACTGCGTAACTCTGAAGGGCTCATTTCGTGTACTCGCACAGCGAAGGTCTAGTCTATGATCCCCACGAAGATGCTGGAGCAAGACTGGGGTGTTGCTGATGTTGTATAGCCTGAGCGCAACGAGTTAACAAACCCCAGTACATCGAGTAGATGGAGGCAATACCGAAGCCGCGAAGCTCGAACCCTGTTCTCCAGTAAAACGAAGAGGTAGGCACAATACCACTACAAGAGACCAACATGACTCGCGCCAAGCCGGTAGCAAGCACACCGAGACAGAAACACACCTGGTCATAGAGCCTGCCGGCGATCTTGACATGCCTCTCGGGGTTGTCCAAGTGGAGGATGGCGTCCCGCTGCTGAGCCATGAGGAAGACGAAGGGTGCAATGAAGCGGTTCCCGACTAGGGCCTCCTTAAGGCGCGATGCATTGCGGCGGGCGTTGCGTATCTGTGCGTAGTAGCCCCCTTCCTGGAGCAGAAGCTCCCCACCAGACGCGGCTTCCAGCTGCTCGTCGGTCATCTCCTCTGAGGGGTCCAGCCCGGCCATTTGGTGGATGACTTCTTGCAGGATCAACAGGTCATCGCTACAAAGGTGAATTGTAGCAGAAGTAGCAGTCGACTGATTGATATCCCGAGCGATACCTGTCTCTCCTGTCTACACCTGGAACTCGACAGTCACCCCAGTAAACCACTTGAGAAATCGTGGACGCCCTTACTTTAATCGACTCAATAATTCCAAAACGGACGTTCATGCCAAAGATAAGAAAACTACAACAGATTGAAAATGCGATACATTGCGCACATAACCACGTAAAATTGACCCCTGTTCGTCTACGCAAAAAGCCACATTCCAACTGAGCTCTTTAATACATTCTTTTTGTGCGTCTATCTCTCCTCCTAGAGACCGAATTTGCTTCATTGGTGTCGCAGTTGACAAGGATCAAGGGTTCTTGGGAATAAAGTCTGCAGCGGCACAAAATAGAACCTAGAGTTGGTCCCAATTTGTTGCATACTAACATTTCATGCTATATAACGCATGGCTCCTACATCCTCTTCGACGTACTGGGGGTATCGTGGACTAAATATTGGCGGAACAACTCAGAGACTGCAATAAGGACAACAACTATGAAAGCATACCTTCTGCCGGCCTTGAGTTGATTGAGAACGTACTGAAGGATGCCTGCGAGGTCAAACTGGTACTTTTTGCACAAGGCACCCGTGAACGTTGCAAGGGCTATATCGAAAGAATAGGCGGATTATATGTCGACACAGAGACTAAAATACGATTCATCCCAATATTTTTGCCACTGGCTTCTTTTTAATTTGTGATTAAGTGGGCTATAATTACTCCATAACAAGTTAACAATAAACAACAGTGGGACTAATTGAACCCTCTGGCGCCATCAAAAGGCCACACGCATCCACACACACACACTCACCATGAAGATTTCCGCCCATTTCGGTGGAGCTGGACTTGGTCTTGTCCGAGGCCAATGCTTCAATTAGACAGACTAGAAATGCAAAGCAAACAATCAAATAACAACTGGCTAGAAGGAGACCACCACCCGGGTGCCACGTATTCAACTTACACGCCAGAACATCGTATCCGAGGCTACTGACATACTTGAGCGACTCGACAACAGGTGTAATGAGATTGGTAAACATTTGGATGTTTTGAAGCATCTAAACAGATGGGAGGGGGGGGTTACAGCGTGAAGCGTGTGACAAGGACAAGCCAATCATGGGCGACCCACGATGCCCCAGATAAAACAGCAACTTACATAATCAAACAAGACGCCAGGGTTACTGTGGGATAGCTTGCCCAAATGACGACCCAGCTGTTTGACGTTCTCCTTACTCAAACGCCTTCAAAGAAATAGAAAGACAATGAAATGCGCGGGTTCCCAAAAGGAGGCTGGGGCTGTTATTGTTGAAGCGTCTTAGGGTGAATCTAGGTGGTTCCTTTCGTTGGCGCGTCCCGCTAATGTTAAGTTCAGGATCTCCAGACCTCGAGGAGGTGGAAGACATACTGCCTGATGGGAGTTCATTCAAATTTGTGCGGCCATCTTCTAATCGAGGATAACCCGGCTTCAAATGTGGTTCCAAAGAAGATTCTCGGGAATATTTTACGGGTGCCAGTGCCACGCGCCGTGGCCTGACCTGGGAGTCGATCCCAGACACCTCATCAACAGAGCGAAGATGCGGACGGCCACATTATCGGCCCCCAATGAAGGGAGGGGTGCTGGTAAGACGACCTACTTCATTATAGCCTTCGTACGGAGCAGAATAGTTGTCTGTTTCCGCACCAACGCCGGTTCGCCTTGACAACTCAGATGCTTCCATTGGCCGTACAATCGGTATCTGAAGGGAGGTGGGGGGTGGGGGTAAGATAAAATGTGAAAATATTGTACTGATGGCAACCTCTACAGCGCAACCCGAAGAGGAGATGGAAGTGGCCGCTGCATCATAAAATACAGTAAGCCCTAAATCGGCAGATTACAGGCGCACGCCGCTACATACAGCAAAGCAACCAATTGAATGAAAAAACATACCGATGGTCATAAGGCAGATTCTTGATTAATCTCCAGATCTCCTCGGCGAGACCGCAGTTTGCGCCGACCATATTCAACGACGGCAGAATGGACTCATCAAGCATGTTGAAGATGGCCTGATACACGAGGTCATGCGACACCTTTCTGTTAGCCTACAAATGGAAGAGGAGAATAGTGATGAAACTATTTCTTCTTCTTCTGAAAACGCCTTCGATTCAGGGATAATCAATGAAAGAAATAACGAGTGGCTCGATTATGCGGAGGTCAGTATTTTCACTCATTTCGTGCCTGACCGTTTCGACGTAAAATTCAGCGTGGACACTAATCTCAGATATAATGAATGACCTAAACCGCCACCGCACTATTTACCGCGTTAACGGAACCAATGATTGCATTAAATTTAAGGGAGCAAAACCCACAGGGTCAGCAAAGTAGACGGAACAGAGGCGACACAGCTTGACGAGCAGAACAACGTCACTCGAGAGGAAAGGTCCCAGGTAGCAAACGATGGGGAGGACGAAGCGTCCGAGACTGCTGAAATCGGTCACCGGCTGCACGTCTAACACCAGCGCCTGTCCTTCTCGGGCGATAAATAGTTCGGGGGTTCGTGGCGTCTTGCGTCGCTTCAGCAGATTGGCTGGCAGGGGACATTCACTAAAGACAAAAAACAGATGAAGCCTCAGATTCCAAAGGCGTCCGGTAACGACGAAGATGCACTGCTCTACCAACTACAGACCACAGGAAGATGGTTATTAAGCAAATCAAATCGCAAGGGAGGTCATTCGTTTCGGGAAGGCAGATTAGAAGATCTCCAATACCTCAAAGAGTAAGGAGCCATTCCGACAACAACTGGGTTTTTTGGATGATATAAATGTCTACGATAACGCTCAGTCCCATTGAAATGCATTCGTTGACAGACAATAAGTAACCGAGAAGATGCATGCCAAGAATTTCGATAGATAATTAAATATTATTATCACTACATATAAAACACAGAATCGAAGCGAACCTTGCGTAAAGCGGTTCAATCAAGAAGTGCACGAAGTCACAGATGGCCCGATTAAGAGGTGCGTAGGATGCGATCCAATGGCCAGGAAACCTGTCCAGAATGTGTTGAGCCGAACGCCAGTCACCGCTTCTAATCAGCGCAGCACTCAAATCCAACTTCTGATTATTCGAGAACTACATTCGACGAAAACCAAGCGTGGGTTACACCAAACAGAAAACGAAGGCCGCCAAAAGTGCTACCGCCTTGTAGTTTGCTAGAAAACTGACATGAAATTCTCCGGAGTCCTCGCCGCTATTCTTTGCGGCCACCTTTTCATCTAGCGAGTCGTCTTCCTGAGGAGCCCAAGATGTCCCGTCTTTACCATCCTCGAGATCCATGGGTTCCAGAGATCGTCTACCACCTGCTGGCGCGCCCGTTGACGACAAGTGACCATCGCCCGCACCCTCGGCATTCTGACGGCCGACAGGATCGCCCAAGAGACCACTCCCGCCAGATGTCGCGCTACCGTTGTTTAGGCCACCGGTGGCGATAAAGTTGTCCAAACTGCCTTGAATGGATGAAACAGATTGCGCGAAGCCGAGACCCTCCAGTGTTTCTGGACGCCACGATTTTGCCTCACGGAGGCTCTTTAGGCGACCCGTGTGAATAGCGGAGTTAGCAGGCTGGAGCTATACGATGGAGGAAGCGTGATAAAAAAGACTAAGGTTTATATATTACTTCCAAAAGATGACAATCGCGAGAAAAAATTGAAGCCTGACTTACATGAGCGAGAAGTACATCAACGTCCACCATCTTATTGGTAATTAACAGTGCAGCGAGGCGATGCAGAGACTCGGGTGTGACATTGTCTCTTTCCTATAATTTGGGGGGCTTTATTTACTTCAACGGAGACACCTACTTGGTATAAGTGGTATTTGTGGCCCAATATATGGGTAAGATCGGCCTTATCGGGTTGGTAGAGTTTGAGAAGTTCGATAAAAAACGAAGATGCTTCGCGGCGAATTTCACAGACATCAAGAATAATGTCCAGCACACGGTTGGGATCCAGATCAAAGTAACCAATTAGAGAACGCACGTGATTAATGCATGATTCCGAAGATCCAACAGGGGCATGGCTCAGGTCAACAATTAGCTTGGCATAACCCTCACTCTCCTCCCGCAAGAGATTAAACTTTTGCTGCTTGAAGAACAGCTTTGTTTTTGTTCGAACATATTTTTTCTGGGTTTGTTGACGGGAACTAATCAAAGAGATGTGTTCCAAAGTTTCATCTGACAGTCTTTCGATGAGTATCGACGGATCCATCGTGCTCTTGCAGGCAGCAAGAATACGCATAAAACGGTCTTTGGCAGCCGCATCGGCAACATCATTCATGGCAACGTCTGAACAGGACGTCAATTAAAAATACGACAGCTACCGATGAGCCAAAGGTGATCACCCAGTTTTGATGGAAATGAATCACCAGGAAATTCCTAAGAACAAAATTGAAGAACGTGGACAAAAAACCTTAAATAGTTCTGGAAGAAGCTTCGAAACAATATCTACTTTTCCTTCCCCTTGAATAATTTTAATGAAGATATCCGATAGATTCTGAGCACATGAGGCATCGTCGTCTTTTGTTCGCTGTAGGCTACAATTAGAAGAATGCGTTTGTAATCAGCCAACTTTTAATCTACAACTCCCTCCCTCCGAATAGAATATTCAACAATAAAATTATAAAGGATTCTCACAAATTGTTCTTCCCAAACTTGACCCATTCCTTCAAAGAAGCGCTAGCAAAATTGGAATTTGTACATAACAGCGACAACGAATTCATTTCAAATGACGCACACCTGCTTTGAACAGCGAAAAACATGTAAATTAGTATTATTTTACTTTTATATAATCTATATCAAATTAAATCATATTAATTCAACAGAAAAAATTTATTTAATAACTTAATTACGTCCAATACAACGGTTGGAATTCCTACAACCCTCACCACAATACATCCACACCTCCGCGAAACTCCAATTAGTCCCCATGTGCATCGGAGAGGACTAACTGCTGGTTGGCGGTGGATTATGCCTAGAGCCATAATGTTTCGGCGATTTGTCTTATACAGGTGCTAGCCGGAGTTAACGGCACGACTGTGCTTTGGTGGTCTTACAATATTTGGGTATCGAAAAAAGAGGAGGAGGTATGGATAACTTTGTTTGTCTGATACGCGTTTTAGTCTGGCCAAAATTGTTCAAGTCTTTCTAAAACGACCACGCCTCTTCGTGCCAGCCATTTCTCCTACGGAATAGCGAAAACTATCAGATATTGAGGCGGGTCTGCGTTGGCGGCCGCGTCTTCGGAATTCAGCGCGTAGCTTGGTTTCCATTTTGAGGGCCATTTGGGCCAGCTGAGTAAGAGAGGGCAGATTTCGGCCAACGCAACCACGGTCTGGGTAGCAGGCGACACCTTTTAATGAAGAACGCCTTGATGAAGCGATCGTTAAGGCCAATGTCGCTGCAGATGGCTTGGAGGTAATGCAATAAACAGACAGGTTGCGATCGCATATCCCAACGGGTTTTAAAATAAATCCCAATTTTCCATTTCAAAATCAGTATCTAACACAGCATTGCTTCTTTGAGGGTTTTATATGGAATTTCGCTAGTAGTTGTGGTAAAGTGTGAGAAATGGCGGGCCAACTCAGGCGTCAGAGGGTTGTCCAAACATTTAAACTTGGGCACCTCCCTCGTGATGCCAAGAAAATAGAATTGTTTCTCAATGACGGCAAATCATGTTTTCATATTATCCGACCAGACTGGTTGCATTTTGACCGAAACAAAGGCCATTTGCTGGTTGGATTCAATTTTTTCCCGATATTAAGGAGATGGATGACGCAAAAAATATGCTCGCCAAATGTGAGGACCTCAGTCAATATTTACTACCAGATACGCGCTTCTTATGAGAGGAATTTCTATTAACGCAGGAACCATAACAAAGCCCACCGAAGATATCAATGCAGGAAACCCGCTTCGGTCGTTGTTATCAGTCGTTGTCTTTAAAATCATTGTTACAAAATTTAATCAAATTAGTAGGCTACAAATACATCAATTTAATATGCCAGCGAATGTAAGTCTAAGTAAAACGGAGACATGTAGTTTAATAACCTTAAGAAGAATTAAGACCGGCGGCTCCGCTGTTTAAATATTTGAGGTTTATTCGAATTTCATTATTAAGTTCACACTTAAGAGTCAATACTATATTTCGACGTAAATGACGGACTATTAAACTCAAAAACATTAACATGATGTTGCAGATATATTGACGGGATAATCTACGAAACCTTCGTAGGAACCACAAATGTACGAAAAAGCATAAGATGCTGGATGTTCAGCAAAAATCAACAAGTTGTGCCAAGTAAGGCATATCATTTATTAAATTCTTTTGATACTACTGATTCTCCGTCTGACAAGCAATTGCTGATTTCACAGGGTTGTTAACAATCTCCCTACCCGTGTCTAGGGAAACCTTTGACAGATCTTTACACATATTCATTGCTAGCATGCTGTCATAAAATTCCTTTGCAGTGAAACATTGCGGCAGACGTTCTTCAATTTCCTTCGATACCGCAATGTCCTTCATTGAACAAATATCTTCCATGTTGCCAGCTTCAGGTGCCAATCCAAGTATAACAGCAAGCGTTTCAACCAACTCATTATGACGGATCGGCTCGCCTAAAAGGAAGATTCTTAGGTAGGCTTATTTGAAAATAGAACGCAACGCCAATTTGTAATCTAAGGTTGACTAACCGATAGTCTGAAGAAGGCGCAGAATATTTGTTCTTTCAAGCGTAGGGACATTGCGATCCGATTTGCAGAGGTTACGAACAGGACAATCGTGGGTATGCTTTTTCTCAGCTTTCAAAATGTCGGTAAACGCGGACTCGATATCAGCCATAGACATCATGCCATACCGGTCTCGGTGATTTAAGTAGACTAAAGAAACGTGTTATGGGTTATAATAATTAGTTTCCGACAAAACAGAACATACGTTTTACAAATGTATCAAAGTCAATATCGGTACAATACCGTCCAGTCCTACGAAAGTTTGAATACTTCATCTCCACCAACATAGTATCAATCTACAATGTACAAATTTCACATTTTAATGGTTTTTACTTGTTACCGTTTAATTCTAAGATCCAAAATTAATTTTAACGCCAAATTGAAAGAATTCCAAATTACTTCGAAATCCGAGGCATAGAACCCCAGTGCTCGGATGAGATACGGCAACTCCGTTATTGGAACAGACAATGATGTCAGCCGTGTATCCATGCATGTTAGTCCCTGTACACGTAACATCGATAGATAGAAGTAATCCTTCATGTCATTAAATAATTCCGGAGACAACATATCGTAGAATGGTTGCATTGGATCATCGTAGAGGTGAGTCTGAGCGACTAGAACCCTAAAACCACCAGACATTGCTTACACAAGTTGACCGTTTGTGCTCCATAATAATAGCATCAACTGGTACCCTGGGTCCGTTCTCCACATATGCATTGAGTTGTCAGGTCCACCGGCAGTGAATATGAACCGCCTGTCGCGCGAAACAGCAAGGTCGCTGGCGTAGGCGCTTCCACGCTCCTCGCTTGGATGGGCGATGATATTGGTCGATTTGTAGCTATCTCCGTCCAGAGGCAAAAGCACCATGCCCAATCTCTCGTTCGTGAGGAACACAAGACAATTCTTATCAGATGACTTTTCAATGTCGGAGGGCGTACTTGGGGGTGTTGGAAATTCGTCCTTCTCGGGAAGCGTGGCCAACCTTTGGAATAGCAAAACCAAGATGCGTTCGCTTTTTCGCCTGACTGTCTCTTACTGCTAAAGGATGCGCCGGCCTCATGGATGTTTCCATGAAGATTGCTGCGAATACACCGAAGATAGCGTCCCCAGTACCACCGGAATAGGTGGAGAAAGTGGTTGTCGAGGGGTCATACATTGGCTGTTGGCTAGTTAAATCCCGAAGCCCATCTTCCGAATCGCATGATTACTGTGGGCTCGGCTTATGCTTTGGTGGTCTGACAAACGGGGATGTTGACAGCTACGCCATCGGAACATACAACCCTTAACCACAATCCTTCACACCAACTTCAAAACAATAAAATTAAATCCACTGGATAAGTGATCGAACTTTCGCTCTAGTATTAATAGTTGTGGTAGTAGCCAATTTGGTTGTAGCAGTGTCTGTGTTGCTCTTTGGGTGTACTCGTACAAATTAGAGGGCTGGGGTCGGGCGAGACGTGACCTACGTAACTCGATCTCCCGAGACAATGGTCAATGAATTAATCTTACCCCCAAATGGGGCGATAACGTATCACGACCAAGACCTTAAGTAGCGCTTTTCAGAACATCTTTGAATTTCAAGCACCTACCTGATATAGTTTGCGCCTTCAAGCGGCGCCATGATGGTCTTTCGAATGACCAAGTTGTCCGTGGAAACAAGCCGAAACTTGGATTCAGAATTAGCGAAGCAAATGAAGTCTTCTTGGTAAAACCCGTCCACAGAGACGAAGCATCGTGGTTTCGCCAGCTGCTCGATTTGGACACGGGTCTTCAGTGGGAGGATATTGTGCATTGCATTCTGCACATCATACTCAACCTAAAACGCAAATAAAATCAAAATGTACAATTTAAATGACACAACATTTTCAAAACCAATTTGATCCCACTGCACGGAGAGCGATACAAAGGAGGCTAATAGCAGAACTACGGACTAGAAGTGCCAACGCAGTTGAAGCTGACAGGTTGCATGATTAGTATTATCACGAACAGTCAACACCAGATCAAATTGATTGGTTGCACGCCACGCAACGTTAAACTAATGATTTTCCTAAATTGGCCACAGTAAGAATAGGCAGAGAAGATATGTTATCTGGATTATTTTCTGCATGCTATTTAAGTAATTATTGTAAAAACCCGCACTGCAAACAAATGTTGCTGGCAAATAATATTCTGGCTGGTTTAGGTGGCAAGGGGGGTGTGAAACTCACAAGCATCCTGTCTTCACCGATTGTAAATAGTCTTGGAGAGTTGACGCCCGTGGTCTTTTTGAAGAGAACATCAACAATCGCAGCTCCATGGGAACGGTAGCGTCCGGAGAAGACCCACCTGTGCTCCTTGGTGCCAAGCTGACCTCTTCGCAGGAGCGTCGTTGAGTGTTGCGAATCCTAAAGAAAGCAAAATGTAGCCATATTGTTCAAATAGATTCGTGGGTTGCCTATAGTTGAGCGTTCTGTGCTGTGGTGGTGAGCATGCACGCCCTGCTCGTGGCGTGTGGTGGAAACCGATCGAATTATCCAGTATTTTACCACGCCTCGCCTTTGGGTGTCGACTAAGTGTTGGATATTGCAGCGTCCACTTCCTGCACACATTCGGGTGGCACTGGGAACGCCACCTATAGAATATTCCCCAGGGAACAATATGAAAACATGAACCCAGCATCCCCTCTAGCAAGAGATCGCAGATCTTCAAGAATATATATGAGTTTACCAATTACTCCAATCAAGCCACGGCATTTAGTCAAGCGTAAATAAAATCAACCCCACGCGACTCATCGATGAATACTTATAAATCGGGTATGTAACAATTTGAACAGAGATTATGTGATACTAAAAAGACCAGTCTACATTGCTTGATATAAAATAATATCTAAATTGTTATATTTCAGTCACCAAAAATAAACATATCCACCTTTGAATAAAGCTAATATAGGCATAAGATGAATTTTAAAAAAATTATTTACTTTTCCTGTCTTACGTTTAATAGATCCCCCCATTTGAAGGAGAGTTTTTTTTAATAATAATATTGATTTTGCGATAATGATTGGATTTGGTTGGATAACAACTTTGCGAAATGGTATTCGATTAAAACCCTAGAGATCTTAGGGATAATTGAATTCTAATATTTCACACGGCTTCTTGGAATCTAGCACCACGGCTTGTGAATAGGTCAAGGTACTAGTAGGCAAATAATATAAGCAGGATCACACATATTTGTGAGGCTATCATCTACTAGAGTGTTCGCAATAGGGGGTTTGTCATGAAGTTTCTCGGAAATATGTTTACAGGCGGCGTCCCCAGTGCCACCCGAGGTGGCCTGACCTGGGAGTCGAACCCGGGTCCGTCGCCAACAAAGCAAGATTGTAAATCGCTACACAATCGGGACACCAATTTAAACTAGAAGGTGGGGGTTGTCTTGCACGAGAAGGTTGCAGAGACTGGAAAGCGAGTTTGAGCGCTGATTGAGCCATCCGACAATGAATGGTGTCAAGAAGAATGGGAAACAAGCGTCCACTTACAATATACGCGCAGTAATTGCTGTCACCGCTGAAGGCGAATCTCTTAATACAGCCAACGGCATAGTCAAATGGTGCCTCGTTAGCATCGTCAAGCGTTACGGCATCTAATAGCATCACACGACCCGAGGTACATCCGACGGCTTAATAGAGTAGCAAAAGAGATTTTTCACCAACACACTCGGCTAGATTAAACGGGGAGGGGTAGAGAAGAAAACCAAATGGATACCCAGATAAGCACCACGAGGATCGAATTCGCAGGCGCTAAGTTCCAGCTTCTCGAAGGTGCGAGTTCGGATTGGAATCCTAAAATTGCAGTAAAAAGGCTGTTGGCGACGACCATTGAAATTTTATTCAGATAGTTGAGCTGGTTCTGGTTTCCTGCGTTTAAGGAATCCGTGGTTGCATGAGGAAAATGAGTGTTTCAGCTGTTCAACCAATTGCGTGTTGGGTGACTCGTGAAAAAATGAGCGCACAGTCAACTTACAGCCAACGATAATTCCACGTCTTGACCATCCCACTGTACCCAACTGACGTAACCAAATCGCTGAAATCAAAGGACCAACAATTAGATTTTTTAAAAAACTTAAATTAAGCTATTGGATTCAGAACAAACTTGACTAGGCAAGAAAAAATGGGAATTCTACAGCAACATTCAGTTGGACTAGAAAATATTCAAAACTCCCTCGAATGTGAATCCGATCAACTAGGTAATACATTTATGAAACACATCTGCCCAGCGTCTCCGTGATGGACTGGGAAACAGACGCATACAAATCCATGGCGTGACGGCATCCGTTTGCTTGGCGATAAAATATGAAATCGATAACAATGTTTAAAATGACACCGGCATTGGCGACCGCCGTTTTTAACGAACTGGTTTGGCTCCAATCGAATTGGGCGCGTATATTTAAAAGTAAAACAAATATGTACAGCAATGAACATCGATGCAAGGAGCACAAATATACTCAAGTCTGTGCACAGACCCTCTTGGTTTTTGATCCTCTAACATGCAGTAGTTTGGGAAACGCGACATCGACAAAAGGTGTCTTCGAACACGGAAAAAGTATTTAATTTTGATGTCACAACAATACATTTGTGGAAACGTGATATATCAAAACTAAAAGTCCTCGGCTTTATTTCAACAGTGGTGTATCACGGAGAAATTACGTGAATGGCTTATTTCTTAGTTCACTGTTTCAGGCGACATGGGGTCGACTCAAACAGCACCAGGACCTTCGGCCATGCTTGCATGATTCCCAGTATTGTACACTGTTTCCCTGTAATTTATCCTGGCCTAAAATTGTCTGGCTTATCAAAATAATCTCGTTTTCTGGTACCTTACTTATGCTCTCCACCCAAGAGACCCCCATTCAACAGAATTTCACTAGCTGTACACTCATCGCTTCTAGTATGGTGACCCTACCCTACCCATCCCCCTCTATTCAAGTTTGTCTAAATTTCAATCTCTTCGACCGATGCGAAGGCAATACCGTTCAATATCTACAGGAAGAAGGGTATGTTGCAATTTGGAAATTCCTCATTTGCCCCGATTTTTAGTATCACCCGAACAAATGAAGCAGGAACTCAAAAACCGTTTTCTTACATAACATTATTGATTACACTTTTTTAAAGGCTGAAAGTTTTGGTCGTCGTGACCTGACCATTTTGTTATTCTACATTAATACATTCTCTTCTAACTTACCGGAATGGATGTGCGGCCACGGAGTTGACCGTAGCGTGCTGATCGCGTTCTATAAGCTAACAGAATAAAAGTATATGTTGGCAGATCTTAGCATGAGCCTTTATTTAATCCCCTACTGGGTGTGATGAGACACATCTAAAAAGCCTTCGAAATTTAAACTTTCATATAAACAATGGGAAACCACGCCAGACGAACTTGGCCCTGGTGCCTGTGGTGATCCTATGTCAGGTTAAACTTCCTGAAACCCGTTATTATTCGACTATTACTAACAGAAGAAACACATCACTGTATAGATATGGTTTAGGTGACCAAAATCGAAGAAGTGGTGTACCAGTTGGTTGCGAATAAACGTATTCCTCGACTACGAGTACAGTGTTACGCTTAATGTTTACTAGACAGTGGTAGTAGCACTTACAGTGGTAAGATTGCGAAACCATCTCCTAGAACAAAGCGATCAGAGACCCACCTTGATAACTTTCCCCTCCACTCTCATGCTCAGCAATATCGCATGCGAGGTGCTAACAATGAAGTCCTCGATGATAAATGGGGGCTGGGGAATGTGAGCTTCTTTGGAGAATTTTCGACCGACGAATTCTTCCAAACCTCTTCACAATAACACAAACGTTTAAATTAAAACTGCATGTCCTTATTAAACAGATCAAAATACAACGAAATGGATTCATCACTTACAACTTCCCAAACAGTGTGCATCTGTGTGTAAGTGTTTGCAAAATAGAATTTGCTTTCAAGTGCATTTAAAACGGGCGTCGCAGGGGAAGGCAAACGTACGGATTGAAGAGATTTTTGTCAGCAAAGCCGATTGATGCAATGCTACCATAACGGAATTCGTTGGACCAGAAGAGTAACTTGAAGTTTGAATCAGTGAATCGGATCTGCCCACTCTCGTCACCCGTTACAATGGCGATTTTGGATGAGACGCTATATGAAAAAGAACAAGTCGTGTTTGTCTTCCGAATACATGGAAAGCGTTTAACTAAATGGCTTATCATTGACCTACCACGACGTAATATTGAGGAAGGTTATCGCAACTTTATGAACGGGTATCAGTTTAGCGGCAGTTTTAAAACAAGACTCCTCATTAAAATCTATGGCAAAAGAAAATAGATAAATTGATGACGATGGTTACAAAAAGGTAACTGTAACAACGAACAGAACGAAAACTATATATATATCGAATAAGAAGACGTTTACATTTCCACGTGGTGTAATATGATTCCGACATGGAGTCGAACTTCCTCACTTAACGTAACAAAAAGCAGATGTTTCTTACTAAAGATGATGCCTCTATGATATTAATAATAATATACGGTGCACTCAAATTGTTTTAATAGAATTTTCACGAATGAGTTATGCATTATGAAAACAAACGTTATGAATTATAACCCCTTGAATCATCAGAAATTTTAAATGCTACGTAATACGTTATGGTTAAATAAATCAACGAGGTTTCGAAACAGACGGCGTGTGCATCGTTACATACGATTGTATATTTATTGTTCTCAGCCATGTTGAGCAAGCCATAACCATACAACTAGTTTTCTGTCCTAGGAAATCATTTGAATAATATGGTATCCAACGGAAAGAAATCGTGCCTTTTTGTGGTTTGCGACTATTTTCCCAGAGAACTAGAAATCCTCTAGTTGTCGCCGTGATTGCATAATTAGTTGTTGGCAGATAGGCGGACATAACGAAGTTCCCATATCCCTGGCGGAAAGTTTCGTCGGACAATTTTGGTGCGTGAGATTTCATGCAACCCTCCATGGTCTAAAAAGCAGGATTCATAAAACACAATTATCTGGCGTCCAATTTTATCGAAACTGGATTTTAATAAATTACCCAATCGTAAAATATGACATGTGATTCACTATTAGTCAAACAATGGCAATAATCTTCTTCTTTAAAGGCAATCTTCGTCTGTGTGCCGAAATCGGCAGAGAGTTGAGTGTAACAAAGGGGATCAGTGCTGGGTGTAGTCCAATTCCAAATAGCAAAAACCTGATTCACGTCGTCCGCACTCAGTGTCGCTAAATAGCGTGCATCTGAAGTCAACTGGATACTTATCACTCCATTTGGGTGTGAGTCGACCATTGTTCGTACAGCCAGGCAGCTCCGAGCATCCCAAATTATCACAGCACTATCAGGTCCACGATCACCGGTGCCCAACCAAAGACGGTTTTTACTCGCACAAGTGCACACAATGGTGTTCACCTAGAAATAAAAACGTCGGGTAAAAACTTTCTAGAGCCGAAAAGACAATAAATTACTCACGTGGCCTCTGAGAATGCGTTGTCTATTGTGTTT
Organism: Proteocephalus fallax; assembly: GCA_028672205.1. Lineage (NCBI taxonomy): Eukaryota > Metazoa > Platyhelminthes > Cestoda > Proteocephalidea > Proteocephalidae > Proteocephalus > Proteocephalus fallax. The sequence goes on from JAPUBX010000723.1 coordinate 65,543, forward strand.
GACGTCATAGATGACAGCAAGATGACCAGATGTAAAGAAGACCTTGGTATTGCTTCCATCAGACAGATTAATAACAGGGACACGGTGATTATAGCTGAATACTCGGACTGGCTTGAGCGCCTCTCGCTGGCACAAGGAGTCAGTGACCTTCTTTCGGCGTTCATCATCCCGGCCACCTGGACCCTTTCTTTTCGGTAAAATATCTGTTGCGGAGCCGGGTCTTGGGGTGTCTTCATTACTTTTTTCTTGATTAATTTGACCATTATCGTAGTTATCTAGCAATTCTGGGCCCCATGAATCACGACTACGCCGGGGAAAGAGAATATACGCACTGGGGTCCATATTTCCCTGATTGGTATTTTTTTCGTCCTTTTTTATCGTTCCAAATGTTGTGGATTCCGGTTCGTAAACATCCTCCATTCCGCATTCATGTAACATTGAATGAACATCAATAATTTTGCTGACCTCAGCTAAAAGGGAATTGTAGTTGCAAATTCATGCGTGCATACGTGCGTTGAAATTTTATTTGTAACGTTTATATTAGTAAATAACAAACACGGTTCAAAACATCTCTTAGAACCTTGTATTTCTACATACATTAATTGCACATAAACCAAATAATATATATTAACGATTAAAGAACAAGCAACACCTTCATTAAGTAAGACATCTTTCGCGTGAACACTATCCGTAGCTTCAAAGTCCGAGACATCTGCCTTGCCATTAGTGGCCATCTTCGCGAACTCGATAACAGTCTACTTGAACAGACGTAACTGTTAAATTAAGTCTGAAAGAGTCGATGTCAAGGTCATTTCTAAGATGACAAACAAGGGACACTTGAAACTGATTCAGCAATATCGAGTAATTTATGTATAAGAATGATAACTATATGTTCCGCTATTAAAAATCAGACAGTTAACAAATTTGATGTTTTTTTATATTTTAAATCGAACTCGTAATTATATTTCGAATGAATTTCGAAATTAACGGCGGTTGTTTCTACTGACTTTCATTTGTCAAATCGACACTAATCTGTCAAGAATATGATATTTTGTTCACATTAGACAAATAATTCAGAATAACTGTAATCCTAGCGGTAAACCTCGTTGCCAAAATTCAGAATAGAACGAGTTCCAAAGATGAATAACCGGTATCTCGAAATATATTTGGTAGCCAATATGTTCGCGCTGTCGTGCAGAACGTATTCGTGTCTTAAAAATATTAATATTTCAGCGATTAACTTCGCTCTCTCTACTTTAGGTCTTGCAAATCTTAACAATCATTATGAAAATATTTAATCAATGACATATGTTCCACTTATCGACTAATGAGTCGAAGTGATCTGGAATTTAATTGCCTGGGTGTGATAGTATTGTATGGAGGTTTAAATAAACCCTGAATGTATAATAGACGAATTGTCTGTATTATCGGTAAAACCCAAAAAGCCAACCGAGACCTTTAACGAATAAGACACGTGCAACAAGGAGAAATCGTATTTGTAAGTGTAACGTACAATATATGTTAGTGTAGTAAAACACAATTAATAATTAAAGTTAGCAATCACCACACTGGAACTATACAAAATTGAGTTCAAGATAAAGTATCCGATGCTTCAAGATTTGTTCGATATCCTAGTTTCTTGAACTGTCTGAAATTATTCGTCGACGCATGACATCCATTGGACTGGCACTCCATTGGCTAACGCACACCACACCGCATGCTGTGACCTTAACGTGGAGAAAATTAAGACAACATCGACGACCCTTGGCCGGCCCCCACTTTTTGACCACGACACGCCCCACGTGTGTCCAGACAGGACTCGCCTGCAGCGGGCGCTAAGCATCGCGGCTTGTCGGCGTCTTCGGCCCATGTCGGGCCCTCACTATTGTTTGAATAGTAAACAATGTTTTTCATTCCTCAACCTTCGTCTTTGGCCATCGTGCCATCCTGATTTTTGGGCAACGAAGTCTTCGAATTACCATAGGCCCATCCATTGCGTTTTAAATCTAATCTTACAAACATCAATGTGAACCCTGAATTTCCCGAACTATACTTTACAAAACATTTAAAATCCATAATACAAGGTTAAAAAGCTAGATTAATCTCACAATGCTGGAGAACATACATTTAATCGTTTGTTGTGTAGAGGAATTATTGGTAATTGTAATGAATCGGAATCAATTAATTTTTGCCAATGTTATTTGTGTAATTGATTTAATGGATATTAAAGCGACCAAAATGAAAGTGCAAATTTGTCGAAAGAGAGCTGTTATTATATACATCAATTAGATAAGAAAAAAAAGTTTATTTATTACAACATCAATTCGGCCGTCGAGGGAGAAATCTCTGAAATGCTTGTCGGAAGCCACGAGCAATCCGCGACTTCAGAGAGCGCCGTCCTGCCTATTTAAAGGGAAACAACGACCATTCAATCAAAGTGCATATAATAGCAAGTAAACTGTCCGATTTCAATATTACGTTGGGCCGATACACTTCGCTGGCTCCAGATCCCCAAACATGGGATCCTCGTGGATTTGCAGACTGATTCGTGTCGACAACAACATGCGTAATGACACGCGCAATGGGTTGAAGGATACACTCATGGGAAATCGATCGACGACGAAACAAGGGATCTAAAGGAGATCAATATTGTCTTGGATAAACATAACAAGAATGTGGTCAGACAAGATGCAGGCTTGTAATGCGATATTACTAGAAAGCATGAAATCCTTAGCTTGGTTGGAGGTAAGTTCATTTTGTTTACCAACACTGCAGCCTCAAAAGACAACTCGTGCGTTTACATTACTGGACAGGGTTTGTGTAAAAGGTTTTTGGTATTTTTTGCTGAACATTTTAAACACCTTTTATGCACACCTTACACCCCGATACGTTCGAATACTGCAATGTCATATAAAATGGTTTGCTTGCATAATGTTTCGTTTCGGGGAGCGCCTGGGGCATTTACAACCAAACTTGATGGGGAAAATTCCTGGATGATGGGGCTCCAAAGTGCGTCCGAGGCTTGATGCTCTGCGTGCTCCACGGCAGTCGAAGAGGTTGAGCCTAGCATAGATAGTTTGAATTCAACATAGTCGCTTGTCGTGCTTCACCAGAAATAATATAAACCAATTACCGCTGGGATCGGAGACAGTTATTTCATTTATTGACGTCGCTTTCGGTAGGGCTGTCGGGAGTCGGGTCCCCTGGCCTTCACATTCACCCTTGGGCTTCTCATTTATTCGAGAAGCAATGGCGTTTCCGTCGAAATTTGTGTCCCTGTGGAAAAATAGCGTATTTTCGTGAGAAACACACAGCGGCTGCTGTTTCTGTCGCTTCTGTCGCCGCCGGTGCTGATCGTTGGGAGAGTGCAAACGGCGATGCAGGTTGTAGGCGCCACCGCTTACAGACGAGGCACTTGTAGGCCGCTCAGAAACTGGGGCGGTTCGAAGGTAACAGAAAGGGTTGGCGGTTTAAAGTGGGTACGGTATGGAGATTCAATTATAATTAAGCTATGGAAGAAAGAGATGTTGGACTCACTCAATGACGCCTCTAACCTCCGGTGGACGGCGAACACACGACCCGCAAACAAGCGATCCATTGCCTCGGCCAACGATGATTGGCTTCCGCGCTCCGCCTGCAGATCTGCAGAACATGCCTTGTTTAATGGGGGTTTAAGTTATTTTTGCGTAACATTATTTGTTTTTGATGTCCGTGATTGATGACACGATTATTATAAATTGATTCCAGCTAAACACTTGTAAACAGGGCATTACAGAAGGAGAAGAATATAATTAAAAGAGCTCGGATGTTTTTGATTAAGAATCGAGTTATGTCGGGCAACGATGAGTAGAACGGGATGCAACACCATCCCATCACAAATCCGCAGAGCATAAGAGAGATGGTGTCTGTTAATCTGCCAATCGGGACTCACTCAATATTTTGCCCGCCGAGTTCGGCCGAATGTATGAGCGGCTGCATTCGTTCAACTGTCTGACATCGTCGCCACCAATCTCCGTCTTCCATTCTTGGGAATCCGAAGCTGTGAAGAAGAAGAAACAAACAGCTCTCTTGATTAATTGATAATTGTCAACGCTTTCCGCTATCGCAAGGCGGTTTCAGCCTCATATAGAACCATGTCAAATTGTAGGGGGAACAAACGAACGAATTTTCGCGCCTTTGAACGGCCAGATTCAATGTGGGCTTTTAAGATATCAACTTCCACCCTTATGAGCCTTGACCAAAATATACTAATTGGCAGTGACTCACAGGAGGACGCTTTCGACCGCCAACGATCGGGTGAGACAGAATCATCGAGCGCATCTTCGATCGGCCAGATTATGGAAGATCGGCTACTCCATTCTGAACGTAAATCTGCAAAGCATCATTTAATTCAAGATCATTTAAACAAGGACCATTCTCGGGGCTGTGGTCGTCTTGTTAATTTTGCCCACGAGTTAAGTTGAACATTCATCTGGAAACCACACACAATCAAACACGATTTTCTTGGTAGATGTTTTCGTTAACATTTTCGGGGATGTTTTAGTATCAGTGTCCGCAGTACCGCTCAAATATGTAGACGTTGACGCTTGATGATCAAACATTTAGCCAACACAACGACCGCCACCCAGCAGCCTCCAATTTACTGGATATCGACTAAACTCTGTCGCCTTATAGTCGTTTCGGTCTATTTATTGGTAGGGAAATGAGAATGAATGTGAATAAAAACCCGTGTAATACTACACAAATGGTAGGCGATATGCGCCACCAAAAGCCGCCTGCCTTCTGATAAGCATTCACTCTTGCTCCGGTATGCCTTGATAGAACACCATACGCCTCACACATACGTTCCTAACCACCGCGTCTGCACCATTAACGCCCAACACAAACGCTACCACCTTCGACACAACGCTTCGTGTTCGAAAACTCTTCAAAGACCCGAAAATGTCACAGATTTACCAGAAGAAAGGCTGGAGAGTGAGGCCAATTCGATTGCGGCTGCAGGTGGAGTCATGAAGACGAAGCGCAATTCGCTTTCCACTCCAATGACTTTAAAGAAAGGGGCGTCATTTGAAAATCGCTGTGAGAGCGCTCTTTTGGGTGCACTCAATAGCCCAGACCTCAGCGAATCAGCGTTAGCTGCAGTAATGGGCAGGTTATGCGTATTTTCGAATACAAAATGCATAAAGAACTAGGAGCCAACATTGCACACTAACCACGGCGCCTCTCTAAGCCCGTGATGTTTTGTTGCGTTACGGTAGCATTTTCGTAACATTTTCCGCTTAGGTTGACTATTCACTATCATGAGTGGGGCAAGAGAAATTTAGTTGCCTAGAACAAATCCATCTCATCATGGATAGAATTTACAGAATGGCCGAGGATTTACCCGAAGAAAGGGTTGTTGGTGATCCCAATTGGATGGCTTTTTGAGGTTGTGTTACGCGAAGGAAGCGTGCTTCGCTTTCCACGACACTGACTGAAAATCCAATAAAATCCAATCAATGCGCGATCTCTTCCCTGCAAAGATATGCACTGCGCTTCTACTTGCCTGTTGCTACTTGAAATTCGGTTGATTGCGGCTCAATCGTCTCAGTCGTTTCTGGTGAGTGCACCAACTCCGCAAAATACGCACTTCTTTGCGTCACGTCTACGGAGGTGGCTATGAAATTAAAATCCGTCATTTTGAAATAATAACAGTAATAACATTAACCACTTCATTAAGGTCACGAGACTTTCATCATTGAATCGATACTGGAAGTGACGGTAATACATAGAACTGAGACACGCATTTGCAAACGATTAGGTTGCGTTCTTTTCATTTTCGATTTTAAGAAATTTTGTGAGCATATCACTTTCTGATTAAAGATAATAACAAGGAAGGAATAACATTGAAGTAAGATTTACAAAAAAAGTGGTCATTAAAAATAACGCATTTGTTACACATTACTGATTCAAATCGGCTCAACGTATAACCATTTATCATGTTTTCGAGAACACTCCATTATAATAATGTTGTGATTACTGTTCCTGTACTCACCGGGAAATTCCTTCGAGACCAAGTGGAGATAATTGTGTTCGTTGATCGGGGTCGGAGATAGATCGGTCACGAGAGCTATAAATGAATTTATAACCATCGGTAGACTTGAATATTAAAATGTGCAGGATAGTCAGGAGGCATTCGCAAACCATACTTCTTTGCGTTACGGAGATATGGGTTTCTGGTTTCGACGATTTCTCTATTTCCGAGATACTCCATGCCTGAATATGTGCAGTACAAGGCGCAGTTGCAGGGGTGACATAAGGCACTGTAAAAAATAAAGAAATCCTTTGGAAGGATACATTCTTGCGTTAAAAAACCAACCTCTGTGTGGTAATCCCCTTCTAAGAGCTGTCAATCAAGACTAGCCTGCCAGAAGCATATGGTCGACTTTATCCATGGTTATAATGTAATTCCCAACGCCTTACAAAAAACTCACGAGGTTCTCTTAACAGGTGAATTGCACAACAGAACAAAACCAATGAAGAAAGTCAATACAAACATGAAGGGATTTGAGCGGTGTTGTCTTTCACTTGTCTGCTCAAACTGTCTGCTGGACAATATTTTTGGATTTCTACGCATTCGATAAGTTTGTCAAACTTCACGACGCAATGCAATTCTGCTCACCTCTTATAGGCACCACTTGAAAAAGCGTTACGTGCATGTTCGTGGGAAAGACAAAGATAACTCTGGTTCGGTATATCGGAGTGCAATCATGCCTAGAGACTGAAGTAGAATGAAAAACGGCCGTGTGATTGCCATGAAAAACTCAATTCGAAAGTCTACGCTGACGTACTTTCATCCGGAATTGAACTTGTTCTGAGCATGGTCTCCACAGACACGTCGGAATCTGACTCGAAGTCGGATAGACTGGAGACATCAAATTTCGTGTCTAAAATAAACATCCATGAACATGGACTCGTCTTATTTGCAAAACTATGCGGTCTACCATTCATCTTACCGTCGCCTGACACGCATCGTTCAGACTCGTCCTCCGCTTGCCCTAGCTGACTCAAACTACGCGCGATTTCACGGGTAACTACAAACAAACACGAGGATTATACCTACGTATTAAAATTATATCAACCTTATAAAGTGCGGTTCCAAGAAGAACTCGACACACCGTGCGTGAGCGACGATTCCGATTCTTCGGGAATTGAAGGCAGAGGTCTTCGTGAATGGAGACAACCGTCTTGCGGAGGTTCGATGGGAGGTTCTACGGGAGGTCCCAAGAACTCCCCGAATGACTGAAGCCAAACAGGAGGTGGTGGAAGCGGCATACTGGCGATCTCTTCGTCGACACAACATGAATCCCCGTCGCATGGTGCTATACGGACGGGTTGATTATTAATTAAACCGATATTCATCTGTTCATGGATTAGATAAAATTGGATAGTTATCAGCGGCAAAACCTAAATCCTAGATATAATATATTTTGCAGAGTGCCTAATATGTTTATTAAAATCACCTAGGCCAATCCAATTGATTAATCTTTATTATTTATAAAGATCTTGTCCAAAAGTAACAAAAGGTGGAAGGCTCGTCACGTACGAGGCAACATAAAGACCGATTTGCCATCTGTTGTTAAGCCTCCAGCTGTCCCGACCAGATCTCCAGCACGAGCTAGAAAGAATCAATAAGCAATGTATTGAATAAAAAGAGTTCATTTTTACTGAAGTTTCCTCTGATTACTAATTATGCTACAACGCAACCCTAACCGCAGTGTTATTTCTTCGTAATGCATCTGGATAATGTGATGATTCCTATACGCGTTTTGCCCACTTGTAATCTGGAATATCAACCTAACCGTTGCTACCCGTGACCAAACCACGAAAAATTAATTTTCATTCGAATTCTCCGAAAGGGCGAAATCTCCTGAACTCACTACGATATTTGTCAACCTTTACTTAACATTTCAATGAACGTCGCCCTGAAAACCCCAAATAAACGCCGGAATACTTATCAAATAGTTAACGCACGTTTTGGTGAAGCATTCTTGTCGTTAGAGCCAGAATTATTCCAAACAGTCATGACAAAAGATTTCCGAGTTAGAATGAAGCACGACGCCAGTGGCCTCGCGTTTTTCGAAAAAATCGATAATGCGACATGTTTTCGATGAACATGCGGTTGTTTTATTGAGACGGCGTTTTTTTCCAAAACCCCCTACCACCGTAAAAATACCAAGTGCAATCTGTGATTTCGTTATGATTATCATGATGCGCGGTAATAAGCATTAAATGGATAAATGCGCAAGCAAATGCTAGCAGACCCCGGCAACGCGTTGTTGCGGCTCAGTCAATGGCGGGTGCAGGTTATTTCGTCGGGGAAAAGACGCTGGCTTTTCAAGATCATCACTTGGCTCATCAACTGCGTTGGCTGATTATTACTAATACCCTCACGTATACACTCAATCAAACGCAAACAATACCGAATTCAATACGTGTGTCTGACAGCCTAAGTTAATCACTTCCACAATCCCCATCTTTAGTTCACGTGATCTTCGAGGTTAATTATTTACCGGCCAAACGTTCGCGACTATGTGAACTCAACACACGGTTCCTGGTGGTGTTTAACGTCGTTACGTGAGGCCATCAAGTAGAGCATTTCAAGTAAACGTTAAATCGGGTTCAATCAATACTGGGTCACGGGAGATGGCACTTCGGACACATCAGGGGGTTACAACGGTCTGTCATGTCATTGGATAAATATCTCTTTGAGCTGGGGCACCCCAGTTAAATTGTAGGTATATAGGACCATTCTCCGGGGTGTCAGCTAGATTGCGCCAAAAATTTCGAGGTAATCGGTCGGTTTCTTTCAGAGATCATTGTTTAGGACACTTTGGGGCATTTCGATTTTTGCTTATACGGCGAAATTTCTTGACCGATTACATTAAAATGTTGACGCAATCTAGCTGAAACCCAGGAGAATGGTCTTATCTACCTACACAACGTCGCATTCGATCACCTGCGGGTTTGTGCCTTCCTACCATTAGATGGAAGCCCGCTTCAGCTGCCGTAAAAATGAGTAAAGCGATACCCAATGGCCTTTGGGCGCGCACCTAAACCCCACAAGGCCGCACGCATGCACGTGGGAGTGACCTTCCACGATTTTTGCGAAATCCAATTTGTAACTGATAAAAAGTACCTAGTTAAAATAATAACAATGAACTTTAGTCGGTTTATTAAGATAACAAGAATCAAAACTCCCACCTAGACAATTGAGAATAGACAATTATGGCGACACTTCGATCCAAATGCAGAATTTCCATTTCATCCGGAATGGTCAAGAGTCAGGAACAACAAACAACAGACACTGAAACAACAAACAACAACAAATATTGCATACCCACATGTATTGTAAAATTAAACTTACCATAAGCATGTTCTTTCAAATAACTGATCCACAGCCTCCCATGCCCAGGCACTGCAATCTAAAAAATGCAAACGTAGATTATCCCCATTGGAGGGAGGGGAGGGGCCGTCAGCATTTTCTTCCCACCTCGTAACTGCGGCTTGCTACAAGTCGCAGTTCTTGCTCATTTTCTGTTTTGCTTATTATAGCCATAACCTTCGATCACCCAACACCTTGACATTTATCAAATACGCGGATAACCTGAAATTATGCTATACGTTAAAGATTTACGAAGACCATTTCAAGACCGTCTGATACACGGGTGTCCATCTGAAGGTAATTTTCCATACAGTTTCCTTGTGTCTGGTGGATTATTTATGCACACCATCCACGACACAAATCACCGATCGTAATTTTACTAGCTGTCCCCTTCTCGTTTGATTCACATTCGAACATGATACTGGACATTTATATTATTACTGATGATTTTGTCAAGCATTCTGTTTGAGCTGATCGGACAGACACAATGAATGTCCATGGGAGAGGGGGGCCCTCTACTTTCTTAAGAGTGTCTTCGGTGGCCATGTTATGTTGCCCTATTCGCCGATAACAAGATCTCCACGTGCGTTTACAGTGCAAAAATCAACGCATTTGAGACCAATCAATGTATTAATTGAGAAGTGTAATTGGATACCGATAATGCAATTGGGATTCTAGGCTATGGTGTGCTTACGCCGAGCGCGCGCGTATGATGCCTGGTGTTTGGGCTCAGACTCGTTGACTAACTCATGAGCGCAGTCCAGAGTGCGCCTGTTTCGAGGTGACGTTGAATTTAATTGTATATTCCACCTGTCGGCACCGTGAATTGACATCCTTAAGATAAATCTCTCGATTCGCCTCCGCCTTCCCCGGTTCTTCCCAAGAGACCAGGACACATTTTCGGCTCCTGGCATCGCAGTGAATCCGAATTTCCCTTCATCCGCATGGCGCCACCTAAATCCGCCGTCAAATTAGCGTACCCTCTCAAGCCTTTCTACTGGTAAGTCGATGGCATGGATTAAATGTCCATTATTGATGGTCTTCAAACTGGTTTCCATGAAATTATGTCACTGTACGCTCTCACACTGCACTAAATTCTTCGTGCACGCAAACCAGAAAGACATCGAGCTCCAAATTGATGTTGCCTTTCATCGGATTATCAATTACCGATTTGCGTAGCCGATGGCCCGTGACCCGTCAGACTGGCAACGCTCTGGATGGTTCTGCCCCAACATGCCTTACGTTTTGATGCGACTGAGGGTGTATCGCCGCCAATCTTTACTTTCTGCCAACGATTCTTAGGGAAAGGTTAAATGAGATATCAAAATGGGCCTTTGAATTTCGCCAGAAGATGGACATTTTCGTGTTGAGACCTCTGGTGGAGAGAATTTAAACATGCCGGCCGTCAGAACTGGCATCAACGATCAGTTCTCGGTGAGAAAATTCTACAAATTATTGATGGTTACTGTTCTTCGATGCGAAATGGCTGAATTAAATACTGTGTTAACTAACCTGTATCTTTTGTCAAGCGTCTCACCACCCATACCAGGACATCAATCTTGAATCATTCGGTACCCTAATCTGTGAGAGAGTGATGCCAATTTCGTTGTACTGTCAAGAGACGAATGGGGATGGGGTTCAATAAGCTTTCGGGGGAGTTTACTGAAAATCAGATGAAACCAAAGCATGCGCCTTCTCTCACAACATAGCGACTTAACGCGTTCAATTAACCGTTGCCATTTTTAAATAGACAGCTTGGTGGAATTTCTGCAAGGATAATCGGAATTTCCCCATTTTCACCGAAAATATGCCTTACACATATTATGAAAATCTAGTTCGATTGGCGTGTTTGATGAACAGAAAAGATCGCCTGCTAGAGTGAGCAAGAAACTTCTGTGCACAGTCGGAAAAACTAAGTCGGGCACGTTATACACATGCAATCCTCAGTTTTAACCAGAATCCACTAAGACAATAAAGCACATGGCGATTTTGGGAGTCGTTTCATTATCGTGAGTGGGACAAGTGAAATAGACTCAAATTCGGTGCCATAAACAAATAAATAGGCAGTTTTAAACAGTCACATATGTATGGTCATTAAACTGCAGCTTCAGGAGGCGATAGACGAAAATAACCAAATCATTTAAATATTTCAACCGCCGAAAATCTGATAAAACCATAAGATGATCCGTCGACAGTAAGATTATGCATGGCGGCTAAACGTGCCTTATTTCACTTGAAATTTGCCGATTCAGACTCAATCGTCCCCGTAATCTCTGGTGGGTGAAGTATCTCCGCCAAATGCATACTTATTCGAGCTAGGACGATTGTGGTGGTTTTCCAAGAATATAACTCCTTTTCATTATGGCGCCCTGCAATATACAGTCTGAGAGATTATTGTTGTCTACAGACTTCAATAAGTGGATTGTGAATTGCCAATCACTCATGAAAAACAAACTGTAGCTGAGCATAATGCTTGAAGATATCACCAATACAAAACACTGAGTAGATTATGCGCAGACGGAGAAAATTGCCCACCCGAAATCGCATGCTAGGACCAATTAAAGCAGTCCAACAATCTCAACTTGTAACCCCCTTTTATCGGCGCTTCAATATAAAGCGATAAGTCTCCGGGAGGAGATTCGTTTTCAAAACCGATTGTATTCTATTAAAATAATGTGAGCCAATTTTGAACATAACGTATGTACGACTTTATACGGTAGTATCAGTCACTAATAGGCGGTTTTAAAACAATTATTTTTCATCACGACTCAAGGATCAAATCCCTATTGAGATAGGTCGCATGCAGCCTTTCATAGGCGCATGCTCGGTGTATCCACAATCGACAGAGAAACGAGAAATGTCCTGGGACCATGAATTTCAAGGCATTTGACGAGTTTTCCGAACAAAAGCGAACTGAACGGAAGTTGTTCATGGTCGGCCAGTGATGAGAGTGCGTGGGCATAGACATTCATCTCGCAAATAACCAAGGCTATCTCATTACTTTTTAAGCGTGAAACCAATCCCAAATGCAGGCGAATTTACTATTTCCAAAGACCTTGCACGAAACTCTTTTGAAAATGGGCCCATACGGTTTAGGAAGATTTGCATTGCATGTGTGATATTATATCAGTCTGGAATTCGAAGACAAAAAAAAATCTTCCAGACAATTGGATTCGTATTGTGAAATTTCTCTACTATTATATAGTCCCGTCGTTTTTCTCTCAGGTTTCTTCAGTGGTTATGGTGTATTACTTGATTTACCTATTACCAGAAGGCCCGTTAACAGAATCACGTGCGTGCTGTGCTATCCAGATATCGATAAAGGGGTTGTTTGTTGTCCACCCTTTGTTGCAGGCAAATATAATTTTATGATTCCAAGAAACACAAAGCAAGGGGCGAACCGGAGCATGCAGTGGCTAGACCGCAGTCACCTTGAAATTATGTTCATTCGGCCCATTTGATCCTGCCGGACTTCGAGCATGGCTGAAGTGTCGTAATGTTTCGTTCTAGGTTACAAATACGCATTGGGTTAGTGGTTAGGAGATTTCGGTGTGAAGGGGTCATGGAAAGCTCTGGTGCCTATGTGATAGCAGAAATATCTGGTTAAAGGATTACGTTTTACACGACATGACCCCAGTGACGTGGCTAGAGACCTTTACGAAGGTGTCTGGCGAGGGGAGTTGGCACATTTTAAGCCAAAACAATCAATAAATGACGGAACGTAGGAAGCTGACGAGAATCGGGACGACGAAACGACCCTGGCCGACAAAACCAAGCGTCGAGGACCGTATGACGTGCAGGCAGACCCCTTTACTTAAATAAGGTGGTGTATAGGAAATGGAACAAAAGGGCTGAAGAAAAGTCCACACTGCTCTATACGCTTACCATTAGCATTCACATATTGTCCTTATTTCGATATTCGTAGATATTTCCCCTGATCTAGCGGTTTCAAGATACTACGACGCATTTAATGACCTGAATAATTCACAGTTGCGGATGGCGAACGTCACTCTAATCTTATTTACTCGTGTTTTACTAACTCACGCCATTCCTTCTTATGCAACACCTACTCATATTACTCCCCTATAAAAAGAAACGAACTTCTGCACCGAGTTCCAGAACACACCCGCCACCATGTGTTCACCTATGTGTTTGAATTATAAACCCAGTTATATATCCCGAACTTCATAATTGACCATCGTGCCATTTGGATAATGGATCCGACGAAATTAACCAAGTTTCAATAGCAACGACCGAGTACCCCCTGACTCATATAATCTGCCAAAGACACGTGCGAACGATCATCGTTAACGTATCATTTGTTGGGAAGAATCGGGAAAAAGTAACATCTCATTAATAGATTGGTACCAATCATTGTAGCTTGATTTAAACGAATCTTCGAATAACCACAGTGTCAAGAATATGATGTGTCGACATTGATGACTCTTTGCATCCCCCAATGAGCAGTAAATATGTCCCGAACCTTCCTTCGCTCGATTTGACCAATATTATCGATCCATGATTTTTTTATATGCCTCGGGGGACTCGGCGCGAAAAAGGGTGCGGTTGCCACGGGGATACCGCCGAGCATCCGGGCGAAGTTGCCCGCCATCCCGGAAGCCGACCTCGGCGGGTGCCTCCGCCGGTACTACAAAATCGGCGAGAAACTGCCGCCTCCGGTTCTGAACGTCTCAGACCGACCGCCTGCAACCCCCTCAACCCTCTGCGCATGTCTCTCGCCCTCAACTAAGCCTGCAACGCGCCAGTCGAAGACAGCGGGTCTGTTTCAAGTGCCAGCAGCCGGGCACCAAAAAAAGGTTGAGTCCTTTACACCAGTCACTCCAACCTGCACGTTTCTTTAAGTTGCCCAAAATGAAGTTTAGGGTGTGCAAAGCGTAGGACGTGTGATTTGAGACTTTTGAGTTTGAGAGGAATCTGATTGGTGATTTCTTGTCGATTCTGAACGGTCTCTCATCAAGTTTCTCTAGATAAGCCTCTTACATTTTGCAGTTATTAAAGTGTCTTGCGAACCTTGTGCATGGCATAAAGTGACCTTAAATGAGTTTATGCGACTCTACCTTAATGTGTATTCTTATTTTATATCGCTTTCACGAATTTAAATCGGTTAATTGTTCGGATACCACGCTGGTAAAAACTTCATGGAGGAAAGGAGAGGGTAAGAATTCTCTTAGATACCATGATGGCATAAGAAAACGACAATTCTGAGCACGGAATAAATTTTGGGTTTCGCGATAAACCGTTTACGAATAAGCCGTCCGTCTGTTTTTGGTGGATTGCGATGTCACAAATTTCTGCCTGATAGATTTGAAGACATTCATATCGGGAAGGACCTCATACGAGGCGAGACCCTCCAGAAAGATGTGAACGAAGATTCGGGATAAATTAATGTGGGTACTCGATTTTGCCTACCGTCCTAGAGGCCGCTCAACTGACAAGACAATGGTGCATGCTAGAATAGATGTTTCGACGCTGCATGAACCATGATTTATAATAATCACTTCGACATTGATTGCTTCGCGGAGACGATTAACCAAATAATATACTTAATTCGGGTAGGAGTAGCACCTCTGATCGCCCCAAAATAACTATCTGCCCTCCGTCTTCGCTTTACACTCAACTTACAAATTCAGCTACAAGTCGCTGTATGCGGCGGCTGCCGCACCCCGGCAAATCTCTTGCGGGTAGCTGAAAATAAATGTATTGGTGAACACAACAAAGAAAGCCCGGACGGAATGCCCCTCGGAGATTCATACCAGGATTCAACGGCCAGTAAAGCGTTCCAGTCTCTGCTGCCTTACGAGTTGAGCTTTACCGAATAAACACTAGATTCTTCACTCAATCATAGCCAGGCGGGGCTGTGGACGCCACCTTAACAACATTCCCGAGAAACTCATGAAATATTTATGAAGCCAGCGAATCCTCTCAGACAACCAAAGAAGAAGAAGAAGAATGTTTAATGTTTCTTTATATGTATTTGGACAACGCTAAATGGCTGATTTCTGATTCAAATCAGATCGTCTTGGAAATATTTTTATGGTATTTTATGATTCTGTAGGTTTATTGAGGTCAAAAAGCCCTTAGCATTCATTTTATTTGTTACACACGATGGTCGGATATAGTGTTATTTGTTGTCAAGGTTTCGTACCTACTTGATGCATTGAGTGTGAACTTGAACCCTTTAGTTATTTTTTACAAACTTTATAAGTTAGTATGCGCCGTACTTGCGATTTAACATTAATGTCTTTATGAATGCCAAGAAAACTTTATCCTCAGCGGACACGCCAGGTCACTTTAAAAAGTCTGGAATCAATGATATGGTTACATTTTCGAACATTGTTTCAAGCCCGACCAAGCGCCACGCCCTCGCGCGTCGTCTGGGTTTCCTAGTACTATGCGAACATCGCGGATGATCGGATACCGCAATACAAACAATGGTTTTTGCAGATTATCTGCTGGGATTGTAACGCCCCGGTGTTTTACCACAACACAGCGCGGGATATGAAGGACACACAATGCCAACTGCGCGCCAATAGGACGCCATCTTGTGTCATCCACCTTTAGACGGGGTGGCCGTTTTCTATGACGGCGAAGACTGTAATCTGGTTCATCTAGAGTGAGACCAAACACTCTCCCCTCCATTACAGGATGCCTCACTGGATTTCACAAGGACACAGCCGCCTTCATCCACAGTCGCCGAGACTCGAGCAACTTCCTCCCTTTCCAAGCCAGCGTCGTAGTTTTCCCGTTATGAAGACCCATCCAATTTTTACCCTAAGTCTATATTACCTCTCCATCCATTTATATATGTTTGCATCATTATATCTATTCCTTTCATTTCCATGCGTCTCCTCATTATGGCTGCCTGGTATGTGTACCCACGTTCTACGATTACCGTTACAAAATCCCCAGCGAAGGTTTAATATTTCTTAGGTAAGAATCCCACAATTGGAACAGCGTCACAGGATCTACATCTTCACAACAATCGTCTGATTAACGCGACGTATCCCATCCCAACGACAACACTCGATCGATTTGAATAGATCTCTAGAGAGGAACGACGTAAAACCTTAAACATTTTTGAGAATTGGACGCACATGCAATATCGGGCAGCGATGTTGTTTTCGGGATAATAATTACGAATACTAATAACATGTTAGAACCAAGAACAGTACGATGCAAGCTTTATCATGATTTTGGTTTATAAATTCGTAATATCTAGGAAAATGGTGATATATGCATTACATGAGGGCACTGCGGTGATAGGAAATACATTAAAAGTAATAAATTATACACTAAATTACTGAAAACATGTTATCCGAATGCGACTATTGAATGTTTAAATCAAATTTTAACAGAATCACAAAATATTGTTTTTAAAATAGAAATTAAATTTGAAACATTAAAATAGAATCAAACAGAACATATTATATTTGCAAATGTTTTTTATTTATATTCATATTAACGATGACTTAATATTTGATTCAAGGTCGTTGTCGATTATATTTTTTGTCGCCATCTTAATTTAATGTGGGTTTAGTTTTAACAAAGACGTCAACGTCAATGTAATTTACGATGTTATATTTATATTTATTTCTACTAGATTTAGCCCATTCTAATGGTTGCCGTTGTTGTTCATGCGGGAGCAGGGTTCCATGCTCGCGCCAACGAATTAGCTTATATGAATGTATGTGTAGCGGCTTGCGATGCAGCTATTAGCATATTGAAGGGATTTCCGACAGACATATCTGCGATCGATGCTGCCGCAGCTGCTGTCTCGGTTCTTGAAGATAGCCCATTGACAAATGCTGGTTTCGGAAGCTGCTTAAATTTGGATGGGCATGTTGAATGTGATGCGGGCATCATGTGCGGTAGAAATCTTAAGTTCACGTCGGTTGCTTGCGTGAAAAATATTAAGAACCCAATCAAGATTTCTCGGCATCTTTTGATTCATCATTTATCGGAGCCAGCGTCCGTTATCGGAAGAGTCAAGCCTCTTGGTCTTTGTGGTGATGGGGCGCGTCGGTGGGCCACCGATCATGCTTGTCTTCCATTTGTTTCTGATGAAGAGCTTACCTCGCATTCAGCTAGGTCAAAATGGCACAAATATCGTCGGTTAATGGAACGTGGCGGTGACTGTAATCCACAATCTTTTGTTCAATCTCTTAGCGAAGGCTCGAGTTTGAAAAAACCGAGGTATAGCGATAGGTTGGATACGGTTGGTGCCGTTTGTCTAGATGCTTCTGGCAATATTTGTGCTGCCTCATCCAGCGGAGGAATCCCTTTAAAATCGCCCGGTCGAATTGGGCAGGCCAGTGTATATGGTTGCGGCTCGTGGGCTGAAGTGCGCCCCACAATCAGTGTTGGCTGTGTGACATCGGGTACAGGCGAACAGCTGATCCGAACGCAATTAGCTCAGAGAATTTCTACAAAAATCCTGGATGATGAGGAGATTGCAGTTCCGGATATCGTTGACAACGCGTTTCGAGAAGATTTCCTTGACTCGCGATTTCTTGAAAACGAAGCTACAGAGAAATACGGAAGTGTAATTGGTATCGCGAAATCAAAACCAGAAGCATCTTCGGCTTCTCTTGTTGATCTTTTTTTTAAACACTCTACAGACTCCTTAGCCTATGCATATTATGTTGATACCGTTATGAAAAAACCGAAAGCTGACATTTCTCGTCGAATGGCGTCTTCCTCCACAGGGTCTAGATATTTTGCATTTTCTTGTAAATAAATCATTACAAATCACGCGAATTTCCTGAATTGATGCCTTCATGTGCTCGAACCGCTACCTTAATTGGGTATTTTTCAGATGCCACGAAAATCGATCTCCGGGGAACGATCTGGCGAGGAATCGGATGATGCGATGTCGTCATCCGAGAGGTCAAGGAGAACTTCGGCCAGGGTATGTCACTCGGTGATTTTATTTTACCTCTATTTTTATAGGGTTCCGTATATCACGCCATCTATAGTCGGCTCAAAAAGGTTAACAAAGAAGACGGCACCTCGTTGGTATATGCTCTCAGACTTCCAAACAAGCGGTATGTGTCCAACTCTGCTATAGTTGTCCCGTAATGCCTTATATAAAAAAAACGCGTTTTCTCTGTAAAGGAGCCATCCGGAGTATTTCGATACCGTCACAAATCCAATTGATCCCGATAAAATATCTGCCAAGGTTAAGGGGCAGAATTATGAGAGCGTCGAGGAGATGGCCGCGGATATTAAACTCCTCGTGTCAAACACCGAGGCATTTTTCGGTGCTGGCAGCCAGGAGGGTCGTGATGCTGTCGCCTTTGAGGAAGCCTTTAGGTTGGCCGTCCTGTCGCAGGAAAATGGCTCGCCGTCCAAGGCTCCCTCGGTGTCCTCCACCGCCAGTGGTAAAAGTCGAATATTTAATTCCGCTTTTCCATACCACATCCATAACTTTGCAATCTGACTTTTTTCTACGTTCCGTCCGTTTCAGCCCGCTCCGGACGGCGCAGTATGAAGCGGAGGGAAACCGATGATGAAGATGTGCGTCGTAATTTGTTTTTGCCATCACCACATTTTTCTCCGTCTCTAAATCTTTCCCTTTTTTGGTAGACTGATTTTGAGGCTGCCTCGGTGGCGGCATCTGAAATTTCGGAATCGAGTACGGCGAGCCAACGGATTAACGTCACTGAACAGATGCTTGAGTCCTTCTTCGTCTCAATTGTGACTTATCAAACCGAGAAGGGCAGGCCGATTGCACCAACCTTCTCTACACTACCGTCGAAACAGGTATGTCTGCACCCCCATCACTTGTCACACTCTCCGTAGTGTCTTACTTCGCTTATGCCTTGTTCAGCTGTACCCTCAGTACTACGAAGTCATCGCTTGTCCAGTGGATCTTCGCACCATCGCTCAAAAAATATTCAAAGGATCATATCACACTTTCGGTGAAATTGAACGGGATTTCGTCACGATGGCAAGGAACGCTAAGCACTTCAACGAACCTCGGTCGCGGATTTATCAGGTGCATAGATCTTTCTGGTTGTTAACATTTGTTCGAATTGTATTTTTTCGACACTTTTATCTGCGTCTTTGCAGGATGCCGCCACTTTACTGCGTGTTATCAAAGAGAAGAAAGCTAATGTAAAGAAATCTGGGATCAAGCCTGAGGAGAATGAAGGGTAGGACTTTCCCCAATGCATTTATGCTTTATTTTATATTTTACAAAAACTGTTTGTGCCCCTGCTTATTCCATCCTGGAAAAGAGCCACATCATGTCTTCCGTTACACTGTAGGCCGACTGTCCACGAAATCACGGTGGACTACGCCAATCTGCCTGATGTAAAGGAGATACTCTCCCCTGTCTCCAAAATGGAAGAAGACGACGCCGACGAAGAAGAAGAGGATGACGAGGAAGATGATGATGATGAGGAGGAAGACGTTGAAGAACCCACTGTCAATAGCGATGACGACGACGAGGACTACACTGGCGGGGGTCGTGCTCGACGTCGACGCGGTCGTCCCCCAGCCTCCTCGACCGGCTCAACCTCCTCCAGCGTGAAACGTGGACGCGGCAGACCCCGCAAACAGCCGCTCCTGGAGCCCCAGTCGCCACCCACCTCGGACATTGGCTCTTTGGCCTCGGGACCGCATACGCCGGCGACGGCGTCATCATCATCAGCAGCTGTACCGACGAACGTGACGGCCGCCCTCATGCTGAACGAACCCATGCTCCCCCTCGGCTCTCCTCCGCACATGGCACCGTTTGTTGACCCCAACATATCCAACGAGGAGGAGCTCATCCCCTCCATGCTTTCAACTGCGGCGACGGGCTCCCTTCGTTGGTGGGGCGAACACGTCCTTGAGGCCATCTGCACGGCCAAAAACACTATGGGAACGCTGCTTGCACTACCCTTTATGCGATTACCGTCTAAAAAGTAAGTCGGGAGGTACCATCTACCGGCTATTCTGATTTGTTTAATTATTTGGCGTGCATCTCGACAAGTTGGTTTGTGTTTTTGTAGGTTATATCCTGACTATTTTCGTCGAATATCTGAGCCGATTTGTCTGGCTAAGATTCGCCGCAAGATCAAGCGAAATGAGTATCAGTCACTGGGCGATATACGGGCCGATTTGGATCGGGTCTTCAGGAACGCACAGGCCTACAACATGGAGGGCAGTGACATCCATAACGTAGCAATTTACCTACAAAGCCTTACCAAGAACAAATTTGTCGAGCTAAGCCAGATCGCCATTAAATTGGAGAGCGCCCTCACGCCCACTGGTGTCAAGCGACGCCAGAGTAGGCCCTTTGGAGGAGACTCTGATGAGGTCACCCCTACCAAGCGTCGCCATCCAATGACTGCCGAGGAAGCTCGCAACAAACGGCTCAACAACCTTTTCAATTCGGTTTACAATCATGTCTATGTAAGTTTGCTTATGATGCTTTGCTCTTGTACTTTTCCGTTTTTTATCGCAAATACGTTGTTTGGGTTTTTAGGACGACGGACACAGACCCCGTGACACTTTTATGGTAGTCCCCTCGAAAGAAGAATATCCCGATTACTACGACGTTATTCAGGAACCTATTGATTTAACCATGATCAGGGAGCGTATGGACACGAATAAGGTGAGCTTGAGCGCCTGTTTCTCATGCGTCTTGTCGTGGAGCACTTGCATTCTACAACCCTGTTTCCGCATTACAGTATCCGACGCACCAAGCCATGGTCGCCGATCTCCGTCTCATGTTCAACAACGCGCGTCGGTACAACGAAGAGGACTCCCAGGTCTACCGCGATGCGGACAGCCTCGACCGCGTTGTGAAAAAGCGTCTTAAAAGTCTCGGTCCCTACGCCAGCTGCACCACGGGCATGTCTCGTAGTCCGGGAGCGCGGTCACAGCAGGAGCTCTACGGCGCAATCGCTCAACAGACCGGTCCCCCCATCCCCCCTCTTGTGCGCATGATGTACGAGGTATTTGCCACGGTGAAGGAGTACCGTGACCCAACGGGGCGACAGCTCTCGGTGCCCTTCCTGCGTCTCCCAAGTAGAGAAGAAATGCCCGCCTACTATGACTTCATTGGTCGCCCCATTGAGATGCAGGAGATGGCCAAGTCCCTCCTCCAAGTTGGATTCACTGACTTCGGGGAGTTCATGTCCTCTCTTTTCCTGATGTTCGACAACGCATGCGCCTTTAACGAGCCCGATTCGCAGATATATAAGGACTCTCTGGTGCTCCATCAGGTGGCTCTGGCAAAGCGGAATATGCTTCTATCGGCGGCCTTCTCATCGGGCCAGTCAATTGCCAATCTGACCCCCTCAAGTCCTCCCGATGTTGTGTCCGGTGTCCGACGTCTCCTCACCAGTCTCCACAATGCAATGCTCACAGCGTGCGACGCTGAAGGGCGTGGTCTAGTGGATTCTCTCATCGCTGGAGACGGGACCGACACCTCTGTTACCTCTGCCACGGCGGCTCGACTTGCCTCGCTGCATCGCAGTGTGGCTAGGGGCGATTATAAGCGGCTAGATGTTCTCCAGGCAGACTGGTTGGATGTCCTAAGGCGAGCGCGCGTCGGTGAGGAGAAAGAATGCGTCAGTTCGCTGTCCGAGGTAGTGGCGAAGAGCAATCGGTCGACTCCACAGCAGCGCCTGGACGCTGCTGAACTTGCTCGCCGATGGGTTCGTTTACGGGATAGTATGTGCCGGCGTGTTGCAGCACCGGTTGCAGCTGCTACCGCGGACGGAATGAAACCCCTGGAGAGAACTGCTGGCGAATCGAGCGGAAGTGAGTCAAGCATTGGCGGGTTTAGCCAGGGTTGGCTGTTGCCCACGTGCTGGCATATTCTCAGCTCCGCTATGAGCTACACGGAGGTTGTTCTCGACAGGGACCTCACTGAGGAGGTGGTGCAGCATAAGCCGTTGGTGTTCGGTGACGATGACGGCGAGGAGGTGTTACCGCCAGTTGTCAAAGGCGAGCGCGAAATGCAGGTGAGTGTGCTGCTTAATTTTAGTGATACTAATCGTCGCCATTGATTTTCTCAACCCTCCCTCGCCCCCTCTCTTTTTTCTAGTCCATAGAGTCCAAGGGACAGATGTTCCACGTCGGTGAATACGTCTACGTTGAGTTGTCCGGCCCCGATGCTAACCAGGTTCACATTGGTCGTATTACGCGAATTTCCGATGTGCCCGCCCGGGATATTCTGGAAGAAAACGAAGAAGAAGACGAAGGCGCCGCAAGTGAAGCCGGAAACGCCGCATCTGCAGTCGGCGAGGGAGTCAGAGTTCGTGTCGCCGTGTATATGCGACCCGGTGAGGCAAAACCCTCCAAACGACGACGCCTTCTAGCTGCAGAGGTCTTCCGTACAGCATCGAGCATTGTGGTGGCACCGGCCAAGTTGGCAGGACGTTGTCTTGTCATGCACATTTCGCAGTTCATTCGCAGTCGCCCAAAGGTTAGTCCATCCGCTGGCGTTGTCACCGATGACAACACTTTAGTGCATTGGATGCCTCTTGTGTGTGCTGTGTTCGCGGGCTTAGGTAGCCTAAAATTAAATATCCGAGTTAATTATTCAGAATTATCTTTATCTATGGATATAAATAAAAACGTTAAGTCCCCAGGTCGGTCCCGTCGATTGATGAGGGCGCGTATTGTTTGAATAACCGCCCACTGTACGATCGCATTACCGTGGATGTGTTGAACTGAAACTGCTCTAGAAACGTATTCACTTTTCTGGTTTGGGATTGATTTTTATTTGATAACCTATTTAACCAGAATTGTCTGGATGGTGGTGTAAGTGATTAGTCATTTTCCTACGCGTGTTTTTATCAATACGAGATGTAGCCATTGACTTAACCAAAACAACGCGTTGTCGGGTTCAGCTAGGAATTCATATAGTTTGCCTTATTTCATGTGCATGAGTTTGCAAAACACGTATTTAGTCATCATATTTATATTTAGAATATTGAGGATCGCGACGTCTATGTCTGTGAATCGCAGTACTCGGCTGTTGGGGAAATCTTTGTCAAAATCAGGGTAAGTCCCCTTCCTGCAACGCCCGTTTAATGTCCTCGGGTTTTGCTCCCGAGTTCCAATCATTCAACGAGCGCCCTTGTTTGTCCTAGCGCTGGGGCATTCCGACACCTGCTGGCGTGGAGTTTGAGGATCGTCAAGTTCCCTTCGTCCCACAACGTCTGCCCCCAAGTGAACCTCTCGAGAGTGCCCTGGAACAGGTCCAAATCGCCGCGTTCAATTTCATGTCGTTTCCTATGCCGCGACCCCTAGAGGTTAGTCAGAGCCTCACACCCGTTGGGTGGGGGCACCATCTTCTTTTTTCAATTGAATACAAAAACTCATTGGACCAGGCTTAATGGCTTCAATGAGACCGTGTACTCTAACCAATGGTTGGTTCGATCACACTGGATTTAGTCGATTTGGTTCGCGTTGGATCCTCGTTGGAGTAGCACTTCAGCGTATGGTTTTTGCATGTCGGAAGCGCGTTTTGGGGGAGACTCGTTAGTTGTGTCCAGCAATTCTTGTCAGTCATGCTCGCATCGCTGTCCCAGGCCGAAATCTTCAAGAAAATTCCACGGCAACTGTTATTCAGATGTTCCATTTCCCCGCTACGAGTATAATGCCTCGGTTGCGATTGTCGGAGCATATTTTGCGACGACGAATAAAACAATCACATGTGTCTCCTACTGCCGAATGAGCCGGCTTAATGGATATTTCCATGGAAAAGTTACCCTTCCAGGAGGGGGCTTTTTAACACACGAAAAGCTTAACCATAGGGACATCGATGGCGTATCGGACGGGTTTGTCAATACAAACTTCCCCGATTCGTATTTCCATTCAGACGCTTACATGTTGTGTCTCCTAATATAGTATAAACCGGCTTCATGGGGGTTTGCTATGAAGTCTATCGGGAATATGTTTACAGGTGCAGCCATCCCCAGTGCCATGCGAAGATGATAACCAATACACTATCGAAACACCAGTTGTTGTGTTCCTTGTATCATTGTTTATTCCTATGTACGTCTCTGTTTTTTTTCGTTTGTAGTCAATAGTGGATGAAATGTCAATGGCCGGCGGCACTGTGAGCTATGAACAATATGTCTTTGGCGACACCAGTACTGTGGTGAAGCAGGGTGAGTCATTTTGATACCTCCTGGGCAATGCACATTGATCTGGTTCTGCCATTTCAGATCTCACCATGTTGGTCCCTTTTACCCCTTCTTAGGCGACTGTCTGTACATTGCCTCGCCCAACAGCGCATCGGATCGTCGGATCCTTCGGGTGGACAGAATCTGGAAAGAAGATGGAAGGCAGGTTCTTATTGTTGTTCTTAGCATGACGATGCTCGGGGTTGTCTGACCTGTGAGTTGAACCCAGGTCTTTCACGAGCACGGCGAGGTTGCTGGCCGCTACCTGACGGAGCAGTGCGGCTGCTGTTGTGATTGTGGAGTATCTATGTTGCCACTTCAGCGGGTTCATCTGGCGAAGATCTTCTTTGGCGCAACCAGCTTCATAGATGTCACGAATCGTAGCCACCCATGCGCGCGCGCGCGCGCCACCTGAAGCCATTTCGAGACAGATTGTGACCCCCCGTTATGTTTCCACCCAGTAACTGCAGTCGGCCGTCTTTTAGGCGCTACACATCTGCTGTGTAGTTGTTGCAGCTCTCTCAATTTCGCCTAAACATTTTTTAGCGACGACGGTGTACGCCTGACAGGGTTGGTGTTTGTGTTCCCCGCAGAGGTTGAGCACCTTCCCACCCGAGTCTTCCTGCCCCGGGAGGTGTTTTTGGCAAGCAATGATCGCCCCACCATTCCCATCACATCAGCGCTGGGAAAATGCTTTGTTATGCGCCCGCCGGACTTCTTTATCGGTAGGTCATGTTTTTTGTTTTTAATTTTTGCAAGCACTTTATTGCGCTCACGATGACCCAAACTTTCAGCAGTAAAACACGACAGTATACGGGATATACTAGATATGAAAATTGTCTTTTAGTTCCTGCTTCACCTGCTCTGGTGAAACTAAAAATCGGGACAAATAAGGAATGGCCGGTTTGCGATATATGCCGCCGTTCTTGTAGGTATCGAACGGTGAAAGAAATCTGCACTTGGATAAACTTGAAACGAGGGGATGCGAGGGGTCATCTAATATACGAGCTGCGTTGAACGATTATCTCTTGGATGGAGAATATAGGCAAGATTATGTTAAAAAGCCTACGGAGGGTTAAAAAGTCCGGGGATAATTACTGGGGGACAATATACATTCAGAACCCCGATACTAAGGGTTCAGAGGCCTTGAGTGGGTGGGGGCGGGTGTTATTTTATATCGTGCTATTTGTCTAACCTGGTGGTATTGTTGCTTTCTCCTCTAGCCCGTCCCACCGGCTACCGTGAATCTGATGTATTTGTGTGTGAATCCAAGTACTTCGTAGAGGACAAAGCGATTGAAAAACTTAAAAAGGGCTTCAAGGTGGGAGACTTCGAACCAAATGATGGTTAATCTTCGAAGAAAACGGTTTTCCTATGGCTTCATTGGTTGTTTTTATTGCAGAAATACAAGTTCACCCGAGAGACCATAGATGATGAATATTTCTTCTTCAACCAGCCCATTTCCCCCCACAAGGCAAGTCTATGCACTCCACCTAACAGCTCAGTCCTCTTACCCACTATTCCGCTGAATTGGGCGTCCCCGGTGTCAATAGACTCACTTGTCTTCAGTATGGAAATGTCACGATCGTGCCCGTGTCACCATCGCGTGATGACTCAACGAGTGCCTTTCAAGTTTATCTAGTCTAACCGAGCCACTAAATTGCTTGTCCTCATTGAACACGATTCGATGGTTATCTTCACGACGATCCTGCTTCATACTCTTTAAATATGTAGTTGTTCCCCCCCCCACCCCCATTTCATACTCCCTGACCCTTGCTAACCCCCACAACCCCTCGGCTCCATTTCAGGAGGCTTCCCCGCTCTTGGTGAAGTCGTCACCTTCACCTCTGAGCATGGATCAATTGAACCGCCCACCGACTGCCGCCCTGCACAGCGTCATTGCAACTGCCAACGGTCTGACCACCACGCCCGCCATCATCGACTCACCACCGCACACCTCGAAGCCGGAGTACAGCAGCATTCCGCGTCTGGCTCCGGCCGCAGCAACTATCTCGCCCGATGTCGGACAACTCGCTTTCTTGGAGGCTGGGCTGGACAGAAGTGGGAAAAAGGTGCGTGCAGTTTCTGTATCAAGGTCGCGAGGGTCAACCAGCAACCTCCTCGAGGTAGTGGGCATTCTGGACGGGAATAGCTCGCAAAAGAAGCTACCCATAGTCATGGGATTGGTGGAATGTTTCGTCAACTTGTTGCCTTTAATACGAAGCAATGCACCTCTATGTCTCGCTCGCACGCGCACCACATGCCCTCATCCAGGTGAAGCGTCGTTTTCGCTGCACTGCTAGGTCTATGGTTGTTTCTCCCCCTTTGTTTAGCGTAAACTCCGAAAACCACCATCAGGCTACGTCATTTATGCCGGAGAGGTGCGCAAGAAGTTGTTGCAGGATCGTCCGGACGCCCCATTCGGCGAGATCTCGCGTGAAGTCGGACTCATGGTAAGTGACCCAGGCGGTGGTCTCAGTCGCGTGATCTCAGACACCCCCCGCCCCACCCCAGCCTCCCATATATTTTCTCCTGCATATGCTCCTAACAGGTGAGGACAAGACAGGTAAGTAGGCCCAACACGCCCATCTGTGCTTGCCGCCGTGTTAATATACCCGTGGTCATCATCATTATTTTAGCATCACATTTTTTCCCTACTCCATTGGCTACTTTGGACATCGTTTTTGTCACGCCCACTAAAGACTAAATTGGTTAGCAGTTTGTATGCGTGTGTGTGTGTGTGACACCAGTTGCATCGTCGTCTCTTCATCCGTTTAGTGGCGTCAGATGCCGTCCCACGAGCGCGACATCTACGAGCACAAGGCGCAGGTCATCAAGCGCCGCATGGAGGAGGAAGAGACCAACCAGAAGGCGCGCGTCCGCGAGCAGGAGAAGATGCTGGCCGCTCAGCAGCAGCACGACATGATGCCCCAACACCCCGACCACCACCACCAGCAGCAGCATCATCATCAACAACACATCGTGGTGTCGGGCCAGCCGCACACACCCCATCAACAGCAGGCACCACAACAGCACCAAATGCATTTCTACCAGTCCGTGCCGTCCTCGGGCAATGGCGCCACCGTCATCCAGATGATGCATGCTCCGGTGTCGTCGTCGGCAGCGGCGATGAATGGACAAAGGGTGGACCAGCCAATTGTAGCGGGCACCACCGCCGTTCTCGCCAGCCCAATGTCGCATACACCTCTTCTTACCACCACCGGTGGACAGCAGGTAAGACACCTTTTCTTTCGGTGCTCTTTCCAGTATAGTGTTGCGCCGAATTGGCTTCTCAAACGACGCCCCCCTCCCACTAGCTAGGTGGTTCTGTCCTACCAGCTGCGTTGTGGGACTCTCTTGATTTGGAAGTATCGGCGTAAATTCGACCAGGCCAAAATTGTAGTAAAAAAACGCGTTCGTCAAATTGTGTATTATGCAGTAGTAACTGTTCTAGAAGTAATAATGGGAAGGAAACTTACGAACCTAAAACATTTGCACTTCTCGGGCTATCGAATGTTCAAAATCTACTTCATGATCAGTTTGTCAGTCACTGGCAAACACTAAATGCGTTGTGAGTCTATATATGGCGTTTTCGCATGAAGCATGATAATAGCGTCGAAAGGGACTCATTAAACACCGAGTTACAGGAAGAACAAATTGGGATAATATAAGGATAGGAACCCTTAAATTTCATAACAATTTAGAAAGAAGAGATCGTCGAACAGCACAGGCAAGCTGGTAGAGCGGCGAGTGTCTAATAGCGGTTGGGATTGTTTAACCACTCCATATTTGGGTCGCCTGCTATTGGCCTCCGCATGACCCAGGTGTACGGATTCTGTGAATCTCATATATTCTGCCCCGCCCCCAACCAGGTCGTGTATCAATTTCCGGGTCAACCTGGTGGTCCTCACCAGGCTCAAACCCACGGTCAATCGCTGGTGCCACCCAACGTCAGCATCGGTGGGCCTCAAGTCATCCTCACGCAACAGCAATCGGCTCCCAATTTAAACCACCATCATCAACAGCAACAATTCGCCATGGCCCAGCAGGTAGCTCGACAGGCTGCAATGACTTCCCAGGGGGTTCAGCAGCGTGAGTCTCTTTTTTTTGACTGGCTCGAAACACCAAGTTCCAGTGAAAACATATTGCTGTACTGCTCTAAGGACCGTGTGCATGTGTAGGCAGCCTTGAGGATTTGACTAGGTGATAAGCCGCTGTTCCAATTCCAACTCTAGTCAACTCCGTGGATGGTATGGGTATGAACGGTTGTATTGGAGGTTCGGGGACAACCGCGGGGGTGCCTCAACCGCTGCCGGCGGGCCAGCAGTCCACACAGCAATTGGCCACTCCAAACGCCGTTGTCGCAGCTGCCGCCCCCTCATCGCTCTTCGTCTCGGTCCCCCCACGCACATCCCGTGTCCTCCACTCGGAAATTTACCAAAGGTAAGTCACCTTGGCCAGTGTTGATCGACAGAAATCCCATCCAAATTGGTATATTTTATCGGTCGTGAGTGAACGCCACCTGTACATCATGCCTAAGAATCTTCGGAGAGTCTTACAAGTCTTGTCATTTGCCCACCTCGTCAGATACATTGACCGTCTGCGTCGCAACGCCCCAGGCCTGAGCGATTGGAGGAAGCAACTATGCTTGGGTGGTCCGGAGGGCCTGCCACCCATGACTCCGCAGCAGCAACAACACCTGGCAACCAGCTTCCTCGATATGCCCCAGCTTCACGCCCACCAGGGCACCATCGTGGACGCCCTCTGGAGTCTGCGGGACAACCTCCTTAAGGACTCCCTCAACATCCGCACTCGGGCCCTAGGATTTGAGGAGTTGTAGTTGTCCTTATTGTTTATTATTGTTTTCACCCCACAACCTATTTGTACACCCAGACAATTCGCATTTCTCTGTGTGTGTGTGTTTTCCAAGTCATTATTGTATACCCCTGGTCACGTGTCATCAAACTGTAACAATTCACTGATGGTTTTGTGTTTTAACGTAGCGAAAGGGTCGACCTATTCCGTGGAGTCACGGAAATTCAATGTCCGGTGATGAATTATGGTTTCGGTCAATTTCAATGAGCTCCCCATTTTACCGACAGCATGCATGAGGGGTATTTTGAAAATAAACCGATTTCTTCACTTATCATACATTCTATAAATGTGTTTTGTACAATAAGTTCTTCGGCTACTTCTTCTTTCGATTTCCCTTGGCTTTGCCAAAGGAGAAGAGGGGGTTGTTGGCTTTTTTCTATAAATAAATCGGAAAAAAGTTATTAGTCAATGCGCAAACCAATAATCACCGAGGGGTGAACTAAAACCACTCCCGGTAAATCACTGGGGATCCTGGACCCAAGGTGCTTCGGACGAACCCAAATTCAGCAAAAGCTCATTCTGACTCACCTTTCGCGCCATCTGCTTCTTGATCTGCGCCAGTTTCGCGGGGTTTCGAACCAATGCCATCTTGGTATTGTGGCTCCGCAGTTGTCTCAATTTAACGGTCCCGTCGGCGCCAACAGAAGAGGGTCCGGCGGTAGTAGGTCCGCCACCAGGACGTTTGTTGGAGAGCTTGTAACGCTGGCGATCACGAGCACGCTGATTGACCCCACGCATGAGCGTCTGCAGAGATTTGGGAACTGAAAACATAAATATCAATCACAACAGACTGCCAAGTTTGTATTCAACTTCATGCTTGCGTTTTCTGACCCCATCGTCTTAAGCGCTATAAAGGGTTTTTCCAACAGGGCGATGTGAATCATATTCAAATACAAGGCCCCAAGCTCACCCATATACTCTGGGACATCCTTGAGGTGCGTTTGCGGCGTAATTGTCAGTGGCTTATCATGCCTGAGGGCGTCTAGATCAGCCGTATGATCGTCAAAGTATCCCTTTAAGCGCTCAGAGTTCATCAATTCCATCTTGATCTCCTTTAGTCTAGCCTCGCGGATACGCTTGCGAGTAATCCTTCCAACGATATCCTAGACGGGACAAAATGAATAAAATCGATCTTTCGGGGAGATAAGGCTTAAAGTTGGGAAAAAATAGACATACAGCTGCTCGATACCGGAAACCATCAACCTCGGACATTCGGAACTGGTAAGGACGGAAAACGGACTGAACTAAAAGAAGGACGGAAAGTAAACGCCAGGTTAATCGATGTTGATCCACAAACAGACAATTTGGTGACGAAACCGGCACAATTCTTAAGTAGCTATATTAGGTCGATCGACATGTGACAGCGCAGACGTTTTTAGCTTCCAGATAAGGGTTTTATATAGTCAAACGCATGCACAGAGAACGTCGAGCCAGAAAAAGCTTACAATATAGCAAAGAGGCGAGGAATCGAGAAACTAACGCTTATAATACTCGAAAACACAACTAGCGACATTCAGTTGGCTCATAAGGGAAATCAGTGTATCATCTCACCGTCTGAAATATCGCCCGCCGTAGTTTGATTGTGGTCTTTCTGATTAAGGAGATTCGCAACCTCCGCCAACCGTGACTCCTCGGAGCTATTGACGAAGGACAAGGCGGTGCCCATCTGATCGGCCCGGGCGGTTCGGCCGACACGATGTACATAGCAGTGGGCAGTCATGGGAAAGTCGAAGTTAAGAACATTGCTGACAAACTTGAAGTCGATTCCTCGGGAGACACCGTACTCCGCGTCCTTGATGGGCTTGACGCTGCGATAATAAAGGGAAATAGATACGACTTGGAACATGGAAGACCAAGGTAAAGGAGCGAAAAGTGACAGCTAGACAAAACTAGTAGTGAACAACCCTCTGGCGCCGCATCGAGATCAACAACTGGACAAATATTTGCATCTACCCTGCCCAAGCCCGTCCCATCGAAACCTACAGTATCGAAGCGTGGCCACAACAAGCCGAAGATACCAGAAAGGTGAAAACTATCCGGCAAATGGTGCCTACGACGAATCTAAAAAGTGAATCATCCTACTAAAGGATAAACCGACTTTATGGGGGTTTGCGATGAAGTTTCTCGGGAATATGGTTACAGGTGGCGTCCAAGTCCAGGGTATATATGCACAAAACGAAATACATTCCATTCGTTGAACATATATTTTTTAACACTAAATACACATAAACATGAACATTCAAAGTTTTTAAACATAGCCAGTCTTAGCTGACGCCAGATAAAAATGTTAATACCTATCCGTATGATACTCAATTAAGACACAATAATAATAAAAAAGGCAACATAATACTTACAAACCAGTTTTCTTTGTATTATCTTGAACAATCTTGTTCTCATGTTCATCGGTAGCCAGGAGGTATTCATACAGTCCCCTGTTAAATTGTTGAACGGTATGGCACCGGGTCGCAACTGGTAACTCGGAGTTCAGAATTACTGACTTAACGCCGAATTCCTCAAGGAACAGTTTCAGTCTAAACAAATTGATAACCATAGACGAAACAAATATACTTATAACATCTGTCAATAGAATTGGTGAAGATAATAGTCTTGCCGCGGATCAACTTTAGTCTGATCATGGAGATAAGGATTGCGTATTTAGCCGACTCTTCAGCACTGTATAAAATAAGGATTTGGATAAAGGGATATTATTAGGAACCGACCTGATCATATACTGGGTGAGCTGAGATTCAGATGGTAGAAAATTTTCCTCTGGCAACTCAACACGCACCCACTCTCCGCTTCTCAGTGAACGCCGAAGGGCTTTTGTTGTCTCATCAAGCGTGGCCGACATCAGGATCACTTGAATAGGTTTCTTGGGAAGAAACGTTTTCAATTCCTGCACGTCCTTCTCATACCCAAAGGTGAAAATTAAGTCCGCTTCGTCCACAATCAAGTGCGTAAGATGATCTAGATCAAGTCTTTTGCGGTGAAGTTGGGCTAGCACCCGAAACGGTGTGCCAATGACGATATCTGGCTTTTCAGCCAAAAGAGGTCTAATCGTCGCATAAATAGAACGGACGCTTACCTAAGTAAATCAACATCAGGACTCTGAGCGACATCGAGACAGTTGATATTTTTTGAGGCGTATTTGCACAAAGCTTTGATGTCCTTGGTTATTTGGTTACACAGCTCCTTTGTTGGTGCAATGATAAGGGCCGATGTCTTTTGTTCTGTTTGAAACTAATTTGGAAATTGGTAATATACTATAAATTACAATTTTAGCCTCAAGAATAGAATGTATTATTGGAATACAGAAGGCTCCTGTTTTGCCAGAACCCGTACGTGCCTGTACGCTCATACTCTTCTTCTCTAAAGCTAATGGAATTACCGACTGTTGAATATCGGTTGGACTTTTCCATTTTAAATCAGCAATGGCCTATTGAAAAGTAAGAAACACTAATTTTTACGGAAATAAGCCGCTGGTCAATGTTCATAAGATGAAATTCCTCAATAACTGACATAACTGATTCGACCGACCCACTAGGTATGGGAATAGTGAATGACCTATACAAAGTTTACAACACAATATTTAAACCAACCACGTGACAAGGATATCCAATAGATGAAGATATAACTTTCAATGGAAAATTAGTAAAATGCCAGATTTCATTGTCAAAAATTAATAAAAAAATTTATGACTGTATCAAATAATAAAATTTGTAATTTAGACATCAAAGGCATATGAATACATCCCGAATTTTCTGACGCACCTTACAACGATATTGTAGTGTTGGTATCTACATATATACATATTCTCTACAATGGGTGAGGAAGGTCTATTTGATTCAATCCCCAATGAAATTAGCCAACACCTCGTATCGTTTTCTGGCTCGATTCAGGACGTTTGGGATGTGATTAGTTCATACAAAGAGGCATCGGCGGTAAATGATACCGAACTTGCTCCAATGCAACGTATACAGACAGAACTCTCCCTGACTTACGCAATGAACGCACTCTTCTTTGGTGCGTCGTGTTAGCCATTTGATCATTTCAACCAAATAACACGAATTTAATGTTTTTTTATTTAAATTATAGTTTATCTCCGCTGCAATGGAGTCAATGTGAAAGAACACCCTATTCAAAAGGAATTGGTAATTCAACTTTTTCGTTTTCTTTGATTTAGTGGAAGTACACCTTGTTTTCATGTCTTTAAAAGTGTTTCAAGCACTGAAGTGAATTTATGCGTAATTAATTGTCTAGTGTCTGCGCGAAAGCATGTTTTGTACTGTAATGCCCCAGTGGGAATGAGATCTAGGAAAATGGGATTAGTTAATAGCAACCTGTATTCCGTCAGAGGGTGTCCCCAAACACCAGTCAACTCCATGAATAAGGCGACAGGCGCGAAAGGCATCCTGTATGACGGGAGAAAGTGAGTTACCTCACTTTGAGTGAACCAGAGAGTCGTAAACACCATCAGATCGAACTCCGTACCATAGAACGGCAAGATGGCCGCCTCTTACCCTGTCATGTCGTGCATTGCATGTACCAGATGTTATTATAACCAGTGTATAGTGTAGAGGGGTTCAGAGAAATTGTTCTGAGAACCGAGGAAACGGATGCTCTATTATGAACCCTAACACCGCGCTTGTTCGGTGACATGATAAACATTCACGGAAATCAAAAGGCGTAGGATATCCAAACATAGGTGTATCAATGAAAAGCTTATCTTAAAGATAAGTATTCACGGTTTGGTTCAGAAAATGTTGAATAATATATATTCAGGAACAGGGCCAATACGAGAAGGCAACGCTGATTACGTTGAGACAGTATCGGGATTAGGGTGCTTCTGAAGATCCACAATATAAACAATTCGCGTTGGCACCTGGCGTGGAAATTAATTTCGTTGATTCTGATTCGCCCGGGTTCCTCCTACAAGGGTTAAAGCATCGCGATAAAGCACGGGGTGTTACATCTCCTGTGTACTTAACCTTCACCGTTCTATGGAAGCAGACAGGACACAAGACAACTTAGCTGATAAGGGTTCTAACAGCCTCGAAATCCAGAACAATTTTCACTGTTTTCTTTTCTACTTTGTTTTATTTAAGTAATCATGATTATTCGTTATTTGTAGGAACGAATCACGTCTTGTCTGAAGCGTTGTCAGGCCATCTGCGCCCAGGAAAGCAATGCCCCGAAACACTCACGGCTCGATAAACAGGCATCACAGCGTTTCGTCAAACATGCACTTTGGCAGTCGGCACAATCTAAGACAAAAAAGCGAAAACTTGAGGGCGATTCCTAATCCTATCTGGAATGTCTACAATTCCTTTGTACCTACTGTAAATAAATCTCATTTAACATTGCCCCAATTGGATGATAAATGGGAAGACTTTATTATGTTTCTTTAATTCCGCAGGCACATTTTTAAGCATTGTAATATTTTTAATGTCAACTTTCTCAAAAAATAATTCTCCTGAGCAAACCGTTTCTTTTGGCAAGTACGATCATCCTACATTCAACGTCCCTGGGTCGATTCCAGAGGCTGTCTTAACAGGGTTATCAGACGCTTAGTCGGCACCAATCGTGGTCTAGTTCTAGCTCCCGTCACGTACTTCGTGTGCGATTCGATCATACCAATCAGGTTCTTCCGTTTTCCGCCGTTACGCTAGTCCAACCTTTACATGGTGGCGACGAGGAAAATGTAGCCAAACGACTGCGAATGGCCCGGAATGAAATCTCGCCGGCAGCCTGGACAGAGGAGGTGCAGCGGCTAGGAAGGCGGTTCTGTTCTACGACACCGATCTCTGATGTGAACCTCGAAATAATTTCCTAGTCATCGGAAGTCAATAAATTACGAGATGCACGCAACACAAAGACGAAAATTGGCAGTCTGCATCATCGAAGTTCGCCCGTCAAACACTGGCACAGAGAGAGGTCAACAAACTGCAACTATTGTAGTTTTGCAGTTTACGGTCCGTTGTACCATTTACTGGGTGGTGTCTCCTCGGGCCAGACAGTTTTATGCGCTGCCCGGCTTATTGTAGAATTCGGCTGTTTTTGTTTACTTTCTAACAAAACGTTCAATCAAGCGTTAAATTTTCGTTCTTTCTGTGTTCTCCACATTCCAGTGGGTCCTTACAGAGACCGCTTGTAATCCACTTCCCACCAATGGGTCGTGTATGTCTTCAATAGGAGACATCACCCCTATGCATGCCCATCTTAATGGAACTCACGTCAGCAGAAGCGAAGGCTGGCCCGTTTGGTTCCCATGTGCCATCAGTCACTGGAACTAGAAGGCTGTTTTAACGCATAATTCTCAACTACAGTGCCTTCGTTTTATTTTTGGATGAAAATGTTTTGGACACTCGAATCTAATATTAAAAAATTGTAAACATGTAACATATACGGATACGGGATTTACTCGTATTCTAAAAACAGCTCGGGCAGGCCGTCACCAAGATAGTCCGATAGTCGGAATAATCGTTTGTTGAAAGCATCAAAATGTGTCTCGATAATGTTTTCTCTTATTGTAGATGTTAAGACGCCGGGGATCGCTTCACTTCATAATTTCGAATCTAGCTCAAGCATCCAAAATTAATCGGTGCTATTTTGAACAGTCGGTTATCTTTTTGTGATTATGGGGATGTCGTCTTCGTTAAATGTTTCATACTTCGCCGTTTCAGGCAACTTGGAGTAAGCTCAAAGCGCATAAAGACCTGCGTTCATGCCTGCATAATCCCTCTTCGTGTATACCGCTCTCCAGTGATTTTCCTTGACTTCCAATTTTCAGACATTTTAACCCTCAACAGTCTTTTTTAAAATACTCTCATTTTCTGGTGGCCTACCTACGCTCTCCATCCAAGAGAGCAAAATTTAACGCCATTTTACTAATTAAACACACAGGACAGCTTGTATATTAGATGAAAAATCTCATCCCCTTGATTCGAGTTTTTCGATAATTAAATATCTTCGACCAATGCGAAGGTAATACCGTTCAATACCCGCAAGTAGAACGACATATTGCAATTCAGTTATTCCTTGTTTGCCCAGATTTTTAGTTTCACCAAAACAGATGAAACAGGAACTAAAAGACAGTTTTCATAAGATTTTCAATCATATATTTTTTATGTTGAATTTTTTGGTCCTCGTGACCTTCACAAAGCGCTTTTCATTGCCAGAATTAAAATAAATTATGGAGATAGGACAGAGGCCTTCGTAAACTATGGCATGGGACCAACCCAACGGTTTATCCGTATAATTCCCCTTATTGTATATTGTTCTCCAATAATTTTCCCCGGCCTTAAATGTTCTGACTTTTCAATCCTTCATAGACTTTTTAAAATAATCTCGTTTCCTAGTGGTCTGCCTATTCTCTCGATTCAAGAAATCATCGTTCAACGCCACTTCAATAATTGTTCTCTAATCGCTGCTCGTATTTAAAGTGACCCCTCCCATCCACTCTATCCCAGTTTATCTGAATGTAAATCTCTTCGACCAATGCGTAGACTATACCGTTCAATACCAACAAGAACAGCGGCATATCGCAATTCGGTCATTCCCTATTTGTCCAGATTTTTATTATCACCAGAGCAGGTGAAACAGGAACTAAAAGACAATTTTCACATCTAATACTTGTCGTATTGCCAATTTTTACTGCTGAAAGTTTTGGTCCTCGTGACCTCAATAAAGCCACTACAATTACATTTATTATTCTTGTGAGGCACAGTCTGGGTTCGATTCTCGGGTCAGGTCACCTTAGGTGGTCCTCGGGACAGACAGGGACGCAGTTCATCGACGGAAATCGCTGCTGGGCCCCCAGAACTGGAGGAGTATCCGCTCCCACCTGGTCTTCGATCGCCGTACATGGGTAGCCATAGTTCGCGAAATTCACGAGGCCTGTTCATCCTCTCGTAGGAGACAGTCGTTCCAAAAAAGAAGATTGTATGATGGGCATTGCGTCAACGTGAGGCCCGCCGGATGTCATGGTAAGACACGTGTCTTACTATCCACACCGTTACTTTAACTCGCTGGCAAAATTTTAGATCTTTAAAAGGAATTCCCAGCAGATAATTCCTCTTGGCTGTTCTGATGTCCGTGTTTAAAAAAATTAATCTGCCGGAATAATGCACTCTATTTTATGTATTTAAATGCGCAAATTTTAGGGATTGTAATTAAAAGGGAGTCTTTTGAGGCTACCTAATAACATCAGTAAAATGCGCCATATTTCGATTTTACTTGGGAGGGGAGACTGCCAATTGCGTTTCAGATTAGCCGCCCAAGATTACGTCTCCGCACCCAAGATGTACCCACACAAGATTGCATAAGAAAGTTTGTGAGCATTAAGAACAGCCAATCGGCAATCAAGGCGTCTGCGTAAAAAACATATTTAAGGTTCCCAAATGCATCCATTTATGAATTCCCAGCTTGATTAAGGTACGTGTTAACCCATATTTAGATGCATGTCTAAAATGCTGCGATAATATTTCGTGTATATTTTTATCCTAAACAAGAAGTTTGGAGGTTTAAGAATAACGGCGAAACTCCTTTAACTCTGCATATTGGAAGAGTTATTGATTTGATAGATTTATCTTCCAGTACTCTCGACCGGTCGATGCCATGTGGCAGAATATAAATAAAAATATTACCAACGGGCCTGTCTCTATTGTTTCATGTTTCTTTCCACAAGGTATCAGCTATAGTCAAATCGCTAATTTATGCTCAAAACAATTAAATTAAGCCATTACTTCAAACGTTATTCAACACTTCCTTAATGACGTTTTCTACTTGATTAGCCAGTTTACTTGCAAAGTACCTTTTAACCGGTCTAGTTCATATGATAATCTTCATTTTCCTTGCAGCCAGACTCTAGTAGACCAAGATGCAACAAATTCTGTGCATTATGCTCACTAGTCTGCTTGCACTGGATGCGATGAAGCTCTCAGCGACGCAGGAGGCCGTAATCGACGAACTGCTACACGAGCTTCAGCATCGGGCAGGCAAACGCGATCGACAACAACAACAACAACAACCCCCACTACAGTATCGTGGCGACGAAATTCTCGTGGACAGCCCACTGCTCTACCAGTTGCTACGTCAGGAGAAACGCCGACTGCAACCGTACAGCGGAGGGATCTTTGGACGATAACCTGACATTGAAAATTCCTGCATCATGGTCGAGGATACGAGAATAAACCGCTGTTTCTGATTTTAAATATTCTCTGAAGTATTTACCATGCCTTACAAGGCCAAGGGAATTCAGGGTGGATGGTTTAATAATAACGATAAAAATAGCAATTGTCGCTTCGTTAAGGCCACGAGGACCAGATGTTTCAGTAAGACAACGTTTTAATGCAACGTATGAAAACCGTCTCCCCGATTTCCTGTTTCGCTTTGTCTGGTGGCACTAAAATCGAGACCGAATTGCGATTTGCTGTCGTTCTAGTGATTGTTATCCGGTATGGCCTGCACATTGATCGAAGATATTTACATTAGAACCGATTTGAATGGAGGGGTGAGAGGTGTAGTTTCATATACGAGAAGGGAGGAGGGCAATCTTAGAAATTTACTGGTAAAAAAGGCAAAATTCGCAAACAGAAAAACGTTGTAACGTCGGCATGGTGATGTTTACAGATTACCGAAAAATCGGACTTCGGGGAACTGGTTGGAGTTGCTGGGTGGTTGGAGGGTTGTATATCGCAGCAACAAAACGCCACAGGACCTAGTAATACCTGTTTAGTAATATATAATCGTGTCAGCGGCGCCGTTTTGCGTATAAGACGTCTCGGCCGAGTATACGGGAACCGCATGGTTCGTAGGGTGCGTCTCCGCCAGCAATCTTCCCTCAAGATGATTGATCCTGACGGTTGCCTTGCCGATTTTATTCAGGTATAATACTCCAACACATGTAACCTTAAAATTTGGCGACTTTGGAATTTCGAAAACCTCATTCGTGAGCAAAATGTTCTGTAGCAGTGTAACTTCGGTGACCAATTTAAAACCCATTTATGGGATGGTTTGGATGTCGGTATTAGTCTTCCGCTACTAGGAAATCATAGTCTTTTTATCCCCGATTTGACAACAAAGAAGGAATAACTGCGATTTGTAGCTCACCAAATTCATCGAGGCAAAATATAATTTCGTATATAACAGTTACATAAAACTAGTTTAGTAATTTGTTGATATTATTTCTGAAGTGAACCATGATTTTGACCACATTTTTAGCTGACAATTTAGATTAAACATACATAAGTTCCATTGGTTTTTTTATACAAATGTTATAGCCCGTAACCGTTTTCTCCCACCAACAGCGTGAAGAAGAAGAAGAAGAAGACGACGGGAGAGATCGGACTTAGTTAAGTATTTATAAATGTGAGTTAGCCTTAGTGAGCCAATGGAATTCGAGTGGGTAGCGTACAGTGTATGACAGGCGTGCTGTAAAAAAACGGTGGATGACTTGTGTTTACGATGAGTAGGGCCTGCACTTTTAATGGATTAACTGCCAATAACGACCTAGAGATGAGTCATTTGTCTAGAATGTGGTTGCTATGTCTAGTGGCGTGGGCGATTGTCAAAATAGAGCTGTTTAAGGAATAAAGGTTTTCTCTTGGGGAATCGAAGCGGAACCCCAACAACTAGCATTTGCTTTATTAAGGTCATGAGATCCAAAACCTTCAGCACACTAATATATGATAAACAAAATGTTAAAGGAAGTGGCGATTATAAGGATAAAATGAAGAATAAGTAAAGAAGAATGAAAGAAATAACAAAAGGTAAATTTTCAGGGAAGGCAAATTGAACCCATGAAGTATATAAAGTTTGGCAAACGAGTTCCGGTCGGAGTATACATAATATGATGAATTCCGGATTAATTTCTTTGTTTAATAAACGTGGGTAGAACACTATGGAAACTCTATGGAAACACACTAATACTATGTATTATGAACGAAAAATGCCGATTGTTTTTTTAGAATCTTGAACTTCCGCTCTGAACGATTTTCTTTCTCTGCTGCAGGCTACTGAAGGTGCTCGTCTATTCACACACCCCAACAAGATTTGCTAGCTTCCAAAACGCACCAATACAAATGGCGAAAGTAGTGCAGAAATGACGTGTTGCCACAACACAATGGCTGCCATAGAAACACAAATGCCACGACTCGTAAAGGTACTTCGCCTGGCTGCTTATTTGCTCCTTCTATTAACCGCATCAACTCTTTGGAAAGCTCGCGAGATAATTGGCATTACGACAATCACATGATTGTTTAACACTAAACGAATTCTTCAAAGGCCGAATAAGAAGTAGATCCTGTATCACTATCGCCGAGCTCGCGAAGATTCCCGATGATCTATTCAGACGACTAAACGCAACAGACGCATATAAATACTACCCTCAAGACGTGGACCTGAAACAATGTGTTCAAAACATACTTCAAGATAAGGAACCAATGCAGGTAATTCCCTTTAAGCTAATATTTATATTTCTACGGGTGTTATTTTTAATGGTCTTACATAATTAGCGGTAAACAAAGGGGAAATTTGGTTTCAAGTTCCCCATCTAGTGCATCGAGGATGTTTCCTCACAGGTATGAGACTTATTAAAGGGAAACATGGAAAGCCACTCCAACTTGTTTGCCCGTGTATTTAAACTATCCTGTCGTAAACGGCACCAAGAATTCGATTGGCAAACTCAGCGTTGCTCGGACGTGGACAAAACGTTAACAATCAATCAGGCAATGCAGTCTATACTCGCCACCTACCGTCAGAAGGCGCCATGTGATCCTATGTTTGATAAGAGTCTTGAGTTGACCATTCAATAAACCCGCCGCTGCATACGAAAATAATCATTGTAATGGCTTTACTGAGGTCACGAGCACCAAAACAACTTTCAGCATAAAATAAGACGCAGTAGATATGAAAATTCTCTTCAAATTCCTGCTTCACCTGCTCTGGTTTAACTAAGGAATAACCGAATTTCGATATTCCGCCGTTAGCCAATGGGGTGCCAGTCAATGAATGTCATGCGTCTGGAATAAATAAACACACCATTTCATGTACTACATGGCTTCCCTCTTAGATTATTCGTCGTCAGGGGAATAGATACAATAAAGAGTACCTTAAAGGGACGATTACAAACAAAAGGAATCATTTGGGGGCAATTTCAACGAGGTTCAGGGGGGTTGACTGCTGTCAGGCCTCGCGGAAGACGGTAAATCGGTTGGATATTATATTGCGAAATTGACGAAGGAAAAGGGTTCAAAAGTACTTAGAACACGTTCAGGAAACGTTCGTGTCGTTCGATGCGAGTTCATTACATCGTAGCATGGTTGACGTTCGGATTGACCAAAATCGGGTGAGGATGGCACATTTTTGTAAAAGGTTTTTCTATCATTGTCTGAGGTGAAGATGAAGAAACTCATGTAGCCTGGTTTTCGTGTCTACCGATGCGAGTCGTATGCGTCGTAGCATGGTTGGCGTTCGGATTGACAAACCGTGGTTGAGAGTAGCATATAATTGTGAGAAAGGGGCTTCTATTGCTGTAGGGATATCTACGCAGAATTCGTACTCGCGTAGGATGAAGAGTGTTACTTCACGTGGAATTCGCGTCTATTGATGCAAGTCGTATGCGTCGTCGAGTCGTATGCGTCGTAGCATGGTTGGCATTAGGTTTGACATAAAGCGGTCGAGGATAGTATGTGATTGTTTGAAAAAGGCTTCTGTTGCTGTGAGGTGATTAGCGCTGACGGATTCCTCACGGAAGATGAAGGGATTAATATCACCTCGCTTTCGCCTCAATCGGTGCGAGTCGTATGCGTCGTAGCATGGCTGGCGGTCGAGTTGAAACAAAGCCGTCGAAGAAAGTAAGTAGGGCACTTTCAAGTTCACAGTTAAATATTATCCTTTTTCGGTTGCAGATGGGTGATGGAAATAGTTTTTAGTGAAAACGTCGTCTTTATGGGGGCCTCTAGTTTTTCACAAAAGGACATGTGCAGAACGGTTCGAAAATGTAAAATCTGATGAATATGTTCAACAATTACGTCCATCATCGTATATCTGAAGATTTGCTCCGGGCATGGTATGCTCGCCAATATGGGAATTCGAAGACTTCGTGGCCCAAAAATCAGAATGGTGCGATGGCTAAAGACGAAGGTCGGGAATGAATAATAATGTTTGTTATTCAAACAATAGTGAAGGCCCGACCTGGGTCGAAGACGCCGACAAGGCGCGATGCTTAGCGCCCGCTGCAGGCGAGTCCTGTCTGGACACGCGTGGGGCGTGTCGTGGTAAAAGTCTTATTTTTTCCACGTTAAGGTCACAGCATGCGCTGTTGTGTGCGTTAGCCAATGGGGTGCCAGTCAATGGATGTCATGCGTCTGGAATAAATAAACACACCATTTAAGGTCACCACATACTCGCCACCTACTGTCAGAAGGCGCGATGTTGTCCTATGTTTGATACGAGTCTTGTGTTGACCATCAAATACACCTCCCGCTGCATACGCAAATGAGGGCGTAACGTAACCTATTCTACACGAAGAGACCTTACTTTGACGAGGCCAATGTAATGCTCCATTTTTCATTTTAGAAACCACTTTTTAATTGGACAACGTCGTTCCTCGAAGACGCTCTCATCCCATGCAAATCAACTGACAGGGTGCCCCATATCGTCATTGTATGCAAGAGCGCCATTGGCGAACGCAGTAGAAGAGACGATTTTCGAAACATGATTGCCTACCAACAACAACCACTTCCTCATCTCAACGTGGGTGTCATCTTCTCAGTCGGCATTGGTACCGCGGCAGGAAACTACAACTTGACGCTTCTTGAATTG
Source organism: Proteocephalus fallax (assembly GCA_028672205.1). NCBI lineage: Eukaryota > Metazoa > Platyhelminthes > Cestoda > Proteocephalidea > Proteocephalidae > Proteocephalus > Proteocephalus fallax. The sequence goes on from JAPUBX010000723.1 coordinate 108,818, forward strand.
GCATTGCACGAGCAGCAGCAATATCACGACCTTCTCATTGGCACCTATAGAGATTCCTACGACCAATTGGTGTTCAAGTCGATCGCTCACCTCAAGTGGACCGCAGCGCATTGTGCTGGTGTAGTGCCGTTCGTTGTTTTCATCGACGTTGACCACGGACTAAATATTACCATGCTGATGAAATTTATGCGCGGGCAATCCCCCGACAACATCGAGCGTGCCTATTTCGGCCACTTGGACACACATTCGAGGGTCAAACGCGATCCGAATCACAAGAACTTCCTTAACAAGACCGATTTTCCGTGGCCCTACCTTCACGACTTTATCAGCGGATGTGGCATGGTGTTCGGTTCGACAGTTGTTCGCCAATTGGCTGTCGGCTCAGCCTACATAAAGCCGCTTCTCAACGCGGAGGATGTGTACATTGGCATGATTGCCCACAAACTCGGAATACAACCCCAACAAATGCCGGGAGTTTTTAACCACAAAAAGATCCCAAAGGGCATTCCTGCCATTATCGGACCAATCCAATACTTCCCAACGTCTTTGCGTCCGCTCGCGGATGACTGAATGTTGGGTTGAGCTTCAAGTTTGGTTGAGGTCTTTCTCTTTCTCTGTCTCTTTCTGTATTGCCATTATGCTTTATTTTCTATATTTTTTATACATTTACCAAAAATGAATGCTGTATTGATCTTACTCCAGCAATTTAATCAGTCTAGACAAGGGAACTCGCGTTTTGATAAAAGAAGGCTATTTTAAATTTAGGCATTTTATTTCGCACATTGCAATGCCGTTTCACTTACTATTTAAACGTATGCCAAATTAAGTTACAGTACTTCGCAGAAAATCAATAAAATTTGAAGCGTATGAAAACACACCTGATTACGCAGCGTTAATCAATTGGTTGCTTGGTTATGATTTGAATTAGAATTGCTTGTTCGAATTCTTCGTAATAGCCATTCTCGTCAATTGTAAATTCTGTTATCTACGGAAAGCATCTTCTGGATTGTAGTCTCTCAACATGGGTAATCGCACTACGAAGGTTACTGAATGTGTGGTGTGTGAATTAAAAGTCCAGTCTCCAAACGGTATTGAGAAGCCGATGAAGACTAAGACAAGTCATCGTTGGTGGAAGACTCTTGGCAAACACTTTGCGACTCCATCAGTAAAGTGTGGCGGTGAATTTGAAGAAACTGAAGAATTTCAAACTTCCTGCAATATGGCCGTCGACAAGGTAGCAATAACTAACGAAGCAACATTTACTGGGATGTCTTCAAGTAGCAGTGTATCATCTCTGTGGGATCAATGCATAACCCCACTTCCGCCATCTCCCACGCCACCACCAGTTGCGCCTAGGTCAGTCAGATTTAAATGCAACTCTTCCCCTGTCTGTCATTCGAACCCTGGCGGGCCGCATTGTCTGCATGCAGTTCCACGAAATCGTCGCTGTACGCGGGCTGAAGGCGACAATGCCGTCAAAGTCTTGGAGAATTTTCAAGACACCCGCAAATCTGGTCGCACCGGTGTTGTTCCGAAAATTACAAATCGGCTGATGTTTGACGACTATCTCCTGCAAAATGTATTTGATTCGATAAAGAGAGATGGTGCCCACTACGATGACGAAATCAGTAGCCTCTCGGGTGCATCCGAATTCGACACTCCGAACAGCAGCAAATCAACCCACGCCAGCGATGCACAAAACAACATCCAAACGGCAATTGACGGCTTTGAATGTGAACTCGAGCAAATGGAGTTTGATAGCGAAACAAAGACAGTCAATGCGGCAGCCTCCTTCACCCCTGCGTGCATAAAGAAAAGCATGGGCATTCGTCGTAACATCCCTGATGTGGAAACGATGATGTTGCAGTTGGAGGACGAGGTGGCTTCCTATCAACGGAAGTACAATCTTCGCGTTGACAGGAGATTCAGGACCTCTTCGCGGCCAGTGGAAGCACGTAAATCGAGGAAATATCCAGCGCCGGTAAAGCCTGCAAGTGGTGTCGCTCAAGTCCCCAAAAAGGACCCAGAAATGGTTCTTTGGCACTTTTGGGTGCCATGCAATGAGCTACGGCCTTTCACGAACCGAGAAGATAGACGAGTTGAGTCCATTGCCAGAACAAGTCGTTGTGGCATCCATCTGTCCCAGGTTAAACGAAAAACCATCTTCGGCGCCTTGCAACAAAAAGTTGTTGTTTCGACAACCTCGGGGTGGTATTTGATGAAATGTAAAAACCTATTCAGTGAAAAATTCCCAATGTGGTGCAAAAATAATTGATGTCTTCGCTGGCTTGTCAAGGTACGATCGGGAATCTGCCATTTGTGATTTCTCCGTGATTTCCCCTGTGATTCCACCTTACTCAATAACTCCATAGATGATTTTCTTCCCATTTAAATAGCTTTTTAATCTCAAAAATAAAACAACAGTAAATTGTCATTTCGATTTACCTTTACGTGTCAATCCTGCTCGGATAATAGCTCTCTAGGTCCCTAGCACGTCGATTGATAGGTTTCGATTAATAAGCCTTTCGCTGTTTACACGTTCATCTAGACTTTCGACAGCTCAAAATGCATCACAAAACATCAAGGTCTCATTGTTATTAGTAACAGATTAAGCCAGGCTCTCGTTATTTGTGGGTTTCCATGTTTTCAAAAATTATCCAGTCGTGTTTATGAACAAGAGGATAATGTAATTTACAATTTCACAATGGAGCAAATGGCTTGACCTGCAGGCAACTCCTTTATGCAATTTTGTTTTTTGAATTCTGTTCATTAATTCAGAGTTCACGCCAGGTAACAATCAGGACACGATAATAATAAAAATAAAATGGTCGCTTTGAGGGTTAATCATTTTCTGACGACGATGAATATTAATTCGAAGTAACAACTGAGTAAATTAGCAAGAAAGGTAAAATACAGCCCTTGATGCATATAAATTTTAGCAAATTCGTAATGGCGTCCATTGATAGGCCCTATCCATAACGCACGCCCAACGGATTAACGCCCAGATATTAACCTCCTCCCCAGTTTCCAATGCACCTACAAGAGACTGTCACGGCTCCAAACTAAATATTATTAATAGAATTTGAGAAGCTGTAGCGCTTTTGTCAGCAATCCCATCCTTTTTCTTTCCCTAAAACCCGAAGTTTTTGGCCATTAGACGTCTATTTTTGTTCCATGAGGGAAGTCTAGATTGTTTTCGTATCCTCTCGAAATTTTAAAATGTGATCACAAATTAGTTATGGAATATCTATTTATAGCAAACAAACAATTAATCACCGAATATGTTAAGGTCGTTATTCTCGATCCACTGTACGTAAATAGGGTCCGGCCATCGACCAAGAGTTTGATTATCAATTGTTATCATTGCCAGCATCTTGCCTCTAACTCCTTGGTGCCATGAGTCCGCTTCCAGTCGCCACGTGAAAGGATGGAAACTTCTCATCGAACAGATTTTTGCACTTCAGCAATCCGCTGTCACTTCTTGCCAAAATAACCACTTTTTGTTGCATATCCCCGTAGATGTTTCGCTTCTTCTCGTCTGTTAGATTGATAACGCACCCACTGACACGAGCAATCGACTTGACTCGTCGGTCCATGCTGTTCTGGAAAACCGCCAATTGATGACAGGAAACCCAAAATTGCCAGTGACTGCCCTTGATTGTTTTACTTGATTCGACGAGATTTTTGGTGGCCGGTCGGATTGGCGCTGACTGACAGGGTGTTCTAAACGAGGGAGGGCTCGAGGATTTATGTTGGGGTGACACAATTTCCGATGGCAGAATTTGGGGTCTAATCCGAGCGCAGCGTGGCTGACGGACCGATATCGGAGGTGGAGTGCGTTCATGTTGCCCGTCTTTTTCATCATTTCCAGACTCGTTTTCCAATACAACAATTGTCTCTGTAAAGGATGGTTTGCTCTTGAGGGTGTACGTAGGCGAACGTTGAGCCTGATTGAAACTGGACTCTATCTGTGCAATCTCACGTTCAAGTATGTCTATTATGTTCTCAAAGGGATGCTGATCCCCGCGATTTGTCACGGGTTGTTCAATGCATGGCAAGGTGACAACGGGGCTTAAATTGTTTGAGCTAGATGAGCTCCCTGTGTCACCATACAATGCCGACTCATCTAATGACTGTTCCCGCTGTATTTTGCCATCTTTCATTAAACCTCGCAGGAGGGCTTCCTCGTCATTATGCAAGAGCATATCGGAGAAATCCATCTGCTCTGGGTTCTCTACGATTTCGATGAGATTATCAACGAATGCAGCAAATGCCTCAGTGTCCGGTGATTGCTGGGTCATAGGTAGCCATCGCGGAGAAGATGATAGCGACGAGATGGGTGGCGTAGTGGAGGTTAAGCTGCCATTCGTAACTGATTCTGCCGAGACGGTGTTATCACTGTGATCAATCTGTTGGTGCTGTTCGCCTTCACCATCGCCGATCGAAGTCGCGAAGCGTCGCCTCTTTTCAGTTATTGGCCACGTTTTACCTGGCATTATTGGATCTGCCCTTAACTCTGACAAAACCACTAAACTATTGACGCTACCGCACGGATCGCGTCGTTCGCGTCTCCACCATCGACTCTTTTCTTTCCTCAGCAACTCGAACGATCGGGTGCTTGAGACCTCAACATCGATCGAGCATGTATCACAGTTGTTGTCCTGCTGAGTCGCCTTTATTTCGCGGTTGCCCATAATACCAAATCGAAACTAAGTAGAACTGCAATAAATATGAATTCGTAAGAATGACGAATTTGTATTGATCGATGGGCGATTTCAAATTACACTGGACTTTATTGGACATAGTGTGAACAACAGCTGACCTCAAGACAAAATACGTAATAAATGGAAATTCATCGGCATAACCAGATAATGAGTTGAGTTAAAAGGGAAAACGAAGCGAAGTTTAATGGTTAACATTCAATCTTGTCTAGACTTAATGTATTACTCCTGGTAGTGGTTGTTCTTTGTTTATTGTGGACTCAACGCCCAACGTTAAACGAATGGATCGTGCAAAGTGATTCAAACGTAAATCAAGCTCATAATCTACTTTAATCAATCATAGATTAATAAGATTAATTCGATGCTGCAGATAATGTACGTGTCGCAAGCACAAAACCGCGCTGAGTTGCATTAGTAGTAATAATAAGGATAGTCACGCCATTTTGAACAGAATTTATTAAAGCACCGCGCCTTGTAGAACACCACGATGAGAGAAGTAATTTCGAAGCCAGCTTCACATAGTTAGGATGGGACACGATGGCGGAGTTCGTGTTGAAAGCCCAGAGAATCCTTGTTTGTCTTGCGGCCATGGCATAGGGTTAGGTCGTCAGCGTATGTTACTCCTGTTTTAAAGATGTAATTTGTCAAACAATGCGGCAAAATAATTTACAAAGGCACTCCTAGTAAACGAAAATAATGTTCGAACAGCTGAAACGTCCCTGCTGCTCTCGATAGCAAAAATGCTCGGTCGAACCAGCTCAGAAAAATGCAATGACTGTTAATCGTAACTCTCTAGCCGTCCATCTGTCCCGGGTGTCATGGTCCCAAGGACAGCTTCACAGAATTCAAGTTTGTAAGAAATCCACGAAACCGTATCGTGATTAGTATTTGTTGATAGAGGTACGAATAGCGTCTTGATTTAAATATGATTATAGTGTCAGTTTCGATTAATCTCTAAATAATTTCACCCACTTTCCGATTTTGTCAAACATGGATGAAAATACCCAATTGGCTGTTACATTGATGTTTGCGCACAGCGTCTATAAAAAAGGATAATTATTATAGCTATTGCGCGGTGAGCGCAAAACGTCTACTATTTATTAGAAAGTAGGAAGTGCGAGTATTTGATCTGGATTTGGGCTATCGAGAAATCTCAGCGTGCGATCTATGAACAACTGAGTATCAACAGATCCCCAATTAAGCCATTGACGAGAAAACCTTGAATACGACTCGAATTATAAATACGCGTTAACGTTAATGTTTACCTACACGCATCATTCATGAAAATGTTGTATTTGATATTGAATTTAATAGTGCGAATGACTAATCGAACCAGTAAACTAAACTAATCTCGATCATGGCGTTATACCAGGAGTGGTTGCTAATTTGCAAATATAGTTTTGGGGACTTTCGGAAAAAAATCTAAAAGGTGTTGTTGCACGTCTCCGGCGTGGGGATTTACGAACCGGAATCTTCTCCTTCGTTAACAGATCTTCGAATATATTCCTTGTACCCAGCCTGATCTATCTGTTTTATTCATGGATCAGATTCAACTTGATTTGTAGCGGGCATGTGGCTGTTCAGAACCTCAAACAAATCAAAGCACAATCAACTAAACGAATGAACAATTATCCGTCCGTTTGAGCACACACAAACATGCCCCCACCCTAAAATTTACAAAAACTCAAAATATCCTCGCTCAATATCTACACAATTGACATACCTGTGTTTAGGACAAAACATTAGGTAGTGACGCCTGTCCATGGCCGAGGCACAAACGTGCGCCGTAAACGCAGTCACGTGGTCCATGCGGCGTGTATGACGCATCCTAACACCAGGCGCGCACAATAAAACATATTTTCAACCTTTCATGATTGGATGGATCCTAGTAGGGACACGGTGCCTGTTATTATAAACTGCAACTACCGAGACGCGACAGGCTTGTTTTCGGTTTACCAAAACAACGCTCACTTTGTTTGATTTTACGTATTTGATAGGCTCCAAATAAACTCAACGCCGTAATAATAAACTTAAACTTATAAACCCACGCATCCAATTTCAATATGGTTTTGTGTGCGACTGAATGGCTGTTTATTAATCAGTGTTTGGTGTGGAGCCTCCTCGTTGAGAGACCAATTAGGTAAAGAAAACACGCAATCTTTTACCGCGGTTAATTAATATACCTATCTAAAGGCGGCGATTATTCAGTTAGACGTTCTCTCCAAGCTCTAGGACCTAGAGTCTAAGTGGATTAGGTAGGTATTCAAGGTTTCCTTCATTTCACCCATTAGTATCCAATTTTTCCTGGTGGCTGCACCAGACACACTTAGCCCCTTTTATTTCGGATGGAATAGTTTTCTTACAATTCTTGACACTTATCCCAGGCACCATCAAGATTGTTAACTGAATTAAAATGATAGATGTTCCATAAGAGTTGTTGATTATGGTTGACGTCTACGTGGGCAGGCTAGTCGAATGGTGGGACTCTCTAAATGGATTACATGTATTGAAAACTACCAACAGTCAATATTAATTACCAGTGGATTTCGCCATGTATGCATAAATATTTCTTTACGTTCCAATTATACCCCGCACATATCGAAGAAGAAATCAGTTTCACACAACATCTCGTATAGTACAATTTGGTATGCATAGTATAAGATATAAAATTACTCGTAAGAATGCAGTTATAGCAAATGTACAAATGAGGGGTAAAATGCAGCATTTTGATGCCATTTTACATTCAGTTTGGGGATGGGTGTGGGGCTGTGCACGCATCAAACACACAATAAGGTTCTCGAGAAGTACGGTACGGGGCAAAATGTAAAACTTAGGCTGTCGCGGCAGTCTCCGGCACAACCTCGGGTTCCGCAGACTCTTCGCTCTCGATGGGCGGCACCGATTTTGACTCATCCTCAAGTGGTGCCGGCTCAATTGCAACTTCTGTCGTATCCTCCACCATTTCTACATTAGCAGCTTCCACTGATTTTATCGCCGTCGACCCCTCGTCGGGTGCATTCGTCGACGGAGCAGGCGTAGTTGGCTGAGAGACAACGGGAACCGCTGGTTCAGGAGTGTGCCAAGTGAGACGTTCTTCGTAAAATCTAATGACGGTCTGTGGGCACTTGACATTTGCCTCCCTGGCGGGAACAAGATCAGCCTCCGTTGAATCCTTCCTGTATAACAGAAGAAGAAAGCCCATAAAAACATTTTTGAAATGCTTACATGACACAGGCATACGAAACTCACCATTTAATAAGGAACATGAGCTCCCCGCTTGAATCAGTAGCGCCAATGATTCTGTCGGGCTTCAATCCACGAGCAAACCCACGAGTTGTCTTAGACGGAACCTAAAAAGATAAATTTTATAATGATGAAAACGGATCTTATTTGATAAACGAACACAGAATATAATTCTTGCCTTGTGGTGAATGACGGCAGGTTCATCTGGTGTTTTTGAGTTCACTGCTTCATCTTCGGTTGATGATCGCCCACGCTTTCGTGAAGAATCTGCGCTTATCTCGGGGGTCAATCTTATTTTTGACGCTCCCTTTTGAGCACTCGAAGAGGGTTTAGCGGGGCTCTCAGAAGTAGCGCGTTCCTTGGCCATCCGGTCTTCGAAAGCCTATTATATGCAAATAAAGGAATGACCCATGCAATTTTAATAATGAAAGAAGGAAATGGGAACCCACTCTGATTAATTCAGGACAGTCCAAGTTATCTTCAGGCTCCCAAGTATTTTCTTCCTCGGGATAACCTTTCCACTTTAAGAAAAATTCCTTTTTCCCACCCCGTATACGAACTCTGCAAATACGTTCCACTTGGAATTCATCCTCGGGTATTTCTTCACTGTTATCGGATTCACGCGCGTCCATCCCGGGTATCATATAGAATTGATATGACACACAACAGTTTCGTAAAGGACCCTGTGATTGGTGGACATCTAAGTGCGCTGGATTATATTGAAAAAGAGAATAGTAAAACAAACACCTGTTTATTAACGTACAAGGTATTTAAAATTAGCCGATAAAAATGAATAAAGCAATTTCAAATGAATTTTAATATTAAATATAACAAGTTGGCAAAATAAAATATGTTGTATCGAAATATTTGTAATACTGTAAAACAAAATTATCACAATTATTATAATTTGTCCTAGCAAAACAATCTTATGGGCTCATTTATTCAAAATTAGTTTTAAATGCATCGCCAGTAATCAAAAATCCTTTTAAATAGTCTTAATTATATATTTCACGAAATCGTATCTGTGTTTCTCAGCATGGTTCCTTTTGCGGTTCCTTCTTGGTCTAGGATCTCGAGTTCAGGTGCCAGATGCTATTTTTAATTACGTCATCTAATAAACAAATCCGAACAATCCTAAAGAAAAAAATAGTGTTCACGTGTATGCCATCTTCCTAGTGTATCGTTTAATGTAATAGCTTCATTACGACAATGAGAGAAAACACATTTCACATTAATATATGCCGCAAATAAAATGGATTCAGAAAATTGTGAACCATAACGTCATCTAAGAAGACAATTTTAGATTCGGCACCGAAAACTCAAATGTATCGGAGAGCTTGTGTGTCCATTGGTTTGTCAAGGATATTCTCCCATACATTTCGTTACCATACAGCAGCAAATTGTACGAAATAAAATTTCTTCAACAGGAACGATGATTTTTAATCAGAACGATTTTGATGTACGAAATTGATGTATTGAGCCAAATAACAAGATTGACACACCGATAGAATTTTCTTTTAAAATTCTTGTGGATGTAGTCAGCCAAATCACTCATCTGCATGTTATGTTGTGTTTGAGTGTAGTAAACTCAAGGTCACTTAAGGAAGTCGAATTTTACGGGTGTAACACCCCTTGTTTTACTACGCTACCTTTAACTTATAGGAGGGGCGCGCACTTCTGGACATACCGGTTTACGCCCACGACGTTACACACCACACAGCGTGCGAGTTGCGGATCTTCTTCCAGAAATCCCAGAACCAACTCAACGTCCTCCTTCACCTTTCTGAACATACTTACCGGTCCATTCTCTCCATTTGTCATACTTTCGTGTTACGATAGCCGTATCCCCTCTACGTATTCGCATATACATATTTCAACATAACAGACTCTTTCTCTCGCCTGTTGGATAAACATGTCATCTAAAAGAGACCTTGTTTTAGAAAACACTGACGAGAAGGTCGTCACATTGGTTTCAGAAGTAACGAACCCATCACAAACGACAATCCTGCGTCTCCTTGCTCCCAGCGTTTCTTAAAAGCAGAAGACGCTGGTTGCTCCTCCGATGACGACGTCGAAGAGCTGTGCACGAAACTCCGCCGGGCTTTTCGAAAACCTGTGTCGGAATCCCAATTCTTCCAGAGATGCCAACGAACGGGAGAAACACCCTCACAGTTCCTTGACGCCTTCCGGATAATGGCGGACGCCGCGTTCACTGAAGACACGCGCTCCAAGAACGAAGAACGCACCCTTCCACTTTTCTTCGACGGTGTGCTGTCCGACTCCCTTGTCATCGCTCTCGCCAGCGCTAACCCGAAGACGGCCGACGAGGCAACGACCCTGGTGAGACGTCTCCAAGACGCTGAACAACGGCGGGGCCTACGTCAACCTACGACACCCTACAGACCCCCCAGTCAACACAGAGACTGTCACTACTGCCTCCGTTTCGGCAGAAACACGAGAACCTGCGGTCACAAGCAGGCGGGTAAGCGTGCTACCTTCTCTATTACGACACGCCCAGTAAATGCCAAACCAAATGTTATGTCTGTCTCCACGGTAGTGGCTAGAGTACCCTGCACAGTCGAGGGGTTTCCCATGATGGCTCTTATTGATTCGGGTGCTACATGCTCTTTACTCAACCCAGCCGCCCTACCCCGGAAAAAACGGTTGAACGTCCCGTTTTACAAGCACATACCTGCCATGCTGTCTGCAGAGACACAGTCCCTGACCGTAGACGGCATTTATGAACTGACTGTAGTTATGGGAGGTCGGCACCTCACTATACACTGCGCAAGCTGCCCCAAACTCGGCTGTGACCTTATCCTAGGAATGGATTTTATACTCAAACACGGGCTAGTCATAGACGGGTGCAACAAGGCAATATACCTTAATACAGACGCCATTGGCAACCTTAACGCGTCGCCCAACGCTAACGACGACGAAACCATTTGCAGACAGGTTTACGCTGCCATGACCCTTCCCGTCACCGATTTACAGGAGATTGTCGAAAGGTCTTCCGATATTTCACCTGCAGACAGGACCTCCCTAATCAATCTCCTCGAACAGTACTCCAACATTTTGCCTGGGACGACACAAGGTTAGGCAGGACGTCTATTATCCGCCACAAAATAGAAACACGAGACACAAGACCCATCTAGCAGCCATCACGACATATCACTCCCCCGCTACAAGACCAAGTCGCCAAGATGTTAGACGAGATGCTCCGAGACAGTTATTCGCCCTTCGAAGTCACCATGGGCCTCACCTATTACGTTAGTCCCCAAGAAAGATGGTACCATACGCCTGTGCATTGACTACCGCCGCCTCAATGCCGTCACAAAAAGAGACGCGTTCCCCCTGCCACGTATCGACGACACCCTAGATGCGCTGGGTCACGCCTGCTGGTTCTCCACGATTGACCTTAAATCGGGTTACTGGCAGGTCGAAGTCGCCCCCAAGGATCGCGAGAAGACCGCATTCATCCTCCCCAGCGGCCTATTCGAGTTCGATACCATGCCTTTTGGTTTGTGCAACGCTGCAGCCACCTTCCAACGCTTGATGCAAATTGTGCTACAAGGTCTATATCCCAAACAGTGTTTGATATACCTGGACGACGTTATTGTATTCGGTCGAACAGTGGCAGAACACAACCGCAACCTAGACGCGGTTCTCGCTCGGTTCCAGGAGGCGGGCCTTACCCTCAGCCCCACAAAATGCTGCTTCCTACAGAAATCCGTCAAATACCTCGGACATATTATCTCAGGAAAAGGACTAGAGATAACAAGCGATCGCGTCGAAGACGTCAAGAACTGGCCACGTCCCCAAAACCAAACGGACGTGCGAAGCTTCCTCGGCCTAACCAACTACTATAGGAAGTTCATAAAAGGGTACGCGAAGATCGCCGCCCCTCTCCACAAACTGACTGAAAAAGAGGCCAAGAAGGCATTCCCTTGGGCCCCCGAACATGACGACGCCTTCGCCAAGCTAAAGATGGCCCTCTGCGAAGCTCCCATCCTTACCTTGCCCAACTTTGACGCTGACGCCCAACCCTTCATCCTCGACACAGATGCAAGCGACACCGCCATCGGAGCGGTACTATCACAGGTTGACCCCAACGGGTCCGAGCGAGTCATCGCATACGCCAGTAAGAAACTGGGCCGCCAAATGCGACAGAAAAGTGCAACCACCCGAGAACATTTCGCCATATTCCCGTTCACAAAACACTTCCGCCCCTATTTACTCTTCCGTAAGTTTGTCATCAGGACCGACCATCGCGCACTTACGTGGCTGACAACAATGAAGGACACCGACAGATCCGTAGCCAGATGGTACGAGGATCTCCAGCAATTCGATTTTGAAATCCAGTACCGCTCCGGAAAGACACACTCAAACGCGGACGCACTCTCACGCATACCCGACACGCCCGACGCCGTCTGCGCGGTGTTTTTAAGCGAACCTACGCGGTACCAATGGTCATCAACCCAGAGCAGCGACCCCGACACCGCTATCATCTATGACCGCGTCCTACGAAACAGCCGGAAACCTTCAGCATCCGAGATGAGCCTCGCAAGCCCCTCCGCAAAACGCCTCTGGCACGAATGGCTCCGCCTGTCGATTCAGAACGACGTCCTCATATACCAACAAGATCGCTCCCAATCTGAACGCGTAGTTGTCCCTGGCTCCCTAGTCAACCAAGTGATCTTTGACATCCACGAGCAACTCGGCCATCCAGGAGAACGAAAGATGGAAACCGCAATTACTCATCGATACTGGTGGCCAAATATCCGAGACACCGTGAACACGTTCTGCAGAACCTGTACCCCGTGTGCCAGTTTCAAGGGCCCAAATGTCAACCCCATCGCTCCGCTCCAACCAATGCCTGACAAATCCCTTGGAGAACGCATTGGCATCGACATCGTCGGCCCACTTCCGCTGACAGAACGCGGAAACCGGTATATCCTAGTTATGGTAGACTACTTTACCAAAGCGGCTGAAGCCGAAGCACTCCCGAATCAGGAAGCGGAGACGGTCACTTTCACATTCTTGAACCGTTGGGTCTCCCAACACGGTGTCCTGACAGTATCCACAGCGAGCAAGGATCAAACTTCGAGAGCACAGTTTTCAGCCATTTCTGCACACTGCTAGGCGTACACAATTCACGCACCACCCCCAGACACCCCCGAGGAAACGGCCAAGGGTGAAAGGACCAATAGGACGCTCCTCGACTTTCTCAAGAGTTTCGTCCGTAACAACCACCCCCACGACCGGGACTGTCACCTAGGTCGCAGCCTCCTTGCATACCGCTCCACCATCCATTCGTCCACCGGATTCCCCCCCTTAAAAATGGTTACAGGCCGCGAAATTAAAATCCCAGCCGACATGTTTAACATGAACCCCGCCCGCCCCCTGTATAAGCCACCAGACGCCATCCTTAAACTACAGGAAGACCTCCGCAACACCCACAACTTGGCTCGTTTACACCTTGGACGGGCATATGATCGACAGAATACCAACTATGACCGCAGCTGCAAACCCACGAAATATCAAATCGGGGATTCGGTACGCAAACATCCGCCGGTACACCCACCCGGGGTCCCTAAAACGTTTCACCCCCCTTGGAGTACAGAACCCTACCGCATCGAACGGGTCCTACAACCAAACCTTTATGTCATCCGAGCCTCCGAACATCCCCATGCCCCCCTTGTGACTGTCGACCATAATAACTTGACCCCTTTCAGAGGACAACTTGCTACAGCGGATACCGACGCTATCCCATTCTTGCCGGAATCCGACCTTCCCTCGGTCGATCACGAAGAGATAGTCCCTACCACGAGCACTGAGGACAGTGCTCCCCGTGGAGGAGGGGTAATGTAACGCCCCTTGCTTTACTATGCTACCTTCACCTTATAGGAGGGGCGCGCACTTTTGGACATAGCGGTCTACGCCCACGAGGTTACACACCACACAGCGTGCGAGTTGCGGATATTCTTCCAGAAATCCCAGAACCAACTCAACGTCCTCCTTCACCTTTCTGAACTCACTTACCGGTCCATTCTCTCAATTTGTCATACTTACGTGTTACCATAACCGTATCCTCATATACGTATTCGCATATACATATTTCAACATAACCGACTCTTTCTCTCGCCTGTTGGATAAACATGTCATCTAAAAGAGACCTTGTTTTAGAAAACACTGGCGAGAAGGTCGTCACACGGGGATGACTGAATGGGATAAAACGCCTCTATTTGGGGGCATGATAAACATCTCTCTCTCTCTCTTCGAAAAATAATATATTTATAGGTTCTGTTCAAGTTGCAGCGGTTTCTGGCTCATAAATATCTATTTTTAGCGTCCAAATATTTGCTTTTACCAAGTTTACATTCCATTTTCTACACAAATGTGCTTGACAATTTGAGACATTTCATTTGAAAATAAAATTAAACTCTTTCGCAAGGATGTTTGCAGAAATATTCAATTTTAATTTCTTTTCATTATCAAATTATTACAAAATTGAATTTGAGAACATTCAAAGGCTTGTATTTAATTATGAGGCACAAAATAAAGCCATATATTTTTAACTAGACCATTGACGACTTTGCATCATAAACCAATCAAGCCTCTCAATTAAAACGTATAGGGAGTTATTTATGTAGTTATTGTCCGGGTTGCAATCGATTGGTTTGAGTTTAATTTTGAAGAATCCTTAACGAACGTGCATTATGGAGGGGCTGTCACGATAAAGCCACTACAATTATTATTATAGAAATCCTTCTGTTTTTACTCCCTCCTTGGCCTGTCGATCCATTCACCCATTTTTCACTCGACAAGGTTTACAATTGGTGTTTATGTAACCATTATTTGTTACAGACAGGGGATACATTTACAGACATTATTACATGAAGTTAGACGCCTTCAGGATTTTGAAATGCTGACCACATCAATCACATGACCCCTGGACCGTTCAAACTACCATTCCAAAAACGCTGATTACATTTTACACTCCACTTTTCTGAGATGGTTTAGCGCACACTTTGCCTTAAACGGTCATCGTGGGTAAAACAGTTGTTCATTGGTTGTTTTGAAGATGGTTTTATTTATCCGACCATCCTTACATTCGTATTTTACGTAGAACTATTGCAAATATTTACTACGCACTCCGTTTTGCTTGGAAACGTTTCACGAGCAATTACTTTGCACCGGCTTTGCTGGTCATCGCATTGCATTATTTCTTGCCCTGTTGCTAAATCCAGACGATACCAGTAGCCAATGTTCACGTTCACTGGACATGCATGGGTATATACAATAGGTCACGTGCCTCAAAATGAATATTTGTCAGTAGAAGTTGAAACACCAAAGAAATGCACTTTCATTATTCATGCGAAGGTTTATTAGTGTATTTCTGAAACATATTTTAGTGTATATTTACAAAGCGGCACCTAAAGGTGTCCTGGGATTAACCATTTTTGATAATTTTAATATTTGGCTATGACGTATGCATTTCGAACGGTTATTTCATGTTAAGCGCCATCGCGTTGGGTTTCGATGAAAGTGAATTCGGGCGTATTATGTCATGTTTATTGCACAAGTCCTATGTTATTCGAAAAAAATTAAACCGTTTTTTGGTTTAAAATAGTCCAAATGGATAATCTGGGATGTTCTATTGTTTCGACCATATTTTTTTCTGGAAGAAGACGTATCTGCGTTCCTGATTATGTTCCATGCTATTCCATATTTGTTTAACCTTATCCTTGCCGTTGGACACAGTCGGGATTCCCCTGGATTATTTTCGTCAATTTCCCGAATTTATTTTGAAAAATCGAAGATGTGTTAACCACTTAACGCCAAAATAATTACTGTCTTTTTTTAGGGATATCTTCACATCACCCGGTTTATTTTTTGGGTGCCGTCATTCTGGTGGTGTAACCGGCCAGGATCCAGCTCTGCTTGTGAGAGACCTGGGTTCGACTCCCACATCAGGCGATCTCGGGTGGCACTTGGGACGCCACCTCCGGGAATCTGCGTGGTAACATCCATGAAGCCGGATTATCCTCTACCAGGAAAAAAACACATCAATTTGATTTTACTGAACGTTTTTGTACTCGCAGTGCTTTAGCGCGAAGAAGAAATTGATTTCTCGTGTGAGGCATTCAATCATAGTGTCATGCATGCGCTTGCTAAAAACCCCTTGCATCACTTTCATGCAGTGCACCAAACTTGTCACGGTTTTAGAGACACGCGATGTGCTATAATGAATCTAGCAAGAACTAACTCGCAGTTTCGATCTAATTTCGAGTTTGGAGGAATCCAGAATGATTGCAGTGAAGCGGACTCCGAAATTTGACTCTGTATCTGCTGTTAAGGAAATTGCTAGACCCGCTGTCTTCGGTTTCATTTTGATACAAATGGTCAGTTGAGACTGGCGGATAATTATAGGTCGCCAGAAACAGAAGGATTGTGCAGCATTCCTTGAAACAGAGTCGAACTACGACTTCAAGGGGATTTATCTGTCTCTACAGAAACCGGTGCGGTCATTTTACCCTAAATATCCGATGTGAATGTGGCCCGAAGGTGTTGTGCGGCTAACATCCTCTCTGTGCGCGACTCCAAGGCCCAAACAGGCGGCCGTAGCGGTGGGGTTGTCTGTAGTAAACCGGCAACGGTCTGCCGCATCATGTGGACTTTAACCTGCCCGGGCACCCTGTGTTCGTTTTGCATTGGATGACGTAACGGCGCCACGTCCTCCACCTCTTCGGGTTGAACTGGGGACGCCGTGTCCTGTAAAGAATATTCCCACGAATCTTCATGGAAATGTAATCCGTGAATCCGACTTATCATCTAGGAGGAGAATTCCGCACCATAAATCGTATCTTAGAGACGACCAGGCAATAATATGTCCACGTCATTTCTTCCGGGTTTTAAAAAAAACGATAAAATGAATCAACCAGACTGTTTTATTTTTTGTACATATTAATGGCGAAACAATTGGTCCAACGTCAGCGACCAGAGAACCCTTAAACCCGCCTACTTTTTGAACAACCAACTTTATGTTGAAGGTCGCCCATCCTAACATTTTCTATTTCCAAACGCCAGCAAGTCTGGCAATGCTTAAAATTGGGCCAATGGTTTAGGTATGCATTAAACCCGACATAACCGTCTTCAATAGACAGTAAACATCAAATTTCATTGGACAATTACTATAAGCATGAGTAGAAGAAAGAATAAAAGTAAAATGGCGGGTTGACAAGGGAAAAATTGGCGTTGTTGTGGCTGTTAAAGGGAAATAGAGAGCTCGTGTTCGCCACAAGAGACTGGGGACTCCGAGGCACGGATGGAAATTTGGTGCACAAGCGGAGTCACGTTACAGTACAGAGTAGTCATAAGGGGATATAACTTTACAGAGGTAAATTAAAAATATGAATCAGTCCATTCTATATGATGGTCGATCGATCGATTGGGAACAGAGTGAAGATTTCATGCGATTTGAAATTTGTAGTACTTGTGGAAGGGGGCCATGAAAAAATTCACCGATCCATCACCGCTTGCCAATTAAGACGAAACAGCATAGTTTACTTGATTGTAGTCTGCTGTATACTTCCGGACAATGCACCACATTATAATTGAGAGAAGCAGTCCGAGAAGCTAAAAAAACAACGGTTTTGAAACGTTATCCGCAACCGAAAGTATGTGGTTTATTAAATTAGCGCAGCGCTCAGTATATCAACATCTCATCTAGCCTTGCCAAGTCTATGACAAAAAACAATCAAATTTTACCTTCCAAATGCCTATCATCTAAGTGTTGATACTGACCAGCTTAAAACAAATATTCCGTTAAAGCACGTACACAAGGCAATCATGCAGGCATAATAACGATAACTTAGGTTGAAGTCCTAGCGTTACCACATTTAGGGATCACAATCAATCAGTGTACATGTAAATGTACCGGCCAATGCAAACCACGACACTACAAAAAGACCCCCTTTCCCCATCACAGTGTGAAATGGATACACAATCAAGTCTGCATTTGAATAACCGTCTGAGGCGAAACGAAAGACGGCCTCCAGGTTGGGCCTCTGCATTTGCAGACACAGCCACAAGTCACAACACCCCAAGGACTCGCGTAACCACCGGATACACAAACGCCCACAAGGCACGCACGCACGCACGCGCGCGCACAACACGTGATTTATGACATTGTCTGCGCGCAAGCGTGCGATCAATGGCCGGACCCACACGCACGCACGCACGCCATGTGGCGCGCACGCAACTACCCCAGGGGTCCTCGCACGTGGAGCGGTGCGCGGAGCCGTGTTGGCGGGCATCTCGCCCCGATCTGTGTGCGCGCACGCACGCACGCACGCACACACACCTACGCACCACAGTTTAATCGAAGAAGGTACCAGAAAAAACCGAGAACGTGAAACCCTATTTTCTTTTATTCATCCATTGTTTATAATTCGAATGAAACTGTTTTTTTTTCTTCAAAGGACGGGGTTGTGGTTAGAGCATTTTTTTTCAAAATAAAATTCGGGTAAAAAAGAGCCAAAGGTGACATCACTTTGTGACTGAAAGCACAGTTGTGCGCAAAATAGACAATCCTTTCATAACAGTGAGGTGGCCGAATCACATGAAAACTTCGTGATAACATTTACAAGATGTTCGCTTCGCACTTCACAAACCCGAAATCTCTTAGATGGAACAACTGACGTAAACCCGGATTAAAGCATTCCGACATGCGACCACGAAGCCAGCAACTGGTAGTTACGCAAAAATGGTGAAACCCCAAATTGGACACGCTAATCAATACATCAAGCCTCAAAGGAAACCTTGAACATTACAATATTTAATGCCTTATTTTGATCGACAAAGGTGGGCTCCCACATACAATCCGCTGAGTCAAATAATGATTTACGCTTGATTAAGGTCACGAGCACCACAACGTTCAGCATTCAAATTTACAGCAAATAAAACGGGGTAGAAAGGCAATTTAAGCCATCGGGGCATATAAAACTTGGCAAACGCGTAATGACGGCCATTGGAAGACCCTATCCGTACACGTGGGTCCTGGTGGTTTTAATAAATCATAATCACATTAACTTTTACAGATAGACCCTGCCTGTCGGAGGAAGCTGACATAAGGGAGGAGGACGGAGGGACAGCAGCAAATTCCCCTCACCCACAATTACCACTTAACGACCAACCCAAGCGCTCCTACGCGCATCGTTGCAGCACCAGCTGCAGTGGTGAGGAACCGAAACACGCCTGAAAATTGCCGTGGGTTGCCAGGAGCATAAATAACCTCGATATGTAGCTCCCTTTTATATTTTTGCCAAGTTGCGGCGGTGGGAAAAAACACATTGCAGGTCCGCTACACCCAAGGGCGAAGGGCCTAGACACAGCAGGTCAAACAATGACATGAGCTTGAGAAAAGACCGTGTCAAAGAATCGAGGAACGAAAGTACACCATGGCGCACCTTTGAAGTGGAAACGCCATTTCACCACGCTGGAATGTATGAAAGTGGTGGTTTGTTTAGTCAGTGCTCGGTAGCTTCAAAATTCTTTGTTTAATTATATTTTGCTCAACATACATTTTCTCCAAACCCCGATAAAATCAAAGTGTGTTATTTATACTTAAATTTCAGCCTTGAGCTTAGTCAACTTTTTCATAATTTTACATCCAACCGCATTCACCGGATCTTTCACGGTGAAGGATGGAAATATGTAGCAATTTTGAAACATTTGTTTACACTGACCAATTTACAAAAGCCGTAGTGATCAAATTAGGGATTTGAACAATGTCCAATAACGGAGGAATTTGTTTTGACAAAAAGGAGACACATAACTCGCCTGGTCGTTTGCAAAGTTTGGTGAATATGATGGAAATTAGTTCGATTTAATAAATAAAAACAAGAACACTTCGGCTTTTTTTATATTTATTGCCCGTTTTCCGAATCCGGTTGCGGATAATGGGCAACCCCAAGTCAAGGCCAGTATATCACTCAATCCGCCCAGGACTGTGTAGACAAAGAGATTCCCATTTTATTTGTTTTGGGACCTTGTACATGTTAGCTAAACTCTATATACTCCGACGGTGTAATTAGTCTTTCTGGTAACTTTAGATCGCGACAACTATTACCGAATCTTCGTCATATGGTCGTCGGTAAATGATATGCCCAAACAGTTCACAAATTTGAAAATGAAAAATACGACAACAGAAAAAATCAAGGAATAAATCGCTTGTTGTAATATCTCCTACTAGGAGATCAGTCGGTTCCATGGAGGTTTTGCTTGACGTTTCTCGAGAATATTTAAACAGTAGCGTCCCAGTGACCCCCGAGGTGTCCTGACCCGGGAGTCGAACCCGGGTTTCTGGCCAACAGAGCGAGGATACTAACCACTACACCATCCGAACTTAACAAAGCGAATACCATCATTATTACCTAGCAAGTCGGTGCTAGTCCAGAGGCAAGAATTGCCACTCGCTTCATATTATTCCCAAACCTATTCGTACAGATCAATTAAGCGCGATATCAACGTGGGATTTAACTCAATACGAGGTGGCGGCATCTGCTTCAGGGACACCCAAATTCTTCTTGTTTAAATTGTGGGCGCACGTAGCCAATCCAGGTGCATTGGGCACCACCAAAATCACATGACACACGACGAATTGCATTTTTACCGAACTGTTCTTTTCTAAAAAACTAGTCGCGCAAACCAAACCACAAACGATTTCCATCCATTAACCTTAATGCTCTCCTTTCAACGTCCGTCTAGGGGGAGGAAAAATTGTTTTTTCTCTCAGTTGACGGCGAGTCCAACATACACAGCTGCGCTTAAACGACTGCAAAATGCTTCGAATGCGATCATCTTTTGCAGCCGGCTATAGCAGCCATAGTCAACCACGTGGTTTGCACCACATTCCCAGGGTGTTCACATCGGACAATAATTAATACGATCCACTGTTTCCCTCATCACTGAATAGAATCAAAATGGAATAAAAAATGTAATTTAACAAATCTTATTCAGAATACCAATATATCCGCCCCTTTGCTCGAAACCGCCAAACGTTCTCAGATTCATTTTTCCTACCACTAGAATATGGACAAAGCTTCCTACATCATTTTTTTTTAAATTTCAGGATCTCGAAGGGGGCCCAGGCCAATTAAATCAAGAAACCGAAGAAGCGCGTTGATTGGATAACTTGCCTACGAAATCGTGGTAACCACCTCTCCGAAGACATACCTCAAAGACAGAAATTCCGAAGATGACGAGGAAGATTATTTGCAACACCGTGATAGACATCTTTTTGTACTTGTCGATGCAGCCCTGCAGAGAAGGAAATAATCAATCACGGAAACGCGAGTCCACAAACTTTCAAAAGGTTGGAAATACACCACACCAACAACAACAACAACAACCACGGAACGATTACTGCGGCTTTGTGGATGTGTGCCTGCGAATATTTTACAGATGGCGGCGTCCCAAGTTCCACCGAAGAGAAGCTGCGCCGCTGCCTCATCCAATACTTAACCGACAACATGGGGGTAGGGGGACCCCGTGTGGAACCCAGGCCGGTCAAATCCCGGATGATGCAGCAGCCGCTTTGCGCCATCTGACAGCCCCCACGTGAACGGCACAGATACTCGACATTGTCTTACATCTTGGAAGACCTCTTCCGGCCGTAGATCCATTGCATTGCAGGAGCTCTGTGAGGTGATACAGCAGGTAATGGGGACCCGATCACCATAGTCACTGGGCCCTCTAACACCGCAACATTCAAACTAAAAACGAAAGAATGGGGCGATTATTGCGCCGAGAGCGATAGGGCGTGGTAGATCATAAACTTAGACAATTCATACCGGTATATTACACGGCATTCATTGTTAGATCATGAATTCTGTGCATTACTCTAATGGTTATATGGAAGTGTGAATGCATTTAGTATTCGTTATGAGAAGGATAACATTCATATTGCTTCTGCAATTCCTTTAATGCAATATATAATTTATTTAAAACCCAAACGCTTAAATTTGTCTGCTTCAAGATACGAAATTTCGGATTATATAGAGTATTTTCATTTCTATAGCGATTCAAAGCGTTACATGAATGAAACTCGCAATCGGAGAGGTTTTTGCAGGAGCTGTGGGTAAAAATGCCCCCGCATACGTAAGGCGATACTTTCTCTCTTAAGTCTTTAGGGCGCATGTGGAATCCGATAAATTTTAGCTCGTTTTCAAACTCTAGTGCGTGAGAACAGCGTAACAGTAAGAGGTTTTATCGACTCGGTGCAATTTCGGCGATCAACTAAATATTGCTGTTCGGAACAGACTGATAAGTGGAATCAGTGCAACATTTCAGACTTTAAAAGCACTCTTCCAACAATGCTCCGAGCTCAGCAATCAAATTATGATGGACGATAGCTCAAGACTTGTACGCAGACATTGTCCCGATTAGCAGTTCAATTCAAACAGCCCAAGGTTGAGCCGTTACAAATACTGCGTACAGCACAACTCCCATCCAAGATAAAATACATCTGCATCCTACAATTCCAGTCGCTTGCCGCTATTAAAATTCCAAAATGGACAGCAGATACATTATGTCCACCAATTCTGGACGCCAGTATCGATTCGAAACAGTTCTGGCGATCCACCGAAGTCAAGCATCAGCAGGTCTTATTCCAACCAGTTCTAGTGAGCCAATTAATTCACTGAATAATTCCACTTCTTCATTGTTACACCGCGTCTCCCCAAACGAAGAAAAAACGCATCTTGGTGCTATAAGAGCTGGGATGACAATACGCGAATCCGCCAACACCCCGACGGATGTGGAAACACAAAAGTACGCGCATCTCGTTGCTGCTACTGCCGCTTTGCGAAAACGATGCACGCGTAATGTGAAGAGACTGAGAAGAAGAAGAAGAAGAAGAAGAAGAAGGTCCGAATCAAATTAACCCGAGAAGGATGCTGGTGAATGAACTGAAATAATTAATATTTGCACATTTATTTTCAATAATTAATTGTATTAATCGCCACTACATCATGAATGAACACTGGTTGGACAGATGGCCGGTTTGAATACAAGTGATGAGCGTTAAGTTTAAAACATTGCTATTTCATGAAGCTCTGCTTGTTACTATAGCGTTTGACCATCACTTGACTAACTGCATCAGCTGATGCGGATGGTTCAGCAGTTAATATTGTTTTCCGAGTCTTTGAAGGATTTTAGTTGCTCCTTTAGCAGACTTGCAATACTGGAGCAACGAGGCTGCATTGAAAGAGCATTCCACAGCGATCCAGATCACTGATCGATTAAGGGCTGGACGGTAGAAGGCAATCGGTTATAGTGGCCGAGGGCGCGTCAAGCCAACCAGCATTAATAAGTAAAACACGGGGAAATGGGAATACACATACGAACGGGATAGAAGCAAAAGGGGAGCAACACATTTTTCATCCATGTTGGAAATTCCGTCTTAGAGACTCACTCTTTCGACGCGTCCGTTTAAGGCTGGGTTTGAGACGCGCGTCTTGTCGTTTTTATAGCAATTTCGGCGTAAGGATGAGTCGCTTCATTGGTGACTTGGCTAATGCCCCTTACACGATAAATTGTGCTTGACATCCTCTGGAACGCAATTACCGAGTTTTTAATGACCGGATATTAACATAACAGGGCAATAACACAGCATTCCGATTCGCTAGCGTGGCGTCAATTAAATAGATCAAGGAAGATATGAGCCACACCTGCTTACAACACTGTTGTTCCTGACAGAGGCATCAAACCTACACACTACACGACATCTGTTCGATAAGACAGGATCATGTTGGTCTACACCATTCTAATTATTAAGCCAGAGTATAAATTTTATACTCTGACCTCATAGATGGAGAACCAGTCCGTAGGCATCCATGTAATCCAGTGGCCACACAGCAATTAAGCCTCGTGGGGGGTTTTGGTTTTAAAGGGCGTTGCTTAGGTCGGAGGGGGATAAAAAGATGCTGCAGTAATTTTAATTTGATTTCCTATTTATCCTGACCATTTTTTACGCATAATTAAATAAATAATTCACATTATCGCTGCGGCCTGTCTCGACTGTCCACTTTTCTCATGGCAGAAGCGGGATACTTTTTGTTAACAGAGGTGCAGTTGTTTTGAAACCCTTTTAAAGGGAACATCTGAATTCTCCTCCATTTGCGCCAATGAAACGAAAGTGGTCAAAAATGAGGGAAAATGCGAGCAAAGAAAGGAAGAAGTCACGCAGATTGTGAATTTCGCGTGCTCGACAAACCCCAACTAATAACGCCGACCTGTAGGCGCGCACATGCCTGCTGACCTCAAATGCCCGAGGTCATCAACTACGACATATTCTGCAGGTCAAAGTGTCGCACGTGATCCGATAACGGCGAAACACCCAGCAACCCAACGGATATTCACCCCCTTCGGGTGGGATTGAAAGATACCCGATGAGGGAATTGAGCGAAAAGATGTGCGCCCCATTGAATACACGGGAACCAGTTTACCGGATCAAATAAATTATAGACCCTGCCAATAACCTCTGTCGAACCGAAAAGCTAGTGATAGTGGATTTATGTCCAGTTGCTCGTGAAATAAAGCGAACAAGCAAAAGAAATCGGAAAAATGCAGCAAATTCACAGGACATCACGAAATCGGACGTGGCGCCTCGAACGCTATGCTACTCATCGTTATTACGAGTAGTCAAAACGAAGTAACCAAGAATGGAGTGAATGGCACACCGCGTACATCTACCGTCTTAGAATAAAGGTGCGCCCGCGTCTGATTATCATCAAAGTCGATCACCGTCCTTGTGAATCAAAATGACCATACCTAACAATTTCACTACATGTGCACACGATCCCAGCTACCGCAAACAACTGAAGCAGCTGTAAACTGACAAGTCAGCAATACGCGGTAATCGGCAACATGAGTACCAGCCGATGAGTCTCAGTCGACGTAGCAAGTGCTAACCGTCCAGAAGAAAGTCAATAATGGGCGTAAACTTACCACTTTTTGGACAGATTTCATGAAGAGAGGTCGGGCGCCCATTGCATCGACGGGTTTCATGTAGTCAAATACGCCATCTTGCATCTTCTTCTCAGTCTCGGCAAATATCTGAAAGGACAAATAAACACTTCAGAAAGGCCAAATCGGTCAGACGACAGAGGATCGCCAAGCATACCGCGGATCGCTGACCTTTAGCAGAGAGCGTAATCAACACTCTAGTCTACTTCTTTAAAGTACGCCCTCTATCAATGCTTACCTCGACAGGGATTGACAACCGTCTCCACGACCCTTACAGTCCTCAGTCAATAAATAGGTGTGTCCGATTCGCTAGTAAGTCGCTACGCGCAGCCAACCTTTCCCCCCTCGAACTAGTACACGCCGCACAACGAGTATTCTGGGAGGAAACGTCCTGATAGACGCATGTATCGGGTCTTGGCGGGCACTAACAATTGTTTAGAGAATAAGCCAACCTCTTTATCCCAACCTTCGGCTTTGTCAATCGAGATATTCTGTTTTTGGTTACACGGTTTGCGGCAATAACAGTGGACTGGTGGCGCACAGCCTTAAGTGGTGGTTACGTCAGTTGAAATAGGACCAACTAAACACCCAATGAACTGAGTCAGATATGGGTTTCATAAACAAACATCTTCTGTATAAGACGTGTATACACCAAGAGTGTTGCCGAGGTGCTCTTAAAAGCCTTGTTAGATGCCAACAGTTTTTTTACCTTGAAAAAACCCCCGGTGCGCAATTTGCTCGCGGAGCTGTGGTAGACGTTTCATAACAAATAACCCATGGCTTTCCATGCCGATGGGCTAGGCTGAGAGCACAGCCTAGACCGAGTGGCGCTGGGGGACATCAGCGACACCTATAAATCCCTTATTCCCACGACACTGCATGCAAGGCCTGGCGAACCACGTCATTCCTGAAGCCGACTCACTGTCTAGTAGGAGATAGCCACACAAATGACGTGGTTGCATGGACAGGCCAGATAAAGTGGCAAGCACAATGGCATTTTAAAATATGCAAAAACATCAGCTACCATTATTAAGACCGTTTGCGTTGCATTAGTCAACAACGGACAACGGCATTTTACGTACTCCAAAAGCAACGATGAGGCAAAATGTCTGGCGAGTTAAAGCCCGCAAGTGTGGGGTACAGTTGAAAGATTACCAATCGACTGAATACACCCAAACACGCACTGTACGGAAATACGTTTTGTAGTTTTGGCACACAGCAGCAGCAACGCGCATCTAACCAAAATTCAAATAAACAAACCTACAACACCCGTGCTGCAAGAGAATTTCCATCATAATTCGACGAAATTTAGGCGCGAACTCTGTGCTCCGCCCCAGATTTTCCGAAAAAAAGGCATTTTAGCTCACAAGGCCAAGCCGGAGATTAGACCGGCGGCTATGTGCCGTGGAATCTTCGGCACAGATGTCGCGGTTAAACCAGGCCACCTTCGACGCTACAACAGGACTCGTTGTGGCCTTCGCAAGTTGAGGAAAACGACGGCAACCGTTGCTTGACGCGAACAGATGAGACCGTTGCGAATTAGCGCTATAAACGTCGACCGAATCTCGATAAGCCGGATTGTTTTTTTCCTCGGATGCCCCAAAATCATGAACCCCCAAGGCATGAAAACGACTTTAAAACCCACGATTAGCAGAAAACGGCCTTGCAACTGACTCGAACATCACTGGGAGATGCAGTAACCTAGATTGACAACGCCAATAAAGACGCTGTCTAGAAGGACGATCACATGCCAAAACGACTGCTAAAGGAACCCCCCCCCCATTTCAGAGATGCAAAACCACATGTTTAATTGGAAATTGTATTAACAGGAAAATCAAATTATTATAATTATTGATAGAATCATGAGCACGCTAACACAACGGCGAGGCAATCGGTCATTAAAAGAACCATAAAAAATACTATTTCCGGTTTCCAAACTATTTTCTTTAGGTATAGCCGCGCCATTTCCCACTTATAGGCATAAAAAAACAGTAGAGGTAAACGCTGCTTAACGAAGACACTGGCCCATTTCAGGTTAACGACCTCGCCATTCCGGTAGAAATCCAACAAAGGAACAAAGTGACAGATTCGAAATTTAAAACAAATATACCAAGGACACGCACTGGTGAATTTTTGGTAGTTGAAAGGTGTGCACTCGTCTATCACACTGTCTACAGTTTCCCTAGTAATGGTCCGACGGCAACCCATGACAGACAAAGTGAACCGAAGCAAATATCCGCAAGCCTGTGTATATAGGAGAACGCATTGAGAAAAAAACGCCAAGAACCACAGCACTAAAGTGAATTGTTATCAACAAAAATAAGAGATTTGCGTCGTCGGAGGAGAGACGAGCAAAGACATGATTGATTGATTGGAATTCAAGGAATTCTCCCAGCATCAATCAATCAATCTACATGGACATGCCTTTGCTGATGGCCGGAATTGCGCGTTTGCCAAGCTGCATGTATTTCGAGTGTATTATGCACCTTACTGGCTACATTCTGCTTGTTATTTAAATTAATTCGTAAATTGTGCAGATGTTCCCGACACAGATAACGCCATCCCCGCCTATACCAGTGTGTTTCAGCGTAAATCTCCTAGACGAAGGCTATATACCGCTTAATCAACACAAGAACGGCTGTATTTAGCAATTCAGTCATTTCCAATTTGTTCAGAATAGTAGTTTCACCGGAAGGGTAACCAAGAACTCAGTGAAGGCTGTCATAAGTGGCATTAAAGGTGATTAATGCTGAACGTTTTGTTCCTCGTGACCTAAATAAAGCGACGATAATTATAATTACCATTAGATATCGTCCGACAATCACATGCGCACACAATTTCCAATTTGTCAAAGGCATTAAACAAGTTAACAATGGGAAATTCGATTTTCGCTCACCCCAATACTGAAAGCTTTGGTCATCTTGTGCACGATAAGGCCATTACACTGCATTAGCAGAAATGGGCAGGGCCCATTCGAGAGATGAGGAGCCTTTGATGACGCCATAAACCCCTCGCGATTTCACCCGCCTTTAAGGAGTTATTTTTACAGTATAAAACCGTTCTAAAGATTTAGACATCAAATCCCCAGAAATATAACAGCGTCTAAAAAACTAAGAGGCCGATGATAATTCTGCCAGCAATTAACATGTTAAGAAAATGTAATTTGGAAGAATAAATCTATCGCTTCATCAATTTATCGATTCTCGAGGTCTCCAACCTTTTCTGCTGGTGATAAACCACTCTACTCCGAAGGTTTATTGTACAAGTAGTGAACGACAACTACGAAATTAATGTCTTCACTTTTCTGCATGGTTGTTGTTGGTTGTTGAAATGTGTTGACAACGAATGGGCGCGTTATTCGTTCATCGGAATGTGTTTTGGTTATTTTGAGATTCATCCATCGTACAAGTCCGGGGCGAATCAAGTGAAGAAAACACCAGGAATTTGAGCCTCGACAATCACTACATATATGGAACCGCGAGGGAGAACAGATAGGACGTTCTAACCACAGCTGAGAATACTCCGGCTCATTTTCACCATTCCCCCGACACGCGCCAAAGGTACGTCTTATCGTACCTTGTTATAAGTAAATAAAAGGATAGCGACTCCCTACCTTTTACATTCATCCGATATAATTATTCAGAATAATAATGAAAGCGATGAAAAAAGTCTTTGAACCGATAGTGCCCAATTGTGGTTAATTTCAAATAAATAATTTAAATAATCGTTGGCTTTGAGCTACTACCGCCTGCTAGAAGATGAGACGGCGTCATGGATGACATTTCCATGGTAGTGGCGTCCGCAGTGCCACTCGAAGAGGTGGACGCGGCCGCTGCATCACCTGACACCCAAGCAGGAGCGAGAATCGCGGATTATGGTCGCTGCGACCGTCTGGCTTTTGGTGGCCAGATCTGGGAGTGGAACTCAGGGTAACTAACGAACAGATCGAGGATGTTAAACGCTACCCACCGGAGTCAACGTGGATATCCATGCATCCGTAGATGACATTTACAATTATATAGAGGCTTCAAGTGTCTCGAGATCGCAGATTGCGATCACAAAACGGGCCTCCCCCCTCTCTCTTACCTCCTCGCGATAGTAGTATCCAGCCGCTGCTCCGGATACCTGAATGATGAAGATGATGATGAGGAAGATGAAGTAGGTGGAGAGGAGACATGGCGACTCGTGGTAGGCGCCACAACAGCCGAACAGCGCCACGATGAGAGTCAGTGTGGCGATGCCCATGAGAACGAACAGCACCACGGTTGTCACGAGTCGTCTGTTCGAGGCCTCGATGAGGTGCTGGGCCACCGGCTCGATGTAGGCGTACACAGCGAAGCCGAGAATCTCCAGACCGATCAGCTGTCAGAGAAAAAACAAAACCGCTGCCTAAGTGGAAGAACACGAATCCGCATGGACTCCTGCCCCCCCCTACGATCAGAAGACGTAAATATATAAGTTATTTAATAACGGGGGAGATAATTTGGTGAACATTCAGAAGAAAACAAAGCAGGGTTTCCGCTTCAATAAAAAACGGGTTATTTTCACATCGTTTACTAGTGGATGTGATAAACATGTAAAAATTGTAGTTTTAAATAAATCGGGCCTTTATGAGTGTATACTCGCGGTACAGCAAATCATTATAAAAGCCAGGATTTTCTTGGGTCATCGCAAGCAATGAGCAGTGCCACGACGCTCAGCACACGTTAAACATAGAGAAATCGACAAACCTTATAAATGTACGCAACAGCCGAGTGACCGGAGAAAATAAATGTATATTTGGGCTAGAGGAGGCTCAAGTGCACATCCTCTTCTAAATCCCGTGCCGACTGTGATGGAAGTCCCGACGGCTTTACGAACATCGGAATGGGTAGCCAATCGAAAGGACTCAAATTGAAGCACCCGATCCAAATTTGCGCGGCTATACCACAAACCGGCTACATGGGGGTTTGCCTTAAAGTCTCTCGAGAATATACCCGAGGTAGCCTAACTCGGGTTCAACACAACAGAGTAAGGATGCTAACCACTACACCATCATCGAGCCACCTGTCCCACAGTTCACGGTGTCATAGTTAATGGTGGTCTCGCAGGTATTTGTATTTCGGCATAAAGAAAATTAGATCAAGCGGACGCTTAGATAAACTGTTGTCAGTAAATTGAAGAAATAAAAGACGCCAGAGAATTTGAAGATACATGTCATGTTAAGCCAACAACCGCTACCGCCTTCGACTGGGGCGATACATAAACGCATTTCCCGAAGCTTTCGCGGCGAAAAGCTTGAATTATTACGAACTATACCTTCGCTGCTTCAAAAAACCCGATTCGGAGACAACGTGCTTTCCACCCAGTACACCAATCCTTGCTGTATATAAAAAAGGGTTCCCCCACACATCGAACAAATCCCACAACTGCACAAAGCTACAGGGGATGGCCGCTGCAACAGACACGATACTAAAAATGACCCCAGAAACACTTTTTTTAAAATATGGTCGACTGCATGAGTGCCCATCTCCGCTGCCTCTATTCGAATGGAGATCAGAAAGTAAGCGGGGGGGGGACGTAACTAAATTGATCGCCCATAAATCCAGAACACCCCAATCGAGGTCGAGACCTTAAGGGGGTATGAATTGCTGTCATAGCAACAGGTGACAGCGGCGACGTGAAATCGAACGGAAATTGATAAACAGCGTTTTTTCATAATTTGAATACGCCAGAGACGCAAACGTTGACTGTTTATACTTAACGTGGGAATTTTCTAAGGGCGCAGGTTTTTAATGTGAGCAGCTTCACATGAACGGGAAATACTGCAGCGCCGAAATTAAAACTTGCTTGCTGGTCTCCTGTGACAATCTCCTCCTGGAAGATAAGTCGGTTTAATGGATGTCGCGGACGGCAATCGGACGCCTGGTTGGGCTACACCGACGAACATGGTAGACTAGCGCTGAATACCGGAAACTACTTAATTAATGAAAACAAGTAATTTTTTTATGGAAGAAGTGCAATCACTAGGGCGGAAATACCAGCAATTCGGTTATACTTCTTTACAGCACTATCAAATGGCACACAAACAGACTGAACTTTACTCTTCGACTCCTATAAATTGGATGAAGCTAAAAAGGTGATTCACGACAGATGGTCAAGGGAAAAGGTCACGAATATTTTCTAGCCAAAACCAAAATGTGATTGGGCTTTCACAAAAAAAGAGTAGATAATATAATTCCTGACTGTCCTGTATAACCTAGGCCTGAAAAACGGACATTAAACAACAAAGCACAACAGGATGCGACACAGAGAAACGATAACATCTTTTGACACATGAACACTAACTACTCTATGGCCTATTGAAATAAAAAAATGGAGTACTACACGCATTGAATACTGTAATATTACGTTGCCTTTGCTTCGACCTTTTATGGGTTTATACATCTTTCCGAATATAAAACAATAATTTTTAGAAATTGCAGACAATAAATCAAAAAGAGTAACTGACAATCGGTGCTTCAATATATTAATTAAATAGTAATAAAACACCATGATAATCACAAGTAAATACATTCCCGGTCTAGAGACCAAAGAGACAATTCTATCAAGCATGTAAAAAGTGACACACCCACCCATTTTATCGCGCTTCTCAGTTATTTGCAGTAAACAAGCCAATCCAATAAAACACGATTTGTGTTCAGATGACCAGAAAGACATAATTTCCCAAATAATGATTGACATTTTGTAAAAGATCTCCCAATACAATAAGCGATTGAATACTATATAGTGGCGGAAATGTATTGTATACTACGCCACACACACACGCACACATATATTTATTTAATATTCGGATTTTTTATGCTTGAGGACATCATAATGATAACAGCAACAGCAAGAAATATATGGCATTGAATAATAAAACCCGATTCAAAATACTAAGAGGGATTGGTAAACTAACAAAATAATTCTAAAGTTAACATACATTGCAGATATTTATATAGTGCGTGATTGGTGTTTACTCGACGATGCTAAAATATATGATGGTTCATCCGTTGACTATACGATGTGATGGTAAGATGAAGGTTTTCAGAATCCCCGATCGGTGCTAAATACGTTGAGTACAATACAATATTTAAAACGAATAAAGAATATATCTATCGGAACGTGGTAAAAAATGCATGATTTATATAGGTTTGCGAATATTCTGACCTAAGTATCACGAACAAGCAATAAAATAAACTAGAAAAATACTAATCATATTAATTGAACTCACAACAAGGATAAAATTGTAGATAACCAGTAATATTCGCAAACATTCTGTACAGGAACGGCCCATTTTGGCTATTCAAAAACGGCGCACTAAATGAGGTCCTAAAGGTTAATCACACATGATCCATTAAAACGAAAGGACCTACTCAACCGGCTAAATACAGATACTTACAGTAAAGTCTTTTCAACTATGTTCCAAAAATACCTTTTATATTCAAAATACTATTTACAGACCATACTAACACGCAAGGCTAACCTGGATGCCCAGAAACTATTTAATTTACCAAAGGGCATATATTGATGAAAGGTTTAAGATCAGATCCCAATAGTAAAAAATAAAAAAACGAGAAGAAACTAATAATCAAGTTTTGGAAGATTTCCATTTATGATTTCATAATCTATATATCAAGATGAAGAAGTCCTTTCGATATCATTGATTATTTTCAAATCCGTACTCATTCGGCGCCCTCTGTCGAAGATTTAACACAATTTAATCACGTATTATTTAAAAATTACTGATTGTAAAACTTTGAATCAGAATCATTTCAAGACTTTACAAAGAAATACGACTCGACCCGGATTTTCTGCAAACCTTGTCTACCACACGACCACTGGCAACCCGAATAAAGGCCACCCGTTAATTTTCTCTCTAGATTATCGTCGCTCAATGTTCCCAACGTTCGTTTCATCAGGGCTTCTGCAGGCGATACAGCGTTTGGTACCCACTTGTTGAGTGTTGCTCAATATACAAAGAGGAACCTTTGTAGGATCGCTTCCTTGCTAATGGTATTAGACGCCGAGTCATGTTATGGGCAAAATCTCAGACCACGGCTTTTGTAGCCCCTTGGATGTTCGCGGCTGTGACTGAAACAACTCGGATGTTGGCGAAAAGCTGGTCACGCACGTATTCATCGTTGGAGATTGCGGCGTGATGTCGTTGGTGGTTACCCATGAGGGGAGAGGAGCCATCGGCCTGACTAAAATCCCCTGGGTGTGGGTATTTTAAAATCATAGCCGATCAGGATTGTTGCCCATTGCTGGAGGAATGTACATGAATGCCGTTTGTATTGCCTTAATGGGTAGCAGTGGGTTGTGTTCTGAATAGGTTTTCTTCGTACTGGAGACGTAGCAAGAACAGTTGACTGTGGTGCTTTTAAAAACAATTCACCAATCAGGGGTACCAGACTACTGCAGGCACTGGGTGCGAACTCACACCTCTTCTCCATGGTAGGTTTTACAAAAAACAGACATAACTTCTCCGAAATGATGGTGATGTCCGATGCAGTGTCCAGCTGCAATCCAACATGTTGGCCGAGCGTAGTGGCGTGCGCTTGTAATCTAGCAACCTGGAGGCCGGGTGGCGGAAACTGTCTCTCCTGTTAAACATTAAAATGCTGAAAGTTCTGGTCTTTGTGACCTTAATAAAGCGTAAAAATTATTATATTATTATTATTGATGTCGACGGTAGCCAATTTCCGCCGACCAGTCCTGTTAATTTGAAAATCGGCAAGAAGAACGAGTGATCTTTTGCCTGATTAAGTTCTGGATCTATGCAGTGACTTGAAGGTTAAGCCACGTTTACCGTTGTTAAATGACCTGAAATGAGTGCTGTTAGAAGTTTTTTTCCCATATTTGGGTTCCCAGAAACCGTCCTTATGCCCAAATCGGGAGCAGTGTCGACATCGTTTCTGTCCGAAATGACAGACCTCTTTGAAATGCCAGGGGCCACAGTGCTAGCATTGAGACAGATGTTTTGGCCAGGTAGTAGATTGGTGGTCATGGCCGGCAGCGTCTTGGAAGACGTGACAGCGTTGACGGAATCAGGCATCCGGTCACCGAGCTGGTGCATTGATTAATAATGCTTGAGATTGATGAAGGATTGACACTCCCATCGCAGCTACTTTGGATGTCGCCTTATGGTCATGTTGTGATTTAGATAGGAACTGTGTGCGTATATCGGCGTCTTTGGAGACTGCAGAACACAGGCGAACATGAGGCTTTTTTGGTAAGGGAGCCCAATTAGAAACACTCACATTCTCGGTTGATAATTCCTGTGTATGTGACGAAATCATCGGAATCTCGTTTAGGTAGTTTGAGGAACTGATAAAAAGTACTGAGGAGCGAGGATTTGACCCCAAAAATCGGTTTCAACGTCCTTACCGTGTCATCAAAGATGACGTCACTAGGGTACTTTGGAAGAATTTATTTGTAGTATCTCTCGTGTTCTGACTTTCAACGCATCGTCCTGGTTTGCCAGATCAACAGTCATACAAGGCTCCGAACGTCACTTGGGCAGAAAATGAATTCGGTTATGCGGTTTAAATTTTGCTGAACTGTGCGTGTCATAGGAGCAGCCTGCCAATCAGGTACCAACTATTCAAAAAGGTTTTGTAGTAAATTCTTAATTTCAGGTGAACCGGACATTGTGGTGAGGTCTGCGCCCAACAAGGATATTATAAATGACACGTAAGGATGAACGAATAAAAGAGATGAGAAGCTCAAGGGCCGAGATAGAGCCAATGAGGGACTATGTGGAATGAGTCACTCCAACGCCGACAGCAAGACATGGGTAGAATGATGAAACGGGGAAGAGTTTATATATATTAATGGAGACCGTTTTCGCCAATAAGAAGGCACAAAAAAAACCACACATACTTTAATATAACAACACTTCAAACCAATCAGCGAATAACTTTCCGAAATATCAGACTAATAACAGTTTTAATTATTTATGTTTTCATCCAAATAAAAATTCCATCAAAATATGAGCACCATTGTAGAAGCATCAGAGGCGAAGATGTCCGCATTCCCCTCATCATGTCAGTTGAATTTAAGAGGTCGCAATTCCCAACTCAAATGGCGCGTGCAATTAAAAGGTCAAGTGTCAGGCCTGTCACGTGGCCAATTGTATGTTGTGTGTCCAAGAACAACAAGCAATATTGTATGCACACAAACATTGTGAAATTAAACATATTCATTCCATTGAACTCGACAGTACAACAGCAACGCGTGGGCTGGTGCAACTGGTTTTTTAATAAACCGGAAACAATGCAGAGATATGCAATCATTAAGGGCTTTATTAAAAACTGGGACATTCCGCTTGCCGACGCGCACCGACAAGTCTCATTCGTTACATCAAGAAGTTGAATAATACAATACCAAAAACCGCAAAAGAGACGTTTGGGAGCAACAAACGGAATGCCGAAGGCAAACACGGCAATTGGTTAGGGACGTGCAGACAAAATACGGTCAAATTTTGGTTGAATATGAATAAAGACTGGCAATGTTAAAAGAGCAGATTATCTCTATCCATCGATCTGTTTTCATCCGCTGTGGAAAATCAAACATTTGTCCGTTTTTGTTTTGTTTTTACGCTTTCAGCGATTTGTCTAAAATAGTGGAGAACTTTTAAAAGATTGAAGGACGGATACCCAGTGATTCTGTATACACGCCTGTCATGCAAAATATAATTTTCACAGTGTCGTTCACTACCGAATTTGTCAATTCTGACCATGGGACGGCCTTGAGGCCGAAATCATAATTGTATGAAATATTATTAACATCATTATACAATTATGATGTTAGCATTGTTATAACACGAATAAAATGATTTTAAAACGAAAAATATAGCTCAATACAATAATAATATATGTAACATAATTGCAATCGGTTCTGAAAATATGCATTTTAGCCCGAATAATGAATTGTTGGATAATTTTATAATTTGTATTTATTAACATACCCATTTGCTGGTTAAAAATCGATATATGTGATTAAGAGCTAGGAATCTGTCTTTTAACAGAACGATGGCGTTTTAAAACCGCGATTACGAAATATAACGTATAACGATTTAATTCAAACAGCTTGCGGCTGTTTTCCTGGTATTTTGTTCTCGACGAAATAAGATGGAGCTTTAGCCCGATACGGAGTGAAATGCTTCGCGGCGGAATTGGCTGTTTGTGGGAGGTCCCAGAAAGCAGACACACCTTTACGGTTCAGACTCTGGGATATGGGTCTGCTAATGAAAAACAAAGTCGGCGGCTGGTTTAAAACATTTCGTTCTGCCAATTGGACAACTGCATTGAAGCAGACGACCTGTGTAAATGACGAGGATGACGGCTTAAATTGTTATGCAAACAATGTACAACTTTTTTACAATTTGGAATTGAAAAAGAAGTTAATCATGTTACCATTTAAAGGCAACTGATATAAATAGGAACGTGCAACAAAATAATCGTTTGAGCCGCGTTAACGAGCACAGCGTGAAATGATCGACCACAAATGCAACCGTTAATTTTTATTGTGTAGCAATACTTGATTGCCTTTGTTGCATCCAAACATTATTTTTGACGAAAATTAATTGTTTCTGATACCAATTATTTAGATTGCATGCATTAAATAATGCTAAAATCGCCCATATACCCGAGTCTCTTCCTTTACAGGTTTAGCAAGGTCTGTATCATTTAAAAAATCAATACCGGCACACGAATATTCCCAAATACCCAAAGTTGACTATCTCACGTGGACCTAGAATGTGATTTAAAAATATAGACGTCTCAACATAAAGCATGCCATATAGCCAAGGGCTTCAAAGCGGACGCTTTGTATTAAGTTGCTTTTGTTATTGTAATCAGTTCCATCGGAGGCACGTAACATGTTGGACGTTTCGTGTTTATACCGAGAAAATACCCCCGAAGCGAAAACGTGTTAATTGTGATTTTGACCACATTAAACACAGGAATAGGTCTTTCTTTATTACCAAAGATTAATCACAATTTTGTATAAGCGTGTGTCGCCTGTGTATTCGCCACGGCCGAACAAAATGGACTTTTGGAAGACATTTGTTTGAAAGTTTTGAATTTAGAGTGTCGAAAAAAAGAGTCTAAAATAAATTGCGAGTCGTTTTTTGAGTATCACACACATCGTCCATAATAATCGAATCGCAAATGCTCCCATCAGATGCAATCGCAAATTTCCGAATGTTCTTCACCCATTGCCTTGACATTTTGACACAAAGTTACATTCGACTACACGCTGGTTTTATCTGCTTACTATTGCATTAGTGTCTTCCCAGTGTCAGGAAAAATACCCTAAGCGATATCCATTGACTTGCCGGTCACATTGCCGGCCGTTACAAACCCAACGCCCCGTGATGCGCCGAGAGCGCAATATCACGTGACTCCGTGATAACAAAATGCGTGACCAGCTGCCAAACGATTGATCAGTTCAGATACAACCGCCAAGGTCACATGAACCCCAAAATGGGAGATTGCGGTTTCCTTTTGTTGATTTAAACCCGCCAGAAACGAGTGCGTTCTCTTACCTTTCTGTTGACGCACCCCTCATTGCCAATGCCAATTCTGATCAAATGGGGAAAATTAAATTAACCTTTGACGGCTGATGCATATCCTTTCCGGCATTTTATCAGGCTGCCTACCTTGTTAGTTCATATCCGTTTCAGCTTCTTACAGAAGTTTGAGATAATCTTTCACAAATCATATTCCAACGCACCGTATCAAAGGCATTTTTTACAATTTCAAATTGATCAAACCCTTGCAAACGTGGAAACTATTAATAACAGATGCAATAAACGGATGAATAGGTTCATCGCTGTCGAATGCTGGTCTCCTGTTCAATGTATAATCCCCAAGTTCAGTATCTTTTGCATTGATTTTACACCTGCATGCGAACAGTTTCGCCCCATACACTAGATCAGTCCTTCTCAGCATTTATGTACTTGAAAACGTCACATTTTCTTTTAAATTTAGAATTCGAAGAAATGTCGTCTTCACTCACCTTCCTGATGCGAAAATGAAGTTAATTTAAAATGTTTTAATGGATTACTGAATAATATAGCACCAATTGCATCATCTAAATGAAATCTGGAAAACGAATATTCGAACCCAACATTTAATTAAATACGGCTACCTGATGTCAATTGAGAGGAATTTTCCGCATAGTTTAATAACCGTTGTTTCACGCCAATTTCTCTAATTTCAATGCTAAAATGTTCTTGATTCCCCAACTTATTTAGTTAATACACGAAAGTGTGGCCATTCCCTTGTCAAACGAATGTGTGGTCCCACACGGATGACTAGACACTTGGTGATGTGCGATTTCGGAAACCATGTGCAGCATTCTTTAAAGGGCATTGTCAGAATAGGCGCACATCTAATTCAACTAGATGGTTTGGCTCTGCGGGAAATGAAGGATGGGGAATATGCAGTATCGGTTATAAAAATCCAGTGAAACAAAAGTGCAAACACAAATAAAGGGCGCTTACTCGTTATTAAATGTTACCTAAGTGATTAAATCCTCCAGGAATTATTATTTATTTCAGTTTAGCATGCGCGAACTGGCGTAAGCACAAAACACCTAGGATTCTTAACGACTAGCGTGGAAAACACTTAGCCTTTTTTGTTAGAGTTCGGAAACCACGCGTTTGAAATCCCGCCTTTCTCGACCACAGTAGTGTGCTGCAGATCAATCTCTGACAGTAGGTTCGACATTAGCTCGTGCAATAGAGCTGGCAAATGTGATTCAAAATGATATTGTTTTACAAGCTTTCGGGAAAAAATATCTAACGTATTTCCTCTAGAGTGGGTTAAGGAAAATTGAAAGATATACCTTGCCTCTAACGGGTAACTAGGTTTCAACGCTTTTGGTGATCTTCCTATCATAGTGTGCACAAATTCGAACAAAACCTAACTGCTTAAATTCATCACTACAAAACAAAACGTGGAAGTTGGCAATTCTATTTATTCACAATGTGGCTTGAAAGACGAATAATATATATGGATTCACCGTTCACGGCCATCAAACTTTAATGTCCCACAAGTAGATTTTCGCATATTTTAAACTAGAGCAAATTCGAATTAGTCTCAGGAGATTGTGATAGATGATAAACGGCTGTCACAAAGCCCCTATGAGGTTGATAGGGCGCAATAATCTGTCAAACGGAGTGTTGATGAACAATTAAGAGCGAATACAGCGCATGCCAAACAAACGATTCGACAAACAAGAGCTCCAGTGATTACTCAAATATATAAGGAGGTCTAATCAGTTAACAGTCTTCTCCAAAATTAAGCTGTGTTCCCTTTTTCAAGTGCTCCAATATTCATATGAACTAATACGAAATAAAAAATTAGTATATAACATTTTTGTGTCTAATGACGGGGTCAAGGCCTTTTGATATGAAATATCTTCCTTTAACGTCTTTAAAAAGACTGAACAATCTGTGTGCTAAAAGCAGGGTTTAATGATATTTTATAAAATACAATGTCCTTGACTGACTTTGTTACTGTGATTGTAAAACAAAACGTTACGGTATGTAAACATTAGGTTGTATTATTAGGTTGGGCGTGTTGAGGAATGAATATCTGATTCCGCAAAACGATAAACTGGCACATTACTTCATTAATTTATTAAACATATTCGCATTCAATAAATAATTGAGGATTTTACTCGAAAAAAATTCCAGTACCCCAATGTAATGTGGAATCGAATTCGCATTCACCGAAAGCAACATAATTCTTTCGTTTTCTAATTACTGGCACAGATAAAAGAACCTTCAGAAAACGAGGGCATTTTCAGGAGGCCGACGATCAGAGATACGTTTGATGATATATATTGTTTATTCGAATCAGAGGGTCTCTAGTTGATATTCAATTTGCCCGGACAGAACAGTCCTAGTAGAGAGGAATAATATATTGGTTCGGTCACGGAAGCCGTCACTATCTCAGTGAAGAATTAGATTATAGTGACTGTATTGTCCTCCGACATTTGTTTAAAAAACTCTCAGCAGTAATACTATTAAAATGCATCAATTTCGACGCTGTTCAACGACCTCCCAACCCTAGTGCGTGTTAGGCTCTTTCACCCCTAAAATAGTCTCAACGAAGTATGAGGACCGTTAATTGAATAAAAGCATATTCGTCAGTTGTAATTTTATCCGTCAGTTGCGGAAGATTCATATAAGAAAATCCTAAGCAGGGCTGTTATTTAAATAATAATGTTTTTGTTGGAATTCAATTTTTAATTTAAGGGATGGTGGCAAATTTAAGCAGCGAATAGGGACCATCTATACTAGCATCATAATTTATCAACCCTCTATATTGCTTCAGTATATAACATACTGGCAAGCTGGATACACGTTTGCTTGTAGCCCTACACATCGATTGGATCATGGCACCGTTGTCAGAATTATTTGCAACGTCAGCACATCTAAACTGCTATATAATTAAATATGTTAAATTGAATATTTTGTGATAAATGGTGTGATAAATGGGAACCTCGTTTGATGCAGCGATGCAATATTCATTTTCGCTGGATGCCCAATTTTCATGCCGGAAGACAGAGACCGCCCAGAATTATTTTCCACACAATCGAATAAATTGATAGTTCGCGAGTTGAGCATGATTGCCCGGTCTCTGGTCTCAAAAGTAAAGAACAAAGAATTAATTTTTTTCTGTTCCCAGGAATTTTAGATCCCAACTTTAAATTCTAGTCTCCCGTTTTTGAAATTCCCAGGTTCTGAAGCGCGTGGCTTAACGATTACACAGAAATTTAGCAGGGTCTTAGCAATTCGTGTCAAATTTATTGTGAAAACGCGTCCAAATACGTTTTAGACATCATCGATCACTGTTTCCTAGTGAATCTCCTAACATAAAGCAACCCTTGTGGCTTCACATTCACATGCCCCGATCTAGTCTAAAATGCCTGTTGGATGATGGGATACCAAAGCTTATCCAGTGGCTCAGCTCATTAATATTGAAGGTTTTGGTTCTTGTGACCTAAATATACTGACTACCATTAAAAGGTACTCGAACGGGCGGCTCTGGTGGTTACTTTTGAATCTGCTAATGGTGCGCGAGTATGCCTTG
Organism: Proteocephalus fallax; assembly: GCA_028672205.1. NCBI lineage: Eukaryota > Metazoa > Platyhelminthes > Cestoda > Proteocephalidea > Proteocephalidae > Proteocephalus > Proteocephalus fallax. The sequence continues at coordinate 149,946 of JAPUBX010000723.1, forward strand.
AAACAGGCCAAAGCACCAAAATTGCATGCCAGAATAAACGGTGCTTACTCACACACCAGCCCCTGTTCAAATTTTACGTCGCTGGGCGATTCACGGAATCATTTGAGAATCATAATTTATGTTCGTCTTGCATGAGAAACTTGTCGTTTGCGAGGAGCACAACGGAATCGGCCGTAAAAAAACAGGGTAGCCTTCGCCTAGCATATACAAAACAAGTACGTTTTTATTCCCGCTTGTCAAAACAAAATGCTCTTGGCATTTCTGTAATTATTCAAAACTTTGATCAGAAAGCGATGTGTAAAGGAATTTAGCAGAAGAAAAAGACAACGTCCTGTAAAGGACCTATTTTACAAGGAATCCAGATGATAACCACTTTATTGTTAATATCATTCATTTATTAATATTAACTGTATACCAAACACTACCTTATCTTTGAGCGATTAATTAATGTTATTCTATATTAATAATCATAAACCCATTGCGAAATGGTCGCACCATGATAAATCGGTGAAATTTATCGTCACTGAGCAGCACCTTTCTGTACTATTAATCAAAGTGTAAGCCAGTGGATGACTTCCGAACATAAGCCTCTCAATAAACGCGGCGCCCTTACCTTAAGTAATACTTTAGCATGTTCTACATTCTCTTTCTTATTGCTTTAGATCTTATGGGGTTTCCAGAGAAAGTACATTTTATGAAATTCTAAGCAATTATTCAGGTTAAACATTTGCGAGTAATATAACGATTTTAGGAAGTAAGGTCTTCCGACAGAACTAGAGAGAATAGTTGCAATTCTTACATTTGTATTTTGCCATAAATACTATTTTACAGAGCAAATTGAAAACGACACAAAATAAGTCTTCCTTCATCCACTCAGTTATCCTGCCTTCTAGAAGCGGTGTAGCAGTTGAACGTCCATAATTTATAAACTGCATTGCAATAGGTCAATTCTTGGACTCGGAATATAGGGCTTTATACTGAAATCGAAAAATATTCAACAACAAATTCTGCACTTATGGTAATGCACAAATTATAATTTTATTATTATTCTCAAGAGATTATGAAACGCATTGAAAGGGCGTCGACGATACCATCTGTTCAAAACATGTTGTTCCTATTTGCCAACAGGATTGTAATTGGACACTTGGGAGACGCTTGCATCCCTTGAAAGCATCAAAACGACTTAACTAAATTAATTAAACTAATATTACAGTACAAGAAGCCTTCATATAACTCAAATCTTTCTCCGATTAAGGTTGATTTGGATAGTTTTAGGATCGAAGCATCACGAATGTGTACTGAATAAGAAGCAATACTGGCCTATTAATCGTTGCCCTCCCCATTGAGTAGTTATCGGTATAGTTACACATAGCGTTTACTGAGGATTGTGAAAAGGTTATGAAAATTGATGAGTTACATTCCATGTTGTAATGTGTCCAACAAGTTTGATGATTGCCAAAACGGGTTTTGATAGTCACGTTGGATGGCTGAACTAACGAGTGTCCCTATAACCGAATATTTTTTCGTGAATATTAATTCATTATTTTGATTTAATTCATTGGCTATCGCTATTAGAGTCTCCAAAAGCTATTCATTAATCACATTTATATATTTATATTCTTTTCGATTTCGCTAACTATTCCAACGAGAATATTTCAATTTTATTCTCTTGCTAGAAATACAGGTATATGCGCAATTGTTCGACCACATGTGCTACGCAAAAGTACGCATATATTTTTAGCTGCCTGTTTCTGTGTAATAACAGATTATCTCTTTTTCTTTTTATATTTTTGTTCGACTAATAAACCAGTTCTCTGATGTTGCATTAACACAGATGACTATTGATTTGGACTTAGCCATACTCTACGCCCTTCACCTCCGACTTACTCGTGATTTCTCGTTCTTGTCGAATGTAGGCTTTCATTTTTCCTTATTCTAAAATATTTGGGTGCTTTAGCCGATGCAGTTGCCTACACAACATAAATTTGCATGCTAAAAAATACAGTTTGCAATAAACTAGAGAGCAAGTGGGGAATAAGTTGACAATCGGCAGCGGTTCCTTGACACGTCTAATGGTGAAGAAGAAGCGGAATCGGGAAGGACTGAAAATCGAAATCTATTCGCTTGATGCAAGCCCAATTCTTTTACCCCTCAAGCAACATTCCCAAGCGTTGACTTAATTAGTCGGATGGAGAGTGGACAATACAGATACCATGCGTTAGTGACAATATTTGTTCTTTTTAGTAAATAAACGTGTTTTTATAGAAGTAGCATATGACCGTATATTAAATAAATAACTTTTCATTGGACTCAGCCAAACTAAAATACGGATAATAAGATAAAGAAAATTTCAAAAAAATGTATTTTTTCGTCAAATGCTGGGACATAAATAAATTATAAATGGATTTTAAAATTCCAACATCCTCGCCTTCGGGCAAACTCACTCTCCGTGAACGAGAAATATTCGATATTTAGGCGTAATTAGTCTCAGTAATGTACATTTACATTAAAAAGGACGATTTACCTTAAAGTGTTCTCTAAGAATGACAGGCCTTTGAAGATGGAATGCAAAACGGGTCCGCCTTAAGTGATTCCAACCATTTGTTGCTCGGTCTTATATTTTCGTAAAAGGTAACATGAGGAATAAAGATACGATTTAATGGTGTGGGGTTGTTTCTAATTTACCGGGTCTCACCCTGCATAACCCCGCACAACCACGCCGTAAAAATTGATTGAACTCATATTTTGAGCCGAAAGACCCAATTCATTCCCATATTTTTCTAATGTTATGTTCAAGAAAAGGTAGTATAGCCACAATGAATCGCTTTTTCACTATCAACCAAATAACGGCCAGTAGTTTCGAAAGGAAGCAGAGACAAACAATCCAAAATAAACAACTTTCCCTGCCAAAAATAGAAATAAGACGATAAATGTTTCCGAAGTGGTTTTCAATGAACAGATATATATATATGGCTGCTTCCCTTCTGGTTGTCAGGTTTTTTGATGTTTATATCACCTCAAAACAAACGTCCGGGAGATATTTTTTGATAAACGTGTTTACCGGCCAATCACACGTCCGCAAATGCGAAAACTGTAGTCACAATAAACCTTGGCGACAGTAGCATTCAATATTTAATTTGCGTGTGGAAATATTTGCAGTAGCTGCAGAGTCGATGGTGGGCGTCATAATAATCTGCTACTGGGTCTTAAAACATCTTCGCTAGCACGCTTTTCAAATAAAAATGAATCATTACCGTGGGTGTCGCCTTTACCGCTTGCATATCCTGAATCCCAGGGAAACGAGACAGCTGTTGAATGCTGGCCGGTTTTGCCATCAAGACTCGTTTTAGACCAACAAGAGACGAATTCTGATTTTGCAAGTCAGCACAGTCTCTTCTGGGGAGTTCGGAACAAAAAAGAAAAGGTCGACAGCGACTAAAAAATACCCTTCAGCAAAACCACAAACACCGCTTTAATGCGCGAGGCACGCAGGGGACCTTTCCTCGTCTAAATAATGCCAATGAAGATGAAAATTGAGACCGTCAAGCTGCGACCTGTAAATTCGAAAATATAGTCATGCGTCCATCGCAATAAAATGTTGGTATTTTAAAAACGCTAAATGGTCATGGAGTATGGCTATTTAATTAAATGGAAAAAATATTTTTTCGCACAGAGTTGTTTATCAGTCTCAAATTCTTGGCATGCCATCGCCACGCCATAGTGCGTGCAACGGCCTATTATTACACGAAGTACACATTTTCCAGCACCTGTAACCGTTTCTTTTGCTTACATCCTCCCTATTTCTCGGGCCGCTGTTGCAACGAGAGGTTTCAATTGATGTTCGAATAATATGAATTCAGGTACACGAATAAAGAGGGAATATACGGCGATTACGACAGAATAGCAGAAACGGCGTAATCGTGACTAAAGCCTGCTAGTGACTGCAGGCAACAGTTTTCTCCGCAGTGATTATTGGAGCATATCGGACATGGAGAAAGGGAATAACGAATCGACGCATGGATAGGCATAAGAAAATGAGATAACGCTGAACTCGGACAAATCACAATAGACATCGGAAACAGCGTTGTTAAAAACGATTGAATGATAATGTGCACACCAATTTTCTGGCGAGGTTTCTTTTGGAATTAAATTGGCCTACCAAACAGCCGTTCTACAGGGGGATTCTAAAATGCAATTATGTTCGATCGAACCCACCACAACACACCGGCTTTGCTGCCGCGATATAAAATTCCCCACTTCGCGGAGGAAAACCTTGTTTTCTATATAAATTCGGTCATCTAAATTTGATTAGCACACGCATCGATTTTAAAGGGGGGATTGATTGTAATAAAAAAAACGTATGTTACATTCATTTCTGTTTCGTTAACTATACACGCATATTTAAGCTATGGAAAACCAAAAATATAAATCTTGTTTTTAAATATAACTGTCAATCAACGTAAATTGTAATAAATAATTGGTTTTTGGTGAAACGCATCTTTTTAATTGTCCCGAGCTGCGCCGCGGATATCAAGGTAAACTATCCGTTATGAGTACAAGTGGACCACCATAAATATGTCCAGCCTTCTGCCTTAGCTGCTGAACTTTGTTAAAGTAATTTAGACGTCGTTAACAGAGACGACTGCGTAAACAAGATTTAAATGCAATGCTTTACAATGCTTATAGTTTGTAAAGGCAAAGATGACAATAATTCTTTCCAGTAATAAGGACTATATATTATCCGGTTCTGAAAGAGCGGACTTACACTGCAAAAATAGAAATGGGTTTGCATGCTACAAATCAACTAAGAGGCTTAGCCTATCTCTTATCATCTTTTATGCATTCCGGGTGTCCAATGAACCGCGCAAGTTTCTAAAGAAACTGCCGTAAGTTTTAACCAATGAAAATTTATAAGCAAATCGATTTTCGCTCATTTAACAATTGATTAAAAAAGGGTTTTATAGAAAAAAATAGCATAATTACAGTGCATGTGAAACGGTTGAATTTCTGAACGTGTAGGAGACAGAGAAGCTGACATTGATCGATTTTGCTCATATCAAGGCTATAATTACTTAATTTAAACATGGTTAATCGAGTCAGTCGACCACTTCTAAAAGAATAAGTATCGCAAATATGGATTCTATTTAACATATTAATAGCAACATTCACTACGCAGTGTGGAAGAAAAATATATTTTTTTATACAATTAACGCCTTATTTAACTTTCTTATTAATTTATAATCGTTTTTACAGGTTTTGTTTAAGTTTCGAAAACCTTTTTTAACGGACTGTTTGGTGGTGCTAATCCGCGAATTTACTAAGGCCGCCACAGCTCTAGTGCAGACACTTCTCCGTTTTTCAGATGCATCATGTGAGGTTTTCTGTGGTATCTTTTAAAATAAGGCGGTTTTATACGTTTTCCTCTTTTTGAAGCTGAACATTACGGAGCCGGACACTATTCATTCAGAATTAGCCTGAAATCTATCATTTTCGTTTACTTTGAATAAACCTACTGGATCTATAATTCTATTGGCGATAGATACAATTTGACCAATTGAATTTCCATAAGTAAGATTGCAGTCAACATTGCCCAATATGTGTTTTCCACTACATATGTGGCGCTTGGTTTGCGTCCGTGCGTGCGTCCGTGGGTTTCAACGAACCAATCAAACGAGGACATCCCAGTAAGGCATCCACTAGCCATAGAGCTCAACATATTTAGGATCACGAAATAACGAAGTTGATGAAGGACCGGATAGTAAAGAACATCACTAATTGCCGTCCGAATCGGACAGCTAGGATGATAAATTACGGAATCTGCAAAAAATCGAAGGCTATACGCACACGTTTGTGGAATATTATTTACATGTGAAACTACCAAAGGAGCAATAAAAAGGCTACCCCAGAACCAAGCAGTTTATACAAGACAGACAGTGAGTTTTTCATCTAAACGATTTCAAATTTACAATATTTGCCAAGTTTTCGATTTGTTACAATTATTCCAGTGTGCAGAGACATAAAATCAAGCAATTCTCCATGGTATAAAAATGAGAGCGTTTATCTTTGGAGAAATAATTTCCGTTTAGTGAGTTTAGAGTCTAAACTTTAGACGCATTCGCTTGATGCATTCTCACTTATCTTGTCAAATGGCGTAGATTTCCCATTTCCCTGTGGACACACAATAACGAAAGAAACCTCTCATTTTCTTGTCATTTCTTTCGCCGATGGAAAAATGATCTTTTTAAAAATCTTCGGGAAAAAAGTATCACAGGGCTGAATAATCTATAGAATATGCAGTAGGTGACCGTTGGAATTGGCCCTTTCGAGACGATTACAATCATAAAGCAGGACGTACTTTCCTTTAGCGGAGTTACTCGATAAATGCGTAATATGGGGTCGTTATATTTAAATCAAAATGTATTTTATGCGGCTTAAATCGGACTAGGGTATTGAATTTAAAAATGTTATTTCACGAGATTCCTGATTACACCTAATTATTATCATCATAAATGTGGTTCCACCCATCTTTAAAATAATAATAATAAGAATAAATGTTATTCCCTTTTGCTTCCATGTTGATCACGAAGAGAACTGCCGAAGGCATGTCGAATAACGAAGTAACACTGTTTTTGGCATGAAAAGGGTTGAATAATTTTATTAATACCATTTCTTTAGAAAATTTTGGTTTGTCCGGAATTGCGTATCTGACGAAAGACCTATCAATCACGGGTGTGAAGGAACACAAAGGAATTCCATATAGCGACGTAGTTGGGGCAACTTTGTGGATAGATAAACTAGTTTTAAGGGGCGGGTAATTTCCGGATATTTTGAATACTGTATCATATGAGCTGAATTCGAAAGACAAAACGATTAATAAATAAATCTATGCTGTCTTACCTCCACAGAAAAATCAATTCTTTTTATTATTAATAGTTAACCAAAGTAATTGCAAAGCAGCCCGTTGAAGCCTGCTATCAATGATCGGCTATGTAAATGTTTTGAAACGAATTGACCTCAAATCCTTGTTTGTTATCAAACTCCCATCATCCATTGAAAATAAAATAATTAATAAAAACATGAAAATCAAGATTATTTGGAAATATATTTTTTACCCGTTCACAAACACCTTCTGTCACTTCTTTTAAGATTGCAATTTTTCCCCACACCTTTATTTATCGAAATCTGCTACATTTCCATTAGTTTCTGACACTACACCGCGTATTTTAAAATGTTCTCCGTGACTGAGCTAAATAGGTTCATGCCAATAAATAAAATACAATCACATAGGTAGCTTTACTAATCTAGAGGGTTGGGTCTATGCAGTGATATTACACCTAATAATTACAATTTTTCTGCCTGGCGAACTATTGTAGGTTTCGATGTGCATCTCTGTTATTCGCAACATTAAATCTTTGTTATGCTCACCCTTTCAAACTTACGATAACAAAAAGCAAAGTATTGAAAATCGATTTAACCTACACATCGATAAAAAACAAGAACCATTTTGATTTATTGGTTATTCCAAATATTTTCATTTATATTTAAACTTTATCGTTTGTACGACAGATGATTGCCTCCCAACGTTTGAAATAGCTCACCTTATTTACGTTAGACAAGCTGTGGAACTAAACAGTAATTAACAGCAAAACTACAGGTCTCCTTATCCGTGGTATAATTAATTAATCAGATATCCCTATACTATGGCGATAATTGAATGTCACCAGACGTGAATAATACATTACATTCTGCAATTTGTCCTAAGCGTTCCATTTGAAATGATATAATAATATATTTCCTAATTGCTGATTCAGAGAAGAGACGATGGGGATCTGTTCCATGAAAAGCATTAAAGTCGCTAACCGGAGAAGGCAGTCGAAACTTGACCCCGGAAATCTTGCACTTGACACGCTTAGCAAAACGGACACGGGACTTCATTTCGCCACCGCAGCCTATGTAGCAATTGCCCCAACGGCAACTCTTTTAATTACGTTGAAACATCTGTCTGGGTAAATAGAAACTCATTTAGACTCTAGGTTTGGCAGCTCAACACTCCACCAAACAAATGTTTCAATTCACCGACACGAATCATTTTTTTACGAATGTAATGCCTACTTAAATAATTTATACACCGACGAATGACATGTAAGCCCTATAAAAAATGGTGATACAATGGGTGCGAAGACATCAGAACCTTGTAAGGCGACAATTATTCGAGGAAAATAAACGCGTTCTACTTTAGAATCTTGAGAATTATCCCGCATTGCATTTTATTGTCTGCGTTCAAGTCCCCAGAGGTCTTTTTCAAGCTTGTTTTATCAATGAATCGACCAAATGCATGCTCCAAATCGACAAAGCTCCAATTTCCATTTATTTCACAGATGTCCTGCAACATTACTCATATTAGTAGCTAGCTGTTAATTCAATTGGAAAGAGCATGAAGACAAGATGGCAAGTTTTTAATTTATAATTTCAAACGAATGTTATCATTTCGTGACAGCTACTGATTTAATGTCTTTAAAAGGCCACGCAAAATATAAAAAAATTAGCAAACACACTAAACATCCTTACAATGCGAATAGGAATTTTAAAAATATCAATCAAGGGCTCAGTAAAAAGTTACCGAAATAATAAGTGAATTTACGTTTTGATCATAACTAAAATTAAAAGAATGATATAATTTCCTTTTTTCTGTCTGAAAGTTTGAGTTTCACATTGGGTAACATATTCTGTGTAGATTAAACTAAAAGGGCACAAATACATCTTCTAAAAATTTGTTTTATTAAAAAATGTATACGCCAAGAACAGATGATTAATTGCATTGCCAACATTTTGTTTGTTTCATTAAAACACGCAATCACTTTGAAGAAGGACGTTCGATATTGACTCATGAACATTATCCCTTTAAATAGGTATGCTCACGGTCTGCGGATAACCAAATGCAGTGTTTCGCTGCTGTTGGAGCACTCGTTTTGGCATTCTTCTATTTGACGCCGAAAGTTGAAGGATTTGCGCCTTTTTACAAGCAGAATTCACAGAAATGGCTACCAACAGATGTTTATATTGCCTATCAGAACTGGATGAAGGAGCAGCGTGCAGCTCTTCCACCGTCTACCACGACAGCAAAACCATCCAGCTCCAAACGTGCCGAACCAAACAACCCTTCGTTTCATAAAATAGCAGGCACCATAAAAATCTTTGGACCACTAAACACACCCGACCTCCTCTCTCGCTACCACGAATCTCGAAGAGAAAACAGCGGTGAGCCGTTGGCTCCACAATTCAATACACCTAGTTTTCCCACAACAGTTTCTTCTGTCGATCTTTTTTCGCTGGATGTCGACCTAGAATCCCTGAAGACGAACCTGACAGCGTCTGAGCACCCTCCCCCGTACGGCAAAGCCTCTGCAGGCATAATTGCGCTTCTGACCATTGTCATATCATGCCTTACGATAAGCGGCAACATCCTTGTGCTCATGGCTTTCTATCTGGAAAGAAATCTTCGGATGCCTACAAACTACTTCATTGCATCACTGGCAGTCACGGACATATTGATTGGAATTTTCTCCATGAACCTCTACACGCTGTACCTCCTCTTAGACTACTGGCCGTTGGGACGTCTGTTATGTGACCTTTGGCTAGGTCTTGACTACACTCTTTGTCTTACGAGCCAATACACTGTTTTCTTCATTACGCTCGACCGATTCTTCTCAGTCAAAATTCCTGCCAGATATCGATGTTGGAGAACCCCAAACAAAGTTCTAATAATGATCGCCGTCACCTGGATTATTCCCTCAACCGTATTCTTTACTACTATCCTCGGATGGCCTTATTTCAGCAAAGACAACCATGTACGCAAGACCGACGGGTGCTATGCCGAATTCTCCAGCAACCCCATGTTTAACACGATTCTGACAATAGCCTATTTTTGGATCACTCTGTCGGTGATGACTGCATTATACATTGGTATCTACCAGGTAGCTTTGCGGCTTCAACGCAAGTCAAGAGAGAAAAGACAAAAGGTGAAGAGTATTGTCAACTCGTATGGAAAACCCATAGACCGCATCGCCCCATATCCAGAAACCAACTGCGGCGACTCGCTTAAACAACCCAGTAGCAATCTTACGGGGTGCCCTCCCAATTCATGTGATTTCGAACTTGAAAATCAAAACCGCAACAAAAACGAAGCAGAACGCCCACAGCGATCGTGCGGGTATCCACAATACGATATTGACCATCAGACTTTACCTTTTGAGGAACCAGTTCCACCGATTATCACGACTTACAGTTGTAAAAAAGAGCGGACAAATTCGCACACGAACGGACGCATTTCAATCTCAAGCACGTGTTGTTCTCCTGTCTATTCTCCAAAGGCTTCCCCCACATCCATACACGAGCCGATGTTCAGTCAAATTCGATCACCTCAATTAAGTGACCCAGAAATCACTGAAACTGTACAGATAGACGTGAAGGCGTACTTCAGTTTCCCGTCTTCCCCGGCAGTCAACGTCTTCTCAGATCCCGAATCGTCTAGCAGTAGTAACAATAGTAGTCTACGTTTGAGCCTAGACTACTCTCAGGACTTGGTACATAATTCCGCGAGTGAAAGCCGTGGGGATTCGCAGTGTAATTTCGGGAATGAGTACGATATTTCCGCCACCGACGCGGGATTTCGGTCTTCTGTCAACCGTGAACAACGGCATTCGAATCACTGTCTAAGTGTTGTTGCAACGGAAGAAAAAGATGACGACGACGACATGCAACAGGTCTGTCCATTTCTTGATACAGATCCGCCGGAAACTAAAGTTGACAATCGGCGTATTTCACAAAATACTGCCGAATATGTTGCCAAACTATGGCAGGCGGGACTGCAGAAAAAGGACATGCAGCAGTACAACCCGCAAACGGAACCCCAAACCGCTCCTAACAAATATCAATCCAACCAGCGCCGTACTACACCCGAAACAAGCAAAAACTCTACAAATGACACTTCTGACAGCCTACTCTCAAAAAAACGAAATCAACACCCTCGTTTTTTAAAGCCCCAAAAATCAATTTCCGGAGGCAGGACAGGGGCTTTTCTCAGTAGCTTCTTCCAGTCGCGAAGGGGTCTCTTTGAGGACACTGATCGGATGGCCCCAGGGCGAACTGAAAACCGCGCCCGGAAGGCCCTGAAGACCATCAGTTTCATCCTCGGTGCCTTTGTGCTTTGCTGGACTCCCTACCACATTGTCATTCTAATAAAGGGCTTCTGTGATGTACCGGCTTCCAAATACACTTGCGTTAATGATCACCTCTACGCCATCACTTATTGGATGTGCTATCTCAACTCCCCAGTTAATCCCTTCTGCTATGCACTTGCAAATGCGCAGTTCAAACAGACATTCACGCGAATCCTCCGACTCGACTTCAAACGCAGATGAAACCAGCAAAACAAACCCATCAGCTCAATACCGGTTTCCCCGAGACCCTACTTTGAATGTAGGGCGAAATTAACAGTGATCAGGTTTTACGTTTTGGAAACATTCCTTGCCGGTTATATTGCATGACCAAGATATATTAGATGAGTTTTAAAACTGAAGTCAACATATGTTTGCCTTTTAAAAAGATGAATAAGGTTTTTTTTTGGTGGTGTAGCTTTGCAAAACCGCTTTTCCGGGATCGCTCCTTTATTGTAAACATATAAGTTAGGAACCCCCACGTGCTTTTTATAGGATGACAGCCTCAATTTCGAAAAGTATGAGTAATTATCTAACTGCCGTTTTCCCGAGAGACGCGATGGTATGTAGCCATAATAAATAGGGCGTAACAATAGTGAGACCATAATATTAATCTTTAATACGATGTGGGAAGCCGTTTGTATGTCATGTAAGTCTCTTCAATTATGGTGATCAACATAAAGGGAGGACCAGCAAATATTCACACGTGACCAGATTATTATAATTAATTTCGCACAATTATGTTTCATGAAAATAAAACACCTATGGAATTGATTGCTCTATAAAACGTTGGTGGCATTAATGACTAGATACAACAACTAGGTAGGGAATAGGTATTGTCCACCAAAGACGACATAATTCGCATTTCTTGTACCATCTGTAACCTGTGGAACACTGGCATACGCTGACATATATGATTAATATGGTGCTGTGTAACAGAACTAAATTCGAAAGGATAATTAAATTTCCATCCAAATCAGGGCCTGTTAAGAGTTGAAGTCAAATTATGCAATCACAGAGGCAATATGACTTTTCTGTTCTGCTCGTTTCTTCGTACTACTTGATGTCAGAAAGTCTACCTTGTGAACTGTTTAACTGGGAATGAATGTATTTGCAATTTTACTAGTTCAACAAACCCTTGTTTCTAGAAGCGGCAATTTGTTTGTTATGCGTAGCATTGGATGAAAAAATGTCTTTGAATGATTAACGTCACGATATCTGTTTTATCATACAAATTATAATTGGAAACGTAATGGGTGATTTGATTCGAATTTACAGTCAAATCACGTCCCTTAACTATCAATTATTGTTTTTCCGACTAAAACATAACCGGGTTATAGACGCATTAACAATTGATGTCACTGACTATCGGATTATGGAGAGAGGACGAGCAACTTTAATGCAAACATAATGTTGGCGTCCTGATACATTCACGATTAACGAATAAGCGGAATAATGTGAAAAGCCATCTGAAAAAATCAAACCATTTTTTTCACTTCGCTATGTATGATTGTTTGATGCTTGGCAGCAACATCATCCTAAATGCGTGTCCCTTCTGGGCAATAAAAAAACGTCGACGAAGCAATCTAAGGTAGCTATTTAATTGATCTTCGAATTCGGATGCAGGATTCTGGCGAATTAACGACATTTCGCTTAAAAAGGTTGCATAAACAGTTTATGCTATCACTCTATTTTTCTATTTCAAGTAATAGAATGGTCTCATTTATGTTCTTTGGTCATGTGCGTTTGCAGTCAAATAGCCCCATGCTTTTTTTGGCTTGAACCGATTCTTACTTCTTTTATCGACATTGAATAAATTTCTGAAAACAAATGATGCTTGCAATTTTGGATACAGACACGATAAACTCGTCAAAAGCATATTTTAACGTGGCCATAAAGGCGGCAATTAAATGGTCATATATTCGTACAGTTCATTTATTACTTTTATCATGTAAAATGTATTTTTTCAAATTCATAGAGTCTATACAAAATATATAAAATGTATTTTGACTGGTAGTTAATATTAAACACCAGGAATGGGGAAAAATAAATCGATGGTCTTAAGATAACTTTCCGGTAAACAGGCGAATGTCATTGTCTTAGTATGATTTGTACAGTAAACGTAATGGCGGACATAAAAGGAAGTGGAGATTCGGTTAATAACACGAAAGAATTTAGCCAATGTTTACCTAAGAGAAACATCGCTTCCGTCTGCTTAAGCAATGCAGCATCCTATTTGCTGCCAATAACCGCATACTCGTTGTTATCGTGCGACAGATTTGTAAGATCTTATTACAGAGAAACCCGTTCGCTATTTTCTTAAACATCCCGGCAGTCAAATAATAACGCGCGTAATGCCAAATAATAATCGCAATCCTAATATTTATAATTGAAATGCAGGTTTAGTTAATGTTTAGTAAATAACGCGCGGACTTAAAAAATAGGATCTCCAACTCAATTTTTCTACACGTAACACTTGCACATAATTTATAAATGCAGTTCCTACCGTAACTCAGTCGGAATTAAATCCACCTCTAACATTGCGGAAACTTTGGTCGTTTAAATTACTTTGACGTATTGACTGTCGCATAGCATCAAAATAATTGACCTTTTAAATATGAGAGCATATTTCCTTTGGAGATTTTACGTAACTTTCGAATTTTTTAGAGGCCTAAATCTATGAATTTTTAGTATAACTCTAGCATTCGGGAAAATTTAAATTAGTTTAAATAAAGCAAATGTTCTAAATTCAAAATCCCCATACGGTGTTTGCTGGATTGTACCATTTACGATCCACCATCTGTAGAAGCAAGCACGTCCACAGGGGCATTACTTATGACTATTAAGCATTCCATACGCTTGAAACAGGACCATGGCAAGCAAAACCGGTGCACAATGATTGATTGCCGGGTGTGTGCAAAACCAATCTGGTTGGGGTAGAAACTATAAGAAATACCAAGAAGCAATTTACACAAACCCAAAATTCGTTAATTTGATTGCAATTGACAAGAATGTTGACAGAAGACTGGACAATCACACAAATCACAATAGCATTTTGTTAATCACTGATTTTCAACCGAGTTCGCAGCCTTCTATCGATTTTCCTATTGTTCGCCTATGAGTACATAGTCATAACTTAAATATTTGAATACACAAGAACACGAAACTACTACTCTCATTTTATATAATGGTGTAGTTGTGGCAGTATAGCATGAATGTTCCAGAAACCTAGAATGTGACAAGACACGCCTTGACGCAAGGTCATGATCAAATGATAAAGACGATGTAAACATTGATAATATTTTTTTTTTAAATAGAAAATTGATGATTTACTTGTTATTTTCGTATTGCTTTCGGATTTTTGAATGAAGTGAAAATCGGCTTTATGACGTATCATTCATGACGATTTTCTTCTGAGAATAGTCATTAAGACCATTTATAATGCTCAACATGAAATGTCTCCATCTGATGATTCAAACATACACAATGCATAATGTAATGAAGTGAATAAGTGTACAAATAAACGAAAAATATTTCATATAATACATTTTCTAAGTTAGATCCATGATGATTATATTGTTTTCGAATTCCGAATAACTTACGCATTTAAACAAGTTCAAATTCATACAAATGGTATTACCATGGCGCAATACTCGCACATTTGGAAATACTGTCCAAATAATCACAACCAAAAATCATCACTCGTCTAAGGAAATATTTTTATTGTTAAAAAAATCGGGAATTGCGATATCAAGGGCTACAATCCCATCTGCCTATAACATTTATTTGGGTTATGGTTATTAGACTGTCGCAAATATGCGCTTTCCAAGCCCTTGTTTTTGGGGTTTCAATTTGACTTAATGAAAACGTTACATGTTTATTCCATATTTGTTAAACCGTATCTTTGCAAAGATCCTCGAGGTTTTAAAAAAACAATTTCAGGAGCTTATTGAAATCGTTGATTGAAAATAAGATTCCAGAAAGCATAACTGAATGAAGTATCGGATCCATTATAAAATATGATCGCCCATTGCATGTGTATTCGACACTTCCATATTCATATTGTTTTACACCTAAATGATGCGAGTTTTACAATTAGATCTTGTGCGAAAAGCACACTTTTGCAATCCCTTGATCCATTTCAAACTACGCGATCCTGATGTAGAGAAATTAAATTTAAAATGTTAAAATGTGTGTTAATCACATTCTAGTCGTTAAATATGCGCCAACCAAATCAAAACCAATTAAGTAGTCTTTTGAAAAGACAATTTAATGACTCGATGGCGCTTAAAACGCAACATGGCATGATCAGCGTAGTTGAGCAGACATATTAACACTTGTGTTTAATTGTTTACGGCCCAGACGTACTTCATACACATTAAAGATCAATAAAGAATGTTGAAATGGTTTACGCGAAATGCTTTTAAATGAAATGGAATACTATATGCATTTATTTTTACCTTATATTCCAAATTATTACAATAATGGAATGTTTAAATATTGTAGAGGTTGTGGCCATACAATTTCGCAAATTAGGGAAAAATAAAACGCCTCAAATGTATGCATCTTAGTTTGATTTTTAATGCACATAAATCGCAAATCTCATATTTTATCAAATAATTAAGCTGGAAAATGTTTTTGACGGGTTTAGTGTCAACATTATACTTCCAGGCTAGTATTGTAGTATTTCGTGCTCCTGATTAACCCTTCGAATTGGCAAAATAAAATGTCCAAGTAGTTTTATTTAACTTATTCATGATTGGAGTTTCAAAGGCAAGGGTTCTGAGTGTAGAAAGTCTTTAAAATGACCTTGCGATCTTAGTTTGTTTAATTCTTTCGTTAAGTTCGTCTTTTCGGCTTTGTGTTTTAAACCATCACATTAAATTTTAAACTTTGCCGATCTAAGTCCCTCGAGGTACCTCTTATTAAACTGTTGATTCTTTGCAGTCGTTGATGTCTCATTATCGTTTCTTTACTAACAGTTTGAACAGCGAATTTATCAGCCAATATGATCGACAATGACGAATTATATCTTCTAAAAAATGAATTTAATATTGGTGTGCTTTACCGTTGAAAACATTTAATTAGCTTGCGCCGCTGAAACTATTTGAAGTTAGTAATTTGGTGAATTAAACGTCCTGCGTCAATCACTTACACGGACATAATAATTAATGAGTGAAAATTATCCAAATCTGTATAAAGATGCCGGCTTTAATTCAACGTAAGTGTTTCAATTAATATGCCATTTAATTGGTTGTTTTGTGATATTGGAATGTCTTTGAAAAGGCGGCCCATCATATAAGGTTTAGAAAATAACGAGGCGAAAACGGTTCCAGATTACATATGCGAAAGGCTCAACAGCTAATTCATACAAAACTCAAGATCGTTGAGTAACTTTGAATTAGAAAAGAGGTTACCTTTATAAATTATTTAACTTAAAGCTTTTGTTGTAAAAAAAATAAAAATGTTTGTTTGGCTTACGATGTTAGAAACTCTTAAATTATAATCACAATATCGTATCATCTGTTAAAGGGGTCAAGTCGTATTGTGGTATTTGAATTCAATAATTTAATGTTGCGTCCAAATCGATAAGAATAATAATATTCAAATTAATTATATAATATTAACCTTTGAATAACAAATTGTAGGTTCGAAAGCTAGCATATACCGATTAGGAAATTCTTTAATCCCCTTTAAATGGCTCAAACTCTCTAGCTATTCAATTTGAAATTCCATCAAATTTAAAAAAAAGGCGTGTCGGAAAATTGCGCGCCTAACTACCCAGCAACCTCAGAGAGAGATAACACCATTTCTCCGGGCGTGATTCACGGATAAGCCACAATCTATCCTTAAGCCGAGGAGACAAGCAAATCTGGTCTAAAAGTCTTCTTTTTCAGGGCAAATCAAATTATTTCTATTTCATTTCAAACCGTTGGATTTGCGCTGAATTGCTGTTTTTATCACCAGAGTTAACACAAACAGTGTTGTCATAATACAATGAAACCAAGAGTACCAAACATTTCATAATCAAACCATATCATTTTAAATAATACCGGGAGTTTAAACTTTACCTGAAACACGAGAGCAACCGTTGTGTGACATAAATTGTGGCCTCATCTGTTTATTTTTTCTGTTATCCCGTTTGGTAGGTTCTCATTTGAATTACCAGCAGGTCTCAGTTCAAAAGTAACTTTTCCGTAATCCAAATAAAATCCAAATCTAATATCCATGCCTCGCCCGCAATACCATCTTTAACCGTTGTAACCCTTTAAAAGTTAATTTTTAAGATGGCTTACGAAAACAGGCTAGAAACTCAACGTCGAATATGAACATATTTCTATAAATTGTTAATTTTCCTAAACGGTTCGTGATACTACTTTTACCGCCTCTTGATATTCAACTTGGGAATTAGTTACCATCATAAAGAAAATTCCAGATACAACGGACATCAGATTTTCTAAAAGAACCAATCGTGCCTTCATCACCCGTGTAGCGCCCGTCATTTTTAATCACCAAACTTATTGAAGACACACATGTGAATGACTAAAAGTTACTCGTGTGGGCTCATTGCATTATTTGTCAACGTGAGAACCACGCCCTGGTAATTTGTGTTTGACTGCGGTGAGTTGTTATGTGGTCGGACGCTTATTCACAGGAAACGGAAGCGTTATCGTAAAAACGGCGGTTTTTGGTTCATGAGAGGAGATATATAGCTATTTTATCGAAAAATGTGTGTGATGGGAACATGTCTCATGGATCGTGTAAAATTCCGAATGTTGTTTATGGGAATGTGTCTATTAGGCCTCACTGCAATATTTCATTAATCTTTTGGGATGTTTGATTAAATGTCGTCGCATTATTAATTTGTATTTCATTATCAATTGAACAGCTCCGTGTCCAGTTTAATTATGACTGCTGACTCCAACATGTTTACCGTAAATGTGTCGTATTCAATAAATTTGATTATGATTATACTTGCCCTGTATTGATGTATTTATTTATCCGTTTATAGTGAAGAACAATAAAGATCTTATTAATCGAATTTCTTATATAATGAAACGAAAGCATTTAAAATTCAGTTATGTAAATTCGATGCGAGAATATTTGTAATTACAGAGGGAAAATTATATGACTTATTGTGGAAGGACTAGTGATTGTAGCGAATTGTAGACAAACAACGTTTATTTTATAAATAAAGATGTTATGATAGGGGTAAAATTTCGAAATTCGGTTCACCACAAAATTTATTTGTGGTACCTTGGGAGTGGTCGCATCATGAAAATATTCAGATTTCTACTTCCTCCTTTAAGGGGCGAATAATTTGTTCTTACTCAACGCAATATATCATTGTTTGTTCTTCGATGAGATGTAATATTGCTTTACATATTCCTTTCATTAAAACTATTAAAAATATACGAAACAACGGTTCACTTGTTTATTTTTTTCATTTATACGATTTCTCAGTTAATTGGGATGAATGAATGCACACGAAATGCACAAAAACCTGGAATTTGACACGGCAAACCATAGCCGTTCTGCATAGCTTAGGGTAGAACATGCCGCTTATTGTTTAACTGAAGTCGAAAAACTAAATATATTGCGGGTTGAGATTGCTGCTCAAAGAAAGAGTTATTTTATAGCCACTCCTACAATTTAGGTTATAAGTGCAACTACCCTTATCATTTTTATCAATTGTCTCTTAACATATTAAAATGTATTTTTTGTTAAATTTCTTTTTTTGAAGAAATGAACAATTGTGTATATATGTAAATTAATCATTCGAATTGTTTGCTAGATATGTTTAATGCATTCGTTATTAATAAATCGAACATGCGAAATTATATTTTACAAGGGGAAAATAAACGAAATTAATGCAAAATAGTATTTCGCACATTTATATTTTACATGAAATTCGGCGAAAACAAGGTCGGCTTTATAAATTACTTTAACTTTTATAAGAGCTCTTAATCGAAAAAACTATTTTTAAAATAAAATAGCATTTTAACGTAAGACATATTCAAAATAAATCAGAATTTTCCAAATGGTTTGGCGTCACTATGACTATTAAAGATGAAAGATCGGCATCGTTGAAATTGGTAGTTTTTTATTACAACATATTTCAAATACACCAAAGCATTCGAAAAGAAGAATAAAAAAGAATGACTTTGGTTTTGGTGCATTAGAAAGTAAATAAATTTACGTTTTGCAGCCACTATTTCGCGTTTCATGGTTTAATGAGTCGTGTTGACGATTTGTCGCTACTAATCTATATTTTTGCAGTCTTTTTTGAATGTCAGAGACCGTCGGACCTCTGCTAATGCATTCACCACTTGCCATAATTAACTGAATTTCGAAAGTGGCAAGGGAATATTACCGAAATACTGAGCTGGAATTTAGCATTCAAAAACATCTAATTCTATTCGGCAATATATTTTTTAACGATAAGAAGGCCGACGACTACATAAAAGCCCAAACGTCATCTTATTACACAGCAATTGAATGATAAAAAACGTTTAGCTACTGCATATTGTGTCCCCACAGCGCGATATTGTGCCAGATCTAACAAAACCTATATGTGAATTCGTTGGTGCGAATTTTTTGTACTAATATACATTTAATATTCCCTTGAATTCATTTTTTTCAGTCCAATATCCAACGCGGCTTCCCGTGAATACCATTGTTAAATAAAATTCTTTGTGGTTCCTCGGTGGCTAACGGGAAAAAGATAACCAATATTTATATATGTATTTGTGCGAACAGAAAACAGTAATTAAAACTTTAAAATTGTAAAACATTGGCACACTCTTCACCCACGATTAACTATTTACTTTGGTTCCACCATACCCAAGGCGATATGATATGACTCAAATACGCCCTCCTAATGCCCAGGCAACGAAAGTAAATTGAAAGAACTAATGGAGTCTAGTCTTGCTTTTTGTATATAAATACAAATGCCACCGTTGGTTGACCGATTTGTTTGAAATGTTGACAAACTCGACGAGGGCCCCGAAGAGAGCAAAAATCGAAACAGAAGGTTTGCTACTGATGTGTTTTAACATGAAATTGAGGTAGATAACCGGTAAGTTTTTCAATATTCCTCTTTGTTATCAAAAACATGCAAAGCAAATATAAAAATGTAATACAGCAACTCTATGAATCATGCCATCGCCGTTTCGGTCGATGAATGCTACTTCGTTCGACTTTGAATTGCGTCAGGCAAACGGTTGGATAAACGTATCCCTCTTTCGATTGATTCTGGCAGCAATTCATTTCAACAATTGCATTGCCATCTGCTTCGTCAAGAATAGCTGCGAAGTCCAAGAAATTAACAGAATTATTTAATCCACCGGTGAAGGAGTGGCTGTCATATACAAGTCCGTCGACACTATGTTCATTATCAACCAGCAATTTCAATTCACTCGTGCTGCTAGGGATTCCAACGAACAAGCAATTTGAATTTTCGAGATTGCAATTCCCAATTCGATAGGTTTTTACAATCACCGTCAACAAAGCTCAAGGCCAATCGGTGGACTTGTGGTGCTTCTCCCATGAGCACGGGAACGTTGATTGTTCGAGAGTCGATCAACGGGACAACCTCTATATCTGGAGAGACGCGCGGCAACCGATGATATTGCATAGAGGCTAGCGTTGGGGATTTTTTTCCATTTTACAAAACCGAGCCACAGTAACGCGTTGCCGATTTGGGCAGTCTTGAGGCTCAAGACTATACATAGTTTTTTTATTCCTTTAATTCCCGTTGTCTTGTTATTACCCATTCAACACCCCCGCTGCGCAAGTGGTGCCAACGTTTTTGAACCGCCGCTGGAGGCACAAGGGTGGAGGCAAAATAGACAGCAAAACCAAACACCCGGAAAACGGGATTTAATTTATATGAGTTCGACTGTTTTACATAATTCGATTGAAGTTTCTTGGGTTTTGTTGTGAGCAAACAGCAATCCATCTAACTGCCAATGAATGCAAGCCGATAACGGAGTAAACTGAGATACAGCAATGCGTGGCCGGGATCAACCAGAACATAATAAAATTATATGTTTGTTTTGAATTTAATCGGATATTAAAGAAAAAAACATAAGCATGCGTTTTCGTGTTGGCCACGTTCAGTATGAAAAATTGCTTTATTTTTTAAAGTCGAGTTATGCATACGTTTATTTTTTGGTGTACATGCATACTGTTGTTCTTACTTTGAATGGCGGATATACCTTCATATAGCTGCTTATTTTCATTCAATAGCTCACGAAAGTCCATCTTTTTTATACCATTTTCGAAATTGCGATGCCCTTCGTGGCGAGCTTATCTCCATTAATTAAGAATGTATTTTTTTTACTCTTTTCGATTTGATGTCAAGCTAAATTACTAACCGTCATCAAATTTGCATACCTAATTTATGCGCTTTTCCACTCGCAACGCACAATTACAGAGACCGTCGAACAATTTCATCCCTACGAATGCTGAAAACAAAAAAAGTTGTCAGACTACAGCTACAGCCGTAAATTTAATTTTATATGGACACAGAGAAAACATGCAGTTGTTTTTAAAAAAACTCAGCTTACCCAATTACCTCCAAAATATCAGTTTCATGACAGATGGAGATGCGGAAAACGTTAGAGCTGCATTTATGAATCACTGGAAAATGTGGAAACATCTTCAATAATAAACTTGCGCGCGTGCGCTGCTTCATTTCTATACTTGAATTAAATGATCCGATAAATGTTCTCAGATTGTTTGTGATCTTACAACAATATAACGAAGGTTAGTAAAAGTTACAATAAATCAATATTATATTTATTTTGGGCGAGCTGTTTTAGCGCTAGTTATTTAATAATGATAATAATAGCAATAATAATGTTTTTTTAAGGTTTCGAAGACTTAAACGTTTATTTACAACACGATTTAAATTCGGGAAAAAACAAATTGATTCCTTATTCAATATAGTGATCGTTCGTTTTACAGAATTTCTGTTTGCGGTAAAGCGGCTAATAACAATGGCTCACACAGACAGGCAAAGGAAATAATCCCTAGTAGAGCTTCTCTTTTTCGACGAAAACCAAGAAAGGAAGAACTCGAATGCACAATTCGGTCGGCTGTTCGAGCATTTACGATTTCATGGCGTTTTAGACACTAATTGGGCTCTCGTCAAATAATAAACCAGATAATGTATGCCCAAATGCGTCTATGTGTATGGTGCCATAATTATTATGTATCATACAATAATCATTAAATCTAAAAAAAATGAGTTTTGTTGGTACTTGTCGAGTATTGGCGGCAAAGGTAATATAAACACAGCGAGACAACCAATATTCCTACTGTGAGTCTAATTCTTTTACCACGCTTAAGGTAAGTTTATGTTTACGGTGTCCCGATAATTAGTCTAGATTACAACGTTAGCATTTTAGAGCAAATCCGCGTAGTCAGTTAATGCTGGTTTGTGATTGCCGCTTTATTTCAATTCGATATTGTCAGTGTCAAGGCTTGCTTGACGCTGTTCCAATTGTAGGGTTCTGACCTAAGAAATATTAGACCTTCGCTGGGGTATTGTAACGGTAATCGTAGAACATGGATACACATCCCAGGCAGCCATAATGAGGAGACGCATTGAAATGAAAGGAATGCATATAATGAGGCAAACAGGTATAAATGGATCGAGAGGTAATATAGACTTAGAGTAAACATGGGATGGGTCTTTATATCGGGAAATCCACGATGCTTGTTTGGAAAGGGAGGAAGTTTCTCTAGTCTTAGCGACTGTGGATGAAGGCGGTTGTGTCCTTGTGAGATCCAGTGTGAGGCATCCTGTATTGGATGGGAGAGTGTTTGGTCTCACTCTAGAATCTAGAGTCTAGATGAACCAGATTGCAGTCTTCGCCGTCATAGAAGACGGCCACCCCGTCTAAAGGTGGTTGACACAAGATGGCGTCCTATTGGTGCGCAGTTGACATTGTGTGTCCTCCATATCCCGCGCGATATCCTGGTGAAACACCGGGGCATTACACTTGCTCATCATAATGTAAACGTGTGAATAAAATAACTTTTTTTAATTGGTCAAATGGTGAAATCGTCAAAGAAGATTAACATTTTCAAATGTTCATGCTAAATATATAAAAATTTAAAAAACACATTACCTACGAAAATGAACAATATTGGAATTGAAATTCAACATCCGTTATGAATTGCTAAATTTAACCGATGCCTCGATAGCTAGGCGTGTTCTAAGGTTATTGGTCTCATTGGAGGTTCCTTTATCATCATTTAGCCCAGTTTTCGCTAATATGCTTACTGGGTCATTCCAGATTTTTTGTAAAGTGGTAGTTTTCGCTGTTTTTATTAGTGGATTGATTGCGAATTCGACTGTTTCATCCCATTCTACCAGCGTCATCGATAAGTAAATCATCCCTTGTGTGTAATTTTCTTTAGAAATGTATTAATTGTCCGAACTGTAGACGGACACTTGAACGGTATCGACGTGGCAAACGGGAAGATATTGTGGATCCACAAAGATAACCCAGCAGTGTCGCAGAATATAAGCAGCATCGTGGTATGCCGTTGTATTGCAACTATTTCAGTTCACTTCAAATGATTCGGTTTTTCGATTTGTTCCTTCAATTGATGGCAATTTGTTTGCTATCAAGTCACGACAAGAAGAATATCAATCCGAAATCGAAAACGAGGCGCTTCTGGATGTTTTTTCGATATCACCAGATGAGCTTTTATCGTCTGATTTTCTTATTGATTCTGATGAAATTATATCTGGCGGACGTTTCACTACATTTTATTCTTTGGACCCGTTGAATGGGACCGTAAGTGTGGTGTTGTGGCATTATTTTGTATGAATCTTTGCAACAAATATTTCTAACTTTTCCTCCTGATATTAGCTATTATACCGGTGTTCGTCTGATGGGTGCACGTCATTGC
Source organism: Proteocephalus fallax (assembly GCA_028672205.1). Taxonomy (NCBI): domain Eukaryota; kingdom Metazoa; phylum Platyhelminthes; class Cestoda; order Proteocephalidea; family Proteocephalidae; genus Proteocephalus; species Proteocephalus fallax. Next base: position 174,092 of record JAPUBX010000723.1, read on the forward strand.
AGAATGCTACTAACCCAGACGAAACCCCGGAGCATCAAATTATGATTAAACAGTTGCACTGTGAATTCAACGGTGCGAATCCAGTTACCCACCTGGTGCAGTGGAGTTATCGCGTTCTTTCGGATGATGTGAGTGTTCTGTTGAAAAATGTTCATGATAAATCCAGCAAGGGGACTGATACCTCGAAGGTATGTGTCCATATCTGTTATCCTATGCTAGAACCCTTCGTCAAAGACGCGTTTTCAGTTTGACGGTGGCGAATCGGATATGGAATTTATCTTTAACATTGACACGGGTGTAGTTTGTGCATCTCTTCTTTCCGACAACCCTTTGGAATATTGGCGCACGACTCTTCATTCGCCAATCGTTAAAGCTTGGCTCTACCGGAGTAGCGTCCACGAGATCGAGCCAGTATCTGTCTTGAGGCGTACGTTTTCATAAAATTAATGCATTGATTTCCTTTATGCGGCTTTGATCATTCCTATCCATACAATCAGGTGATTTGATGAACGCGTTAGCGCTTATCGAAGGCCCTTTTAATGAAAGAAAACGAGCCGGAAAGGATACCTTTCATGCCTCCGGAACAACGGCATTGCAAATCCAAATGCCACCTAGGAATAAAGAAAGTCAGCTCGTCTACCTCGGTAATCACAATGGACAACTCTACATTCAATCAGATGGACCTATTTCGCCCCAATCGTTTCTCAAAGCCCAGTTGCTCTCGGTTTACAATTCTCCGAACGAATATGGCCGATCTCCACAAAAGCCTTCGTCATATTTACGTGGATTTTACTGGACAGCGGAAACTGCGCGGTCGCTTCCCAAAACAGCACCAAATCTTTTGGAAGCGTCACTTTCCCCCAGTCATGCCGGTAATCCTGAACAATGTGCCACTGATGGTAAAGACAGACCCGCGGTCAACCAAAACACTTATCAAGAAATCTTCATTAGTATGGTTCAGACACCCTACTCTGATGCGGATTCTTTTGTCCCGATACAACGAGCTGTGGTTGGATACCACATTTTAACATGGTCTCCACAAATTCTTGCTCTTCTCGTCTTGGTTATGACGCTGGTTCAACTTATCTGGTGTTCACGACTTCGAGGGTACGCAATTTTCCTCTTTCGTATCCCATACCACCTGAAATCTAATAATTCACTTCTTGATAGACACTACAAGGTGCCCTCACCCGTGAAACCGCTGAAGGATCCGTCCACGGAATCTAGTTCAACGGGAATTAACTCTATTACTCCAAAGGAGCTAGCACCTTCCGAGTTTTCCTCGACCTTTGAAAACGACTTCAAGTTCATCGACCTTATTGGCAGTGGGGCCTTCGGGCGTGTGTTTGAGGTCGAAAACCGCTTTGATGGTCATCGCTATGCAATCAAACGAATTCGACTTCGGGGTGGTCATGATGACTTAAAGAAATACTTGCGGGAAGTAACGAGTAGGTTTTGACGTTTTATTAATATATTTAACGTGGACGTTTTTTTGTGAATGTCTAGTCTGTGATCCAAATATTATTCCTCATTAAACGTGTTTAAGAAATGTCGCTTTATAACGAGGTATTCTATTTTGTTAGAGGGTCTTTTGTGAATTTTGAAGAGTGTTGTTGCCTTTCGTCTTCTTGGTTTCTTAGTGACCCGTTCACTGTAGAGATCGAGGTTTGCCAACTTCGAGTTTTAACAACGCATTAATACAGTGGGAGCGAGTTGGCCAACCGGTGAGGAAATCGTAGAAACTGGCGCCCTATGTGCTCTAGAATGTGTGTTGAGTACATAATTGCTCTTTCGTTTAGGTTTTTATACGTGTACGTCAGGTCACCTCGGGTGGCACTGGAGACGAGGCCACCTGTAAACATATTCCCGAGAAACTTAATTGCAAACCCCCATGAAACCATTTTAACCTCTAATAGGAGATGGTCGCGCAAATTTGAATTTGTTTTATGCATGTACCCATGACATAATCGGTTTTACCCTCGTTTAGCAATGGCTGATCTGGATCATCCGGGCATAGCACGATATCACCGCGCCTGGATAGAATACCCACCAGACGGCTGGCAGGAAACCAGGGACCTTTTTCTCCTGAAAGACTTTGCTGACGATTTTGATGATGAGGACGAAGATGTCGACGACAGACAGCTACTGACCAGTCTCCCAACAAAGAGTCGTTTTTCTTCAAACACCGACGCGACGCATATCCAACCTAGGGAAGAATGCTCTTCTGTGATGGGGCGGCACCTGCCGCCTATGCTCAAATTCCTCTCAAGGTGAATCACTTGTTTCCCGTGTCTTAATTTGTTGGGGGCAGTAATTACGTTGTGGCTTCGGCAGATATCTGTGCCCTAGATTTCTCCGATTTCCTAGACCACCCAAATAAGCGGGGTGCTCCTTTGATCCAGCGATTTGGAGCCTTGTAGTGGCCCGATGTTTTAGCGGTGAGGGACCTTTGTTCGATTTCCAGGTCAGGCCACTACTGGTGGAACTGGGTTCGCCACGTGTAATCGTCATGACAAATATCCTCGAAGCCGGTTTATCCCGTGATATGAGATATAGTCTCAATTTTATTGGGAGGCTGGGTAGCTGGAACTGGCGTCATCAGCCTGACTTCTTCGTGTGACACCTGCTGCGTTGGATGATGCGGCGGCCACTTCAACCATTTCTGGTGGCACCGGTGACGCCAACTGTAAACTATTCCCACGAATCTCTCTCTCTGGATAGACCAAAACCAATGAATGTTTATTTGTCTTTAGACCGATGCGCAACTCCTTGTGTGGACCACAGCCCATATGTTCCATCTCTTTCCGCGGAACCTGCAGGAACCTGCTGGATGACGGGAGCGTCACCCCGACTTCTGATTGGCCGGGTGCTCCCCTTTCTCCCTCCCCCAGCGTCTGCTTCATGTACATCCAGATGCAGCTGTACTCGCGCGATAGTCTCCACGATTGGCTGCTGGCGCATCGTACTTTGGATTCGCGGAACCCTCGCGGCCTCAGCCTCTTCCGCCAGATTGTGAATGCAGTCGCCTATCTCCATGCCGCTGGTTACATCCACCGAGACCTGAAGCCATCAAACATCCTTCTTGACGCACGAGAAAACATCAAATTGGCCGACTTTGGCCTTGTCACCACGACGTACTCATCCACCAGTAATATTGCTGTTGGAGGCGGTAACGACGGTGATGATGAATGTTTTGTGACTCCTGTTAATAACAACCGTGTCGATAAAGAAGAGGAGGATGACTTAATAGGTTTTTTACCGAGGGAAGGCACCGACGCAGGACAATCCTGGTCGTCTTCCGACTTGTTTGAACCCGTTTCTTCATCTGATGGTGCATCAGAAAGTGACTTTTCCAAGCAGCTTCAAGAAGAGGGTCATACAACACAGGTTGGCACCGACCTCTATATGAGCCCCGAACAGGTTTGTCTGGTTTAAATTTTGTTGCGTTTCCCCAAATAACCGAGGGGGAGTAACGGGTTTTTTCGGTCATGTCTAGGGCTAGTTGTTTAAGCATTAAAATATTTTGGCGTGGCAGAGTTGGCCTGTAAAGCAGCGATGCCTAAAAGGCAACTAAAATCTCCTGCTAGAGGATAACCCCACGGGAATATGTTAACACGTGGTTTGGCCATGAGTCTACCGGGTCCCTCGCCAACAGAACGATGCACCATGGGCCACCCAATCCAGCGACATGGTGGTTCAAATCATGATACAGCCAGTCTATGCTTCTTTCGAAGCTTGTCACACGCATAATCGATCTACTAGCAAGCGAATGTGTCGTAGAGCGTCGCTTTCTCGTGCCGCATCATCATCTGTTTCCGTCCGTCTAGGCTACAAGCCGAAACTACGACGAGAAGGTGGACATCTTCTCTCTTGGTCTCATCTTCTTCGAGATGACCTCCATCTTCACCACAGAGATGGAGCGCATTGGGGCGCTTACGACGGCCCGATCTCAGAAACTGCCGGATGCCTATCTTACTACTTATCCCGAACAGGTGTGTATTTTGATTCGTGTGGGTGTGTTCGTCTGCAGTTACTACCTTTTATGTCTCGGAAAATCGATCACATTAGATCTACTAGGCTTCAATTCCCCGTTACTTTCTTCTGATTTTCCTCCGCTGGTATATGTCACACCGGAAGGCCACTCAAATAGTAGCCGTCCTTAGACAGGTCCGAGACGCAGTACGCGCGTAAGACAGAGGCTTGTCCCAGGTGATCGTGATGTGGTTGCTCGCTATTTCATGCGCCTCCGAAGAGTGCGGGCAAATTAGTGGCGGTCATGTGCAACCGCTAAACCCAGAGGTGGCATCCCCACCCCCACCCGTTGGATACGAAATCGGCGAAAAGAACAAAAAAACACGAAGGGCCCAGGCTAACGTTATCTCGTGATTATAAAACGTACGCGTCGAGGTAACGCCTCTCATGGTTTCTCTCCCTCACATTTCAGGGCAAGCTGTGTCTCCAAATGCTATCCCGATGCCCCAAAAATAGGCCGCCTGCTAATGAGGTCGAATCGCATTCTCTTTTCGATTTGTGACCCCCCCTTCTCGCCTTTGGGATAATATTTTAGAAATGTCCAATCTTTCTTTTTGGGCCTGCAATGTAACGCATTTGGAAATAATATTTTTTTGAATTCCAGAATAAGTCTTCCAGTTGTTTGGGAAGTGCTTGAGGATACCCTTGTTATTCCATGACCCATGAGGATGAACAGGTTTCATATTACTAATAATGGCTTTATTAAGGTAGCAAGGACCGGAACATAAAAAATGCCAACAAAGAAAAATGATACCAGATTAAACATAGAAGATGCATAATAAGTTGACGCGAATACACGAAATAACGGGGTTAGTTTGGAAGAAAGGCCCATTCAACCCTCGAAGTGTATACGGTTTGGCAAATGCGCCGAAATCTGGGACATACGTAAAGCAGCCAGTTAATCCTTTATCAGGAGATGACCTTGCCACACTTGGGAAGCATCCATATTAACAGTTGAGACCGAATAGCGTACATTACGGACATAATCTGTCGGGAGTTGCCTTGAGTGTTCCTATCAAGGAGTGATAATGAGTCAAATCAAGTCGAATGGCGCCTTTGGAGACCTATAAAGATGTTAATAGAGTAGTGTGGTTCTACAAGGCATTCTTCATACCTATCGCAGCTACAGGAGATTCTGGGTCCAAGCCACGCGTAAGGAGCCACATATATTGCATCGGAGACTCTTCTGCATTAATAGCGTCCACGAGTTCCTTATGCTCTCTGTTCTGAATTGCAACTTAGATTGACCACTTCATGGATGAGTGGTAAGAGGTGGAAAGCTGGCGCGACTGTGAAGCGGTAGGCATCCTCGCTCTATTGGTGAAAGACCTGTACTCGAATCCATGGTCCGCAAATCTCTGGTGGGCTGGGGACGCTACGTAGAACTGTAGTCCTGAGAAACATCATGACAATTCCACAAGCCGGTTAATCCTCTGGTATGATATAGCCGCAACACTTTAAATTTTTTCGTCGCCATAGTTACATAGCCTGAACGGGGGATAACAGGCTTCAGCGCGCATCCAGGAGGTCTTAGAGACTTGCCTTACGATGTTGGGGTGGCCAATAGGTAGCTATGGCGGGTTCAGTTGTCGCACATTCGGCAAACTATTGGGGCATTCTTTGTGTGGCAGGATTTATCTCTGTACAATTCCGTTTTTAAAATGGTGGCAGAGTAAAATGGGTGTGGCCTGTGTTATGGGCGTTTCATGCGTCGTATGATTGTTTTACATTTGGTGGTAGTGCTTTATTATTGCGCGGGGGTTCTTAATTATCAGGGATCTAATCGTTGAGACCTCGAATCATCTGTACCAGGCCCGTTTGTCGGTTTTTCCCAGATGAAAGTAACTGATGATGAATCGATCACCAAAAATCCCAGTCTCGTTGAACTGTTGCATTCATAACAAATTGAATGCAGTTCAGAGCTACGTTATGGCGATAAAACGATACCGTTTACGCGGATTACCGGTTCTGCGCAGTCCTATTTACGAGAGTCTAATGCCCTAAACAAAACTGTATAAAATCTCACTTTAATCCGTGTGTAAGAATAACCCGCGGATGCATGCGCACTGGGCAAGGTCATTTATTATTTATCAGTTTTATGTACCCCAGCACGATCGAGACAAACATATAAACTGAATTGGTGCCGAAATTCGCCAGATAAAATCGAGGGTATGCTAACATTGTTAAGTGCTTATTTCTAAGCACGAATTACATCGCATTTAAATTCAACTCTCCAGAAGGCTGGATTCGTGAAAATGTATTGTTGAAAAAAGTTGACAATGATGCACTGAACCTAGATGATTTCATCGATCGATATTTGTTTCGTCTGTCAATTTCAAGAAAGGGGCCCGACCAAGATTTTGAATCCAAGGTCACCAGTGAACAGAATGCAGATGTTAGGCCCTACACCAATATGCAACGCTCGATGCCCGCCGATGATTGGATCAACGACAGATGTCAGGCTCGTTGACAAGGCGGGAAATTCACAAAAACGTCCAGTGGATGATGTGTAGGTTTGTCATAATTTTTGAGACAATCGTGTTTTAATTAACCTATCATATGGCAGTCTTTATTAAAAGGTTGGGCCATAGAAACCGACTGTTCTCAACCCCCTAAGATGAAGGACAAGGGTGTTGTAAATGGGTGCGTGTTAACGGTTTTAATAAATAAGAGCGATGATGACAAATAAAAATAAACACGACAACGCGTTCAGTGTTAATAATTATACAAGCGCTTACAACACGATACAATGGTACAAAATAAACGAATACCAATTCGACGAAATGCTAGGCCTTTATTTGTGCACCTGAAATATTAAAAAAAATATTTTGCTGGGAAAATTAACCCCAGCATCACAAGATTCTTAAACGGAATTCAGTAGCGCCTCCACCTTATCAAAACGCAAAGCAGTTGGTGTAGCTGTCGCCATCGTCGCTCTTTTGGCGAGAGACCTAAGTTCGACTCCTAGGTCAGACAACCATGGCGAGATGGTGGACGTCGTTTTTAAACATTATCCCGAGACTCTCATTGGTAAACGCTGCATTCCGATAGTCAACAGACGACTAACGCACACTCGAAATGGTCAACGTCTTTGTCATCGAAGGTCACCAAATATGCAATCCCGCTTATTAATAATAAGGTTAATTGTGTTTCTCTTAATGCGTAGTCCAATCCCGTCGGGGCCATTACCGAAGTACAGGTGTTTGGGCCTTGAACCGAACATGATTTGCAGCAGGACAACGTTTATATAGTAAAGAAAACCCACTATTGGCCCTTTTCCAGTAGCCGTGAAATCATCCCAAAAGTAGGCATCAGCTTCTCCGGCAGGAGTCGAGGGCTGCATCTTCAGATATTCTCCAGATTTGTTCTGCAGTCGCGTGTGCTCCGCGCAGTCTTCAGGGCCGTCAGCGACGAGACTGCGGGCGTCAGCGGTACCGAGCACCCTACCCGCATGCCTGGTGATGTAGTGGATGTGTTTCCGACGGTGGCAGTAGCATTCCCAGACAATGACACCGATTCCACAGAGCACCTGCAGCACCAGGAAGCCAAGGGGCCACAACATCGTGGACAACACTATAGAAGATCGGGAAGCGTGTTTACTTATTTGGAATTAAGTAGCTCTAATAATATATACATTAAACAGCGAGTACCTTTCGTAGGGCGAGTAAAACTGGACATTTATATAAGGAACGAAGCATGTTTTACTTTAATTTAAATTAGTATCTCTGTTTTTTTCTGAAATAATTTGAAAAAAAGTGTTGAAGAAGCACTTTCCTGAGATAAATACTCACACGATTTGCTACTTCTTGGCCACCAAATACCCGACTGGCCGACTGCATTCTCTGCATAACACCAGAAGACTGTTTGACCCTGAAGAGGCTCATTTGGATCCTGGGCAACCAAAATGTTTTGACAATGACTGTTATTTGTTTTTTGTGATAGAAGAAGTTCAAGATTGTCAATTTTTCGGCCACTACTGCGGAGAAAGGCTATGGCATTGGCGGGATTGGTCCAATTCCAAAAGTGTTTAGACGGCATCACTGGAGGGTAGGCGATTTCCACATTGCATGCAGCCATCCAATGTTTCAAAAGAATAGATGAATTGCATTGGGGGTCGGTTAGAGCAGTGGCGAACAGTGGAGGCGGTGGAGAGTCGAATTTCAATCTCAAAATTGGGGCAACTTATCGAAACGAAAAATGCGCAATACTTATATGGAGTGCGAATCCTCATCAACGCAAAAATACAGAATCTCCTACCATTTAAGTAGACATCCCACTGTACACTTCCAGTAGGGTTATAATTGAATAAACAGCTATACTTCCCATAAACTGACGGGTCGAAGCCTATAACAAAAGAATGGCTAATGGGAAAGGCAGGAGGCAGAATAGAATTGCGAATTCAACGTACTGCGCACACGTAGTGCAAGTCGTGAACCAACCATATGAGAAATTTCATCTCTATATGTCACCACAACGTAGGTGCTCGACAGACCAACGTTCTTGGCTGTCGGACTATTCCATGACACAGATATCATATCCAGATGAATGGTGTCATCAAACACACATTCACAAATCATGTAACTTCGGTCTTGATTTTCGGATAGTGTTCTAAAAGAGAGGGTGTTGAGACCTATTTCTTCGGTTGATATTTCGGTTTGGGCAGTTCCGTTTGTGATATTCACTCCTATAATAGCGGTTAATTAATATTAGAAATGAAGAATTGGTCGAGCATATACCATTTACGACGTTGACAGTCGTTGTTGATACCAGAGAACGGAAATAACAAATGTAAATTCCAGAGACTGACGATGTAAGGTTCAATGAGTAGAAAAGGCTCGTTCCATTAGATGTAGCCAGTGTGACAAAACCAGTCTCTGACCCGAATAGCTGCCATTTCAGTTCAATCAAGTCATCAGGAAAAGAAATATTCCCTATTTCGCATTGTACGCCCAGGAAATCCCCAACTTTCACGAACGCATGGTCAGAGTGTTTCCACGTTCCATTATGCTTGATGAGCATATTTGGATGACCTATTCGTATAAAGATGTAATGTGTAATATATATTTACCTTGAATGCAATAAAAGCCTGCAGTAAAGAAAACAAAAAACAACAATCGGACCATTTTTTAATTAACACGCAATTCTAGGTTAAAATAGAGATAACTCAATTGGTTCACTTTAACGAAAAGTCCATAAATAGTACTTACGCTAAAGTAATAGAAATTATGATTTTTTGATTATTAATTTCGGTCTTGGCCTTCATTTTATGGTATCAAGAACAGGATTGACGTATTCCAGTCGCATGAAAACTGATCACTATTTTAGATTAATAAAAACCAGAACGCAGATGGGGTGGACGATTATCGGCAAGTGGTCTTTCTACACTTCAGGTGGGATCTACAATCTTCCTATGGTGACTTGCTATTTACGGCCTTTTTTATTGTGCAGACAATATCTGACCAGGTTGGTAGGTCGTTGACAGTCTCAAAAGTCAATCTAAGAGGAACGGGTGCGGATGGTGTTGTTCCAATACATTCAGAACCATTTTAAGCGTTCGGCCCATGGGTTTACCTTCCTTTCAATTGCTGGTATCAACAATCTCACTCCCTTCTAAATCAGGTGAACTTAGGGCTGAGGTTTTTCAAAGAATCCTTCGTAAACCATATCCTCAATATCACAGGTTTCGTCTTCAATTGAGAACTCCCACTTCAATCGTCACTTTTTGCGCACTGGGCGTATCGCTTCAGCACCAAATCAGAATATTCGTTTTGGTTACTGCGTGCATGTGTTGAAAATTAAGAACCTTTTGTGGTCTCCAAACACGGACAAATTATAGTAGATGCAACACGTGGAATTGGTGCCAGACACGTTTAAGTGTCTTACTCTAGAATTTAGTCGACAATCTTCGGGTTAACAAGCTACATCGGTGCGGAAGTTGTATAACGTTGAAGTTGCTAGGGATTGGCTTACGGAGTCCAGAAGTGCTCTGATGTTCCCGCAGCCCATATGTTGCTCTTTGTAGGGTTGGTTCCTCAATAGATCGCTTGTCACCTGCTACCCGCTTCGATAAAGTGGCATCTCTAGCATTGCATAGTGGACTGCATCCTTAAAGGTAGCAGGGATCCGTGTTGTAGAAAGACAACCCTTCCTGCATCTTGTTCGGCAAGTATATCGAGCGGTCTGTCTGGGTTATGCATACAGCCACGCGATGAAATAGGTGCGAGTTGGGTTCCCGGTGGAGCCTCCGAGAAAAGAGGTGCCGCTTCACCGTGGCAGCCCTCATATCCCGGTAAACCAATCTCTGAATATTGAGCCACTCATCTGCGTACTGTTTTGACGATTTTTGAAGCGTTTGGGTTTGTGTAAGAATAATACGAATTGTTTTCGCATTGTTCGGGTCACGAGGACAAATAAATTTGACTTTAAGAATGAACGATGCGCCATGTGAAAGTCCTCTATTGATTTCAGACACATGGGCATGATACATTTTTCGTTATTGATGGAATAAAACTGTATTGTATTTGCATTGGTTAACGGATTTGAACTCATAATAACTGGGATCGAGTATGGTAACCTACGCAGTGTGCTAAGCCATGGGTGAATGATGTCTTCTTGGATGGAGAGCATAGATAATAAACCCGAAAAACGAGATTAAAATGCATACGGGGGTGAAAGTGTCAGGATAGAAAGCCGGTTCCCGAAAACGGCATACACACAATCACTCCAAGATGGCCGACTGCTGCAAATAACATCCACCCGTGACCTCAATAAAGCGTTTACAATTATAATTATTAGCCAGTAGCCAGTAGCCAGTAGCAAAAACATGCCTTTTTGCTGTATACTGTTAAAGATAAGCTACATCCACCAGGATCAAAACGCAGTCCGGACATAATGCATCGTCTTATCATTTATTTGCGCAAAAATGCAGAGGCGAACCGCTTAGTCTTTCGCATACCCTTCGTCTGCATGGAAAAAAACATGGATTTATACTTGTTTTGGAAAACATGTGACAGTTCTTCTCGCCTTTTCAGCGCACCCAAGCCATTTCTTTGCCTTTTTATCTTGTTAATCGGCATAGAATATCTACGAGGTTGGGGTTATGCAAAATGGTCTTCCTCGGCGCGGAGTGGAACGAATGAAGCTCTTTGTGTTAATCGAAACTGCCTAAACGGTCAGCAATGGGAGGGAGACAGTGGATGTTCTACTTGTGAATGATCTTGGGAATTTCATAAGTATTGGGCTTTTCCTGGCTACGGGAGTCACACAATATTTATGTTAAAGGCGCGTTTTGGATGGGGCCTTTCAATAGCCGCCATTTCCTGTTTGCCACACTTTTTATACTTCGTAGGTTAAATTTGTCTTTCTTGCAAATTTACCCTGATGTAACGTCTTTTATTCTTCTTAACTTATTCTGCATTTTCTACGTATAGTCGTCACTTCCTGTAACATTTTTGTTTATTGTCAATTTGAATGCTGAAAGTTTTGGTCCTCGTGACCTTAATAAAGCGAATATTATTATTAGTATTTTTATTATTATAACTGCGCGACAGTCATTGGCAAGCAGAATCCTTGGTAACTATAGAATTCCATGGTTTTCATTGGTTGAATTAGCAGAGGAACCCCGTCGCACCATTTGTATGTGACGGTTCAAGCGTCCACTCACATCTTAGCGTCGTTTTTGGTTTCCAGGAGCCAGGCATTCTATTGTTCCCGCCGAATGTATGCCCCGCCATCTACGTCTTCGAACAGTTTGCAAAATGTGGTTTCCATGTGTCAATCATATACCATTTTTTCGACATTAACTTTATTCACACATATGCATCTGCCATTCAAACCCCAAAGGATACTGGAAAAAATTGGGAGGCAGTCCATTGAAAACAAATGTTGTATAAATGCTTACTTTAGAACAGATAAAAAAAGGCTAAAATCGATTTAGACAGTAATACTCTGCTAATAGTACTAATAATGCAATTGTATTCGCAGATATGACGCGAATTACTTCCACTTTTATCTTATGCATAAAACATAACGTCCATGACATTTTGTCGACATTTAAGTTCATTCGAGTTTTTTTCTTCTCGAAAGTTCTCTCCAACTTCATTGGGTCGTTAAAAATATCAAATAATGAGGCACTGCTGCTATAATTGAAAATAAACCCAACACACGGTGAGAAGCTTAAATATTTGTTTTTTTTAAATAAACGGATGCGTTCATGTGTGCGCCACGAGGACACTAACATCAACACCCAGATTAGCATATGTAAATAAAACACTGTTGATTTTCACGCAACAAATGCTGTAATCGCGTTGGAAACATTTCAGACAAAGGAAAAACGAATTTCACTTGGCTTGCTAAGGAAAGCAAAACGGAAGTCACTTATGAACGTGTTGGACCAGCTCGCGTGAGAGGATGTTCATAGTTAGATGCGTTATGTCTACTTATATTTAGAAAATGTTGTTTTTACGTTTAACCAAGTTCTAATTAGCATTTAGCGAAAATGATAAGGTTGTCTGATTGTAAATATTGTCCAAAACCCACGATCTATCAAGGAACTTGTGTATTCAAAACATTAGTCTATTCAAATTTGGAAACTGGGGTATTTTCAGCAGTTTGAAGTGCCTCCAACCTGCTTCCAGTTTCCAGAAGAGGTTACAAGATGATGCCAGCTAATTACAAAGGCAAACTGAGGATCGAGATATTCGCTTCGTGTTGATAAGAGACGTCGCACTGGCCCCAATCAAGGAGTTTGTCACCGCAAACGGAATGCGTAGATCAGATATACCCTCTTCGGTTAATATTGGAATATCACTGCGGATTTCGGCAACCAATAATTGTTCTTTTTCGTCTATTTTTATGTGCTGCTTTCGACTCGGTTAACAGATATTCACTTTCACCGGGACCGAAAACAGCATGGCATGTCTGATAATGATGTGAATTCTCTTAAACCATTATATACGCCAAAACAACCGCGGTTTGTGTCTATGGTATAGAAAATGACGAGCTCTTCGTAAATACTGATGTCGTGCTCATCTTCGCCGACTTCCTACCAATTTTGAGACTGCACAGTGATACTGAACCTCTAAGATTACTTTGGCGTTCGCCTGAACTTTCTGGGAATCCACCTGTGACTCTGAAATCGCTCAAAAGCAGCCATCTGAATATTAGTTAATCGCAATCCGTAATCTTCTCCATGCACCGCCAACCATTCACAGCCCATCTGCGGTGTTGACATGTTGATCAACATTTTATTAACACCGTTCACTGATGGAACTCGGACTTCCCGCAATCCGCCTGGGTAACTGTCATTCTAGACAAAAATAAAGCCTGCACTTTTTCAAGTAGTAGAAAGCCTCATATTAAATAGCGCCAGAGATGCTCCTAAATGAAGTGCTTCTGTGGTTCTAGTACTTTTGTGATGCATTTTACTATTTGAAAATTCATTTACTGAAAGCCTACGGCCTTTGATAATACTTATTTATCGAAAAACTTCCAAGTTGGTCTTTTTTAAAATCAAAGTAAACCGCTATTTTCAATGGAAAATCGGAATATGTTTATATATATATATATATAGAAAATGGTCGAAAATTGATAAATCATAAATGATCTATTGCAAAAGATTTAGACTCTCTTGGTGGAACATTTGATGGAATTTCGGCATAATTTGGACTCCATCACCCAATGGCACTTCACGACAAAAATGCACACCTAACAGTAACACGAGATAAATGCAAAGGTTTCTCAACATATTTCCGTGGCTTTTCCAATGCCTAAATAGGGAAACTAAGTTTGTTTTCATACCCACTCAAATAGAAATGAGCTTCTACTGAGAAAATCATTTTTTCAGCAAAACAATCCGGCAGTTCTCACCCAAACAATCGAAATCTGCAAGCCTGCAAGTGGTGGACATTTGCAATGTGTCATGTATCATTTGTTTCAATAGAATGGTGCGTGTTATGGATAAGGCCTTTCAATGGCCGCCATTATGCGTTTGCCTAACTTTGCATACTTCGAGAATTTAATCTGCCTTTCTTGCTAATTGACCTCGTTGTGTATCGTTTATTCCTTTTAACTTGTTCTACACCTGCTATGCACAATCGCCTCTTCTGATATTATTTGTGTTTGTTGTAACTTTTAATGCTGAAAATTCTGGTCCTCGAAACCTTAATAAAGAGAATATTATTATTATTATTATCATTAATAAATCTTTGACCTTCTATCATTCATACCAATAAGCAGATGAACATTTTCCATGCAAAATTTGCGTTTAATTTAAATGTGAAAAATTAACTCGAACTTGAAAGACCCGGCGCTAATAACGAATTGTTATTAAAATCGGGCATTTTTTGATTTTCCTCATAATCCCACCTTTTCAAATTTTGAGGAATCTTAAAAAACCCATTTAAAGCGATTTTAAATAATCTGAAACATTTGAAAATATTATTTAATCATGTCTTAATATTTACTAAAACCCAAAACATTTCCCCCAACATAGAAACCATTTTTCGTTACTCCTTTCGTTCAATTACCGTGCTCCAATTAACGTAGTTTACTGTAGCGAACCTGTAGGCCACTGGGGCCGTGTTCAACGTGGAATTTACGTGTTTAATTAGAAAATAGCGTGTTAAGACACATGGGGTTACGTTAGAACTGTAAAGGCGCACGGAATTTCAAGAGGTCACGGAAATCAAGGGTCAACGGTTAAACGCATGTTCGATATTTCGACTATGGTATTTTGTCTGATCGTAATCATTTTCCACGACGTGACCTTTAAACTTGGCTAAATTTGACGACAAAGATAGCACCAGCCGCGGTGTCACTGAAACAGGAAACGTGTTAGAATCACCAGTCTGCCCATTCTTCTTTTTATCGGCAAGGCCACATACCAGATCAGTCCAGTCATAATGATTTTGAAGCTTTTTTTACGCCGAACATCTGGTCACGAATTTCCTCTCGATTACTCTTCGCGTAGAGAAGTTCCTTGGAATGTCCAAGCAGATGGTTAGACATCTGGATCGTCTTTCTCAAAATGTTTCGGCACAAAGAAGCTCTAAAAAATAGCTGACATGCCTGAGCTCTGGACCGAGGGAATATGTTTCTCACATTTGGCATCTTGTGTGTTGCATAAGCGTTCAGGGCTGTGGATATCGACGGTGGTTAGAAGTGCGCAAACGCACAATTTCTGAATGCAAGACAATCGCATAAAGCGAGACAAATAATTGCAAATGTTGAAGATAAAATTTTAATTGTGCGAGTGAATCGGTTACACTATTATTATAGTAGTACGCCGGCAAAAGGTTGAATGGTAACGTTGGGAGCCCGTGGAATCGATTGTGTGTTTGTTTACCAATCTCCGTGTTCTTCATTATAAGACTATTATCGCGGTGGTTGATTTTTCCATGAAAAAATCGAATGTTAGACGCCCAATCAAGCGTATTTGTCCATTTTTCACAGAGAGCAAATGTAGACACACTGACGACTGCTCAGTTTGCAAATTTCGGCCTCAGTTCAAAACCAGCATCACCGTTCGCTGCGTTCAACAACCAAGTATCTTAAGATGACAATGTGAATGCCACTTTATGCATTGTCTCCGCCTATATCTCTCCCAGTTCATAGTTTTTGGCCGCTTGGTGTCACCGAAACCAAAATGAAGGTCTTCGTGGACGCATGAATCATTCCCGTGTAGTATACAATTTCTCCGTAGTTTTTCCAGGCCTCCCATGTTGTGATTTTAAAAATCATTCCATTTTCTAGATCCCTATCTATATCCTCCATGGGAGACGGCAAAATCCATGACAGTTTTACCAGTTGTTCCCTCTCAGTTACACGTTTATTAGGTAACGCCCTCCACCCCATCTCCGTGTTTATGAATGCAACTTATGTTAAGACTTCCCCATTTGATCCCCAGATGTCTAGTTTACTCCAACGGTCAATACCGTTTAATATTAACTTTGACGTAAGCCAGAAAAAATAGATTTTTTGTCTTAAAACTTCGAAATAAATAAAGTTGATCGTGGGCGTGTTAAAATATCCTCATTTTAAATCCCAGTAATATTATAACTCTTGAGCTAGAGAATTGTAAGGTGTTGTGCATTTTAACATGTAGCCGTTTGCCAGAAATTGACGCGGCCAGGCGATCGGCTAGCAGCTGGTGTTGGGGGGCATTTTACAAAAACTGAATGGCCGTTTCTGTTTATTTGCGTGTATTTCTTCGCATTTAAAGGTGAAACGTGGTGGGCAGTCGAGGTGAGTCACGTTGTTTGTGCCGATTTCACCCTTCCGGTTATTTAATTAATGCAATTGAAGAAATAGGCCTTCGGCAGAAGACCCATTCGAGCTTTTGCATCCACTTTATTATGTTATAGTTGCCGGTTTGTCGTGATGAGAAGCGAAATAACACCAGCTACGCCGTTCGCATATCCAAATATGGTTGGTTGGGTGGATTTTGGCTATTGGCAACTTCTTTGAAACGAATTGTGCTAACAATAATGTGTCCCTGACACTTAATCAAAAGCAGATGGTACAAACCATGCAAATGGGTTTCAATCAGTCGTTAAATGCCCCTGTGGGTGAAGATAATTATGATAGCTTACGTTTTAAAATTAAATCTTTCAACGATGGATTGAAAATATGATACTTATAACCCGGTGAAATAAGCCATTTTCTTTAATTTGATGGTTACAGACTCCAATTCAAACAGCGATGCTCTTGCTTCATGCACCATCCACGTTCTCTTTCTACTAGCATTTTAGTCAAGATCAAATTACGACAAATAATCAAAGCATTCAAATGAGTTATGCCTGTTTATAAGTATACCGACATCTCCTGTCGCATACGGGGTGTAATCTCGTGGCTCAAACACATCGTCATGTAACATCGACCAGCACCTTAACATAGAACCAAACACCGGAATGCTCACAATATTCACTCGAAGTACACTTAAATGTATTCTTTAAAGAAGTGTAGAATATGCACATCATTTAATTATGTAACTACTTTGTGTATCTGCGACCGCTGTAGAGAGAACACGAAGGATACAATGCATTGTCTATTTGTATACGGGGCTTCTCTGTTGTGTACATTTGGGCAAAGTAAAGAGGAGGTGAATTCGAATTTATAGTTGCGTGTGGCATGTTTGTACCCTGTAAAAAAACAGTGTCTTCCGAAATCACAGAGGAACGAAGTTGGTCCTCGACAATTTAAAGCACATTTGCACGAAGGAGGAGGAGGTGGAGGAAGTTGCAATAAGGCATCCATAGGTCAAAATTGTTTGTGGAAAATCACAAGCTTTGTCTAAAAACTGTTCACGGGTTAGGGAGTTCCGTGGTGCTGGTTGGGGTTAGTAAATGCGACATGCTTATACACTGTATTGCCGATTGGGTGTTGTAAACAAACAAACACGGATTTGTCAATAAAATACACTGCCTTCCCGGTTGGCTGATTGATTTATAGATCAATTGACCATCGTTCCATTTATGCCGGCAGCTGTTCTTTGCATTAGCTGAACATGGCTTGCAGACTCCTTAACACAAAAACCCCGCCCGTTAGGCTCATTGGGGGTTACAGTGTTAAAATGGGGTCCGCCGCCATTCATGAAGGGGTTCCCTGTCTGGTCAAAACCGAGATCAGTTGTGCAGACACTAGACTCGGCAGACGGCGCAAAACCCGGGTGGTGCTCCGACTTCATTGTGGGACAGGACTGGTAATCGATAATTGGAACATGGCCGCCCATGTAGGCAGGAGGGGCGTAGCTCGATACCGATGGTGAATTGTACGCCTGTCCAATGGGAGTTCCATCGACGGAGATGTAGGCGCATTCGGTTGCGGGACTTGGGTAGATGTTATAAGAAGGCTTAAGGTGGGTAGGTGAAAATTGGGGGCCAGCCATTTGGTTAGTACTGGTACTAGCAATACTGCTGATTGGAGATGGTCGTATTTGCATGTGTCCCGCGATGGTGGGGACTTTAGAGGATACACTTGACCTTCCGTGGCGTGGAGGACTCCCGCCTCGCGTGAAGGTCATTGATGCACTTCCAGTTAGGGAGCTATGATCCAGGAAACGCTGCGATGAATTCAAACTGGGCTTCCCGACGCTTGTGGACCCGTTTGGTGCGATGAAAAACGACTTCTGACCGCTGCATTGCCCCCGCCGTCTACTATGACGATTTCGGTTGCGGATTATTAACGAGGCAACAGCACAGATACATATGAGAAACACGCAGATGGGGACGGCGATATAGATTGTTAGGTGTCTTGGCATAGTCTCAGTCACGTCTGGCATTCCTTCAATCACCTGAACACCATCTAGAGGGAGACAATAAGGCTGTAAATTGGCTGTCAGTTAATGTAATGTATACAACCTCGTTAAATAAACACTGACAGAATCATGTAGTGCCGAGAATTGTAGGAGGAGTAGCATATAATTAGCGTCCTGTCAATGGAGTTGACACCACCCCCTCCCCCGCAACTCCCCATAATCATCCTAATCACACATGCCGGGTGTCTGTATGAGTCAGCCGGTGTCAAATAGCTATTCCGAACCCACCTCGCAGGGAGACATGCACGAATTTGTGGTCATCGCGTCCAGTTTCGGTGATTACGGAGCAAATGTAGAGGCCGACATCTCGCGGCGATGTTCCTCGTAGCACAAGTCTGCTTTTGCGGGACCCGGGACTGCTGACCGCCAGAGGTTTGGGTATATCCAGAAACTTCTTCACGTCCTGGGGCAGAATGGTGGGCAAAACAACATAGGTTCCACCAGACCAGTGCAGAACCTCGTTGGTACGAAAATCGTTGATTCCAGTCTCTTCCATGGAAATATATTTGCCCCACTACAAAATAGAAAAGTGTGTTTACGAAAACGAAAACATGTACGCAGAAGACATGAACTCCTCAGGGCTCGCGTCATTTTCTACTTACCCGTATGGTTGCTGAACGATGTTCTTCTTCGCTGATTTCACATGAGAAGGCGGCATCGCGCCCAAGTTCGACCGTAGCGGTTACATTGTGTGGACCCTGTATTATGGCTCCCTCCGAACGGGCTAGAAGTCAAAAGAAAAGAAAAAAATAATTATTTTTTTCCATTAACCGCACGAGTCACTTAGGGCCTCCATTAGGTGTCTATCAAATAAAAGGTTGTTAGGCGTTTAAACTATAAATCATGGTATTAGAAACGCGAAGCAAAACAAGTAAGCTGGAAAGCGACTTCAGTTGGGAAAACAGATCTATGTAACTGGAAATATAAAGAAATGGATTACATAATCCTGTAAGGTGGGCTATAACCGAGTTTATAATTTCGTTTACCGGTGGCGGATTTTGGGGTTTATTTTTATCATTCACGGGACTGCCTCGCTTATTAATTATGGAGATTCTGATTCATCGCAACTTCGTACGGGTTTCGCTCCCTTAAGTCACGATCATCGGTGGAAGTCGAGTTCGAAAATACGCATACATAATTATTTTCAATATATTTTTATAAAACCAAATAAAAGCTGTCGTACACCTATAGGTAAATTCGCGGAGTCCGATCGCCAAACCACCCTCGACTTCATCGACGATTAAACCTTAGTTAAGAAGTTACAACAAATATTGCAATTTAAAATATTCGTTGTCCGTTTTTGTCTTAATATTCAAGAATCACACCACTAAGAGTTATTCTTATCGCAAACTGTTAACTAGTAGGTTTAACTTATAGATACCACTTTTTTTAATCGCTCATTGTCCGTAATTCCGACGCGATCAAGCTGCCATTCAGTAGAGACCAACGTTGTTTCAATAAATTCAATGGGAGATCCTATTCGAAACAGCCCCGTGCTGGGCTTTCAAATAGGTTTAGGCTACTTTATAGGCCAGCCTATTAACCCCCTCCCAGGTCTTGTTGAATATATGGCATGGGGACCCGATTGCCTCGTTGTCGTTAATCAAACCAGACGTCCTGGGAACCCAAGGAACAACGGGATGTTTGTGTAAGAATAGTGCGCGCTGTGTAACAGACGCTGCCACTTGCTGTTAGCAATAATAACGCAAAATAAATAACTTCATCGAATTTCTGATAATTTTTTGTAAGAAACGCATTACACATTAGACTATTTGGGTTGAAGGAGGGACCCCTTTTATGAGTAATATTAGTTATCCCGAAAATAATAATTTCTACTAAGAATAATAGGAAAATATTCTCACCTACTTTCTCACGAAATGCCAGATTCGCATTTCCCAGCAGCATTTCCGGTTATTTACGGTCACAGTATCTGTCGAGAGGATTTACATGTAATTTATAATTCCCAAGTTGCTCTCTCTTAATTGCCAAATTATCCGCCGAACTCACGCCTGAAACTGGCTTTCGAGGAACAGCCAGTATCATCCTCGTTATCGTGGTATCTGATTTCCGAGTTAAATGAATTTATTCTTCAGTGCAAAAAACAAGCAAGCAATTAGAGCACAGGCAATATTTATAAACTCGATTGATTACGCTTATCCCTAACTTATGCGCGAAATCCCGTTAACGCGCTGATGTACCAAAAATCGAAGAAACGTATATTGTTTTACCACTGAAATCATCAGCTAAGAAAGACCGCAATATGTAAGAGGCTGGTGTTGCGTCCTGGTAACAACGGAAGTGTTTTTTTTCTGTTGCAAAAGCACGACTTTATGTGTATATCTGAAATCAAAATAAACTTCTGTTTTACCGCCTCTGGCATCTTGCATACGCCATTGACTAATTCCCGTCTGCCACGATTTGAAAGTACATTATTTGTTCAACTGAATTCACCCAGATTATAAAATAACAAGAAATTTAACCAGACGACCGCCCCGGGGTACAGTGGGGTTTGAGTAGAGAGGGGTCATGGGGGAAGCCGGATGTTTTAGACGCCTGACTTCCATAGGGAGGCAGGTTCAGCTAACACATATGCACGGTGGAAACTGTGTAAAGGACGTAAGGTCAATAACATCCGCCATAGACTGTGCCAACGTAACGCGAGTAGTTTTTTCGCATACCTCTTTCTATTATTTGATGGAATATTATTTTCAGAGCCAATATCTCTGTTTATTACTCAAGTATGATTAATCAGTCAGGAAGAAATTTCAAATCAAAAGCTTTAAGCGTTGTGGTAAACTTAACACCACAAGTTACAGTCTGTCGTAATGCGGTGGATGTTTTGGGTGAAAAGTGGAGACAAGCTTCGTTACATTTTCATTCCGGTCTTCGCGTGAGACACATGAGTGGTTTTGACAGCACCACCGAGTCCTCGATTTCGTGGGGAAAAACATCCCAAAACGAAAAATGTCTCAACAAAACATTTCTTCCTTCAACCACACCCTCGTGCCACGCAGGTCAACTTAAACCTCTCGTATTTGTAATTAAATCCCAGGCGGCTAATACGCAAACGGCTACAAGATACCATACCAGTTACTTACGTTGTACTCGTAGCCTGAATGTCCTTGTAAGAGGGTTGATGTTTATGAGGCTGGGTGGATCATCGATTTTTGGTTCGGCGTTGACTGAACAACGGTACTCTCCAGCTTGTGAAAGCGTTAATTTTCGCAATCTCAGCGTCGACCCGGTGAATCGGGATACCACCTCTTGAGGGGAATTTTCCACAGAGTCTTTCGCCGTGTGTGACTGTATACGGCCAGCGAGGTCCATCGCTGGGTGGCTGGCGACAGGATAGCCACGAGGCGGTTTGTCCACGGCTTTCGCCTTAATGTCCTCGGTGTTTTGCGGATAAAAGGCCCAGCTGAACGTGAGGCGTTCTGCGAGCCCTTCAACGGCCACACTCTCGCAACTTAGCGTTATATCCTCGCCCCAGACCTTGGCCTCGACAAGCTCAAGCTCCGTATAGGCTTTGAGGAAGCACGGCCCTGTGAAACAAAACAGTCAATGAATCATTTGGCTGAAATAGGGTTCACCCAATTTCTCTGTGTATCATCCATTTGTCAAGGCAAATATCGTTTCATTACTCCGATATCTTTTATTTCTGCATGCGAAAAACATTTGATAAACAATAACGTATTTGGAGAAAATTTATCGAAGGATTTCATGTATAAAACACGATAATCTCCAGGATTTAAGCAACGCCGAATAGAAAATTTGATTGCTATTAATTTTACTACACTCATCGGCGAATTTTTCAGGGCACCTAGTCTCGAACAGAGATATGTGTGTTTCCTATGGAGACAAGGAATTCTGCGTCAGTATACGCGGCCCACAGCTCTGTCGAAAACAGGACCCCCCACGACTCAACAACCGCCTCTAGTCTGACAGGAATCCTTCGTCAACTATTTTGTGCTTCTTGAAACGTGCACTTTCGAGTTTCATGGCGTTTAAAGCTGATGCCGCCACTGTTAGTCGGCACAATAAGTTTTGCTTGCTATTGTTGTGGCACTGTACCCACGAATTGATCTTAAACAATCCTTCAAATGCGTGTGCACGACGCCCGTACTCACTATATGCATGAATAACGCGAGAATAGACGCACAAGTTTAAAAGGCAGTCAGAAAGATGGGACGACCTACCGGATTCGCTGACAAGGCCGTTCGATAAGTGTGCACAACTCTGCTCCATAGACGGAGAGAACTTATCTGAAATGTAAAATAATTTCAGTCGTTTTAAGTCATGTGTGTCTTTAAAATCCTAATTTATTGATGGAAGAAGACTGAAAGAACCTACCGATAACCTTGATATTGAATTCGGCTAAATTGTGGCCGAAACCATTGACAGCGCTGCAGATATACTTGCCACTTGTGGAGAGACTGTCGGCCCTAAGAGAATAGACCTGATCCTCGGAGAGTATCCAGGAGGTCTGTGAAGCCGTGGTCCACTTGTAAAACGGGGTGGTGTAGGGACAGGTGAGGTTGATGGTCTCCCCAAGGTTGACCATATACCCTCGGCGGTAGTCGACTCTGTACTGGGGTGCTGCCGCAAATGCTTGAAAAAAACGAAGGCAATTTAGGAAATATTGTCGCTTCCCGACCCAAATTTGCTCGTCAATCATGCTTCAACGAGAGGAGAACCCCTAAGTATAGGCTCAGATTCCTCGGATCGGGATGGAGGAGGGAAGGAGATTGCGTGCGAGCTGAGGAAACGCTTTTGTCGAATCTCTCCACCCCGTCTGAAAAGCCTGTCAATCACGCGATCTATCATTAAACTTGCGACGGCATTTTAGATCGCTTCAGCCCCCTTCACCCAAAGGTGTGTATGCAGCGGATTACTCACGCCGTCTCAAACTCGGTTGTGGGACACTGTGTCTCGCATCAATCTGCAAGACTACGATTTTTGGACGATGTGCAGCATACAGATGTGCATTCACTTAGCCCGGAGTCGACAGGCTTCTTTCGTCCCATTACGTTAATGAAAACGGTGGTTATTGAACACGAACTAGGAGAGGTGCCCATTAATAATGGAGGCCCATATAGCGTGTGTCAGATGATTGGAAGCAATCTTTAACAGAAGCTGGAGTTGTCACGCAAACAAGGTGGGTAGTGCAATCCTATAAATATTTAAACAACAAAAAAAGAGTAATAACTCTTATTCTTCTTCAGTTCTTCTATTCTCCCCACCAAAATATGGCTTATTTATGCACTGATGCAGACTAACCAGATCGTTTTTGTTAGAGGATGCGCCAGTTTCACGATGATATTTCCATGGAAATTTGGGTAGATATTGTGGCTGTGGCGCCCACTCTTCTAACCGAAAAGGCCCACAGGACCCACATGAGGACAACACATGGACCCCAGACTTTTAAAATTTCAGATGATACAGCCAGTTTCCAGCACTAGTTATCCAAGACGCTGGATTCCAGGCGTACGCCGACACTCCAGCCTTATTGATGAGGATGAACCGTGCTTGTATTAGTTAGAATAATGTTTGTGGATATTTTTCGCTCGATGTTAAACCCGTAAGTGAGTAGACAGATAGTGGCTCTCCTTGAAGATCCCAAATGGTTGTCTCCATTTGGAGTGTTTTTCGACGACGTTGATGTATATGCAAAACAATTACTTCCCTTAAACAACATGTGCGTCGAGAGTATTAGGACATCCAACTTTTCTAGTCAATCCAGGGGCAACGCCCACATACCCCCACACCTCCCCCCCCCATCACGAAGACATCTTTTTTTGTTCCTGTCATTTGTTACTTGTTGAATGGAAAATGGGAGGAACCGTCTCCGATGGCTGCAACACAATGGTACTGATTCCGGTTTGGCATATGGTGTGCCAATGCACATCAGTGTTTATCCATGACCGTTTTTTTCTCTATTGGTGGTGTCGGGTCCAAAAGGTTGTACGTCAGAGTCTAGTGAAAGGGCCGAATTGACAACTGAGAAAGGCAAGCACGAAGACTTCCCCGCCCCACCAAACCGGCCTGCCACTAAATGAACTAGCCTAAAGGTCAATTAGTCAAATTGTAACATTTAGCTTTTTGACGGTACCACGAAAACAAATTTTAACAGCCAGGATTCACTCGGGCTCGGAATAAATGCAAATGCAGCATGCATACCGTATAAACGCAGATAAACAAAATAGAGATTATCCGGATGCCTGAATGCATTTATTATTGTCAATATTTGTCAAAGATACTTGAGTCCCAGCAATTTTGTGGCGATTTGCTCCAGGTCGGCGTTCAACATCACCCAGCTCTCCTTATACTCTCCCAACTGAGGATGCTTAGTCATCGGGCTTAAAGATAAATCCCACATCAGCACGTGAAGCCTGCAAACTCAATCTCTTTGTCCAATAACTGTGGTGCACTCCTAGGACCAATGCTCTCTACTCTTTTGCTCAACCATGACACAGTTCACAATTCCTTATTTGAAGTTATCCCCCAAACATTATATTTAATCCAGTCTCTGTGTAACCTACTTTCGCCGAAGAAACGGCTATACTGTTAAATGCATGCAAGAACGGTTGTATATCAGAATCCGGTGATTCCGCGTATGGCAGGCTTTTTAGTTGCATCAGAACAAGAGAAACCATTGCTCCCTTCCTTTCTCCCGAAAGTTAAAAATAAGTCTACGCTGTCCTGAGTTCCGTGCGACAACAAAAAATTGTTGATTCTTCTTTGCATAATCTTGTTTCAAAATTGTTTGCCATAACTGATCCTAGACGTTTTGATGATCGTTAACATAATAAGACAATTACATTAACAATACAACGTTCACTGTCCGCTTTTGTTTTCACCTCGTCGGGGTTCCAAGAATCGTGAACCCACACATCGACTGGATCAACGTCTTTTACTCCATGACTCCGTAAATAATGCAACAGTGGATCCTAGGCTCCTTATGTGGAAGTGTCCTAAAGGTGTCGCCTAAACTTACATAATAACTCTACAACAACACTAGCTTTTACTATTCACCGAGTTCCGTAATCCACTCCGCTATTCGCACGTCACTGACGATGATTCGGTGGGGAGCAGGAAATTTAATTTTTTTACCGAGGAATCTTATTGAAGATCGCGACATCCTCATTGAAGCGAAATGCACGCAACCCTGTGTTGGTAACATTGGCAGTGAGAAACCTGCCTGTCAGGTGTGTGTACCGAACAAAACGTTCGTTCACACGGTTTGATGGACACAAGCGGGTTCAGGCCGTCTCTTCAATCGACGCTACCGCTTTCCCGGTCACTTGCGAGCACTCATGAATGTTGATTGTGCCGCGATTAATGGCCAATTCACACGCACACAGGCTAGGTAAAGGGCCGACTCGTAGTGGTGGAGAAACACGTGACTGATAGGTACGAGGTTCTGTCAGCGTTACCATTGCAGAAAAAACACTCACCAGGAGAAAACACAAATTTAGATTTAATGGTTCTTGCACCCACATACAAACACACACGCCCCAGACAGCCACAACGAGTGGATTGTAGTTTGATGAACACGAACATATAAACAACAGAATTTGTTTTGGTTTGATTTTTTGGCAATTCATTTTCTCATAAGGTAGGATCTTTCAGGGTTTGTGCAGCTGGTTGAAAAGTTTTTCTTAAATTGACCTGATAACGTGGCTACTGTATAGTGTGATCTCCATAACGCAAGAAAGCAACCACACGTCTCGCTAATTAAAATAGCACGTTTCCAACTCGCTTTAGACAGCGTAATTTTTTGTGAAATCAATCTACATAATTTTAACTACCAAATATGGGTTTTTACCTATCTGAACTACATGTATGCCGGGGTGGTCTGTTGGCGAATAAACAAATTGTCAACTTTAGGTCGATGGCGCAAAAGTGTCAGAGGTGGAAGGGGGAAGTGGGTTTTGGCGGTGGTCTGGCGTCGAGAGAAAACAGGACGGAGACAAAATACCGCTTCGCCTCGCGACCAAACAACTTTAGCTGTCTAATTACAATGGAGGGCGCGAATTGCATGCATCGCCTGCCACTATTCGTTAGAAGAAACCCTATTCAGTGTTCGCGTCAAACCTGTTGGGCCTCTTAGCAACAGCAGCACACATGATTCCTCGTTCGCATGGTGAAACACAAACCACAGTGTGCTATTGTTAATTTTTATTAAAGCCAACTAACCGGAAATCCACGACTTCGGTCATTTGTTTTGTCTAAGTTAAATATAAATTTGAACAACTTTGCCCTGTCGTTTCACACGCTAAAATCGTTACAGGACAAAATTAAACACGGAACTGCGTCTGCATCTGTGCAAAGAAGCAGTTTCCCAGAAGATTCCTTGATTCCACACACCCCTGCGTCACTGTTTATTGGAACCCTAGTTTGACGGCTTTGAATCTCACCCACTCTGACACGAATGATAAACAATTACTGTTTCTGCTACTTCGGTGTGTCGAAACTGTCGAGAATTACAAGTTAACGAATCGGTTCTATTTTACAAGAAACCCGTTCGCCAACCAAAGCAGCCACCCTCCGAAATCGCCACTCTGGGTAATTGTCAGATGTCAGGCAATTGATTGGGGTTTTTTTGTTGGGACAGGGGAGTGGGGGTTCAAGGTGGAGCAGGGATGGAGTGGGGTGGGGTGAAGTTGCTTGAGGCTCGATTTTTGACACTCCTCCGCTGATGTACCAAACTGACAAGTTGACAGCATTGGGTTTGGGAACCAGCCCCCTTCCCTCCTCCTTTCCGCTGCCCCCTCGTTGCTGGACTCCCAGCATCCTGAATACGAGCGTAACGCACACACCCGAAGAATCATTTCCTCCCACCACCCCTACCCCCACCCCATACCACCTACTCGAGCCAACGTGTTCCGTTTTCCGGGAAAAGTCAGGCGTTTGACAGGTCTGACGGGAAAGGTCTGCGATTGCTGCTTCTGCTGCTGCTCATTGGACGACCAAAACTTCCCAGCACTGTTTGTCTCGTTAAACCTTTCTCCATCTCTCTCTCTTCGCCGCTATCTCTCGACGGTCTCCCTCTCCTCCCTTTCGCCAATAGACAGTAAATACTTTTTGCAGCTGCCTTTTCCGCTCTTACGAAAAAAAACAATCTGGCGAAAAAGAGATTTCATTCTAAATGTGTGATAACGAGTCTGTTGGTAGTCCATGGTGCAACTCTCTCCGCATTTGTGCTTAGCGCGCGATATCTAGTTGTCGGGCGAATTCGTCCCGTGAAATTACGGAATTTCCGTTTCACGAACGAAATGCGTTACGAACCCAGATCCCAGAAATGGCATCCTCGGGAAATCCGATCAATTTTGCTTGCCCCACCAATTTTGCGGTCCGGAAGAGGCAGGCGTTTTTCTTTTAAATATTTCTTTACCTCTAGACGTGGAATTAACTTTCAACCATAAAAGCTGGGTTTTGCTTTGAAGAAAAAAAGAAAGAGGAGTCGTTGAGTGCGCGTGTGTGTGTGTGAAGGGGTGACGGAAATTTCCCCGTGGACTGGCGCCTACCGAGGAAACGAAAAAACGTCTACACACGCATTTTCTCACTCTCAAGGTTAATTTTCTCCAACCAGTCCCTTCACCTCTACCTCCTCCACCACCAGCTAGCACTGCCCTCTTGTACGCCCCATGTTTGTGCTGTTTAATTCCACCTAGCTGCCCAAACTACAACTGGGTGTGTATAGGTGTGGACATATGCATGTTTTCCCTTCTTAAATGCAATTTTTCCCCACCTCACAACTGCCCCGTTCACTACCAAATCAGGGCGAAATTTTGGCAGAAGAAGGTGTCGGAGAGCTAGTGAATAACGTATTAAATGTAAAAGTTAAAATACCTCCAATAGTTCTGAATGCCTGTGCCAACAACCGAGATTAAAGAGCCCAACTAGGTTGGTCTAATTTGGCGGTAGGGGGTCAAATGAAATAAGTCTGTCGAAATTCACGGTTCCACATGGGCACGCCAATGATTATTTGGACCACTGTGTTATAAAATATTTTAGGATACTAATCGTGGGGTCTTCGGTTGTCTTCACATTTGCGACGCCTTTCGGGAATATATACGTACCTGTGTGTAGTGAGATTAAGAAAAGAAGGCTGCATCTAATGGAGAGGAGGTAGGTCACAAAGACTCCTGATCCCTGAGTTCGTTCAATAGAGGTGACACCAACTGCCACAGCCATCTTTTGTCACGGAGTATGAAGGCTTCTGTTTTGAAAAAAAATCAACACATGTTATCGAGCTTCGTTAATAGCGTTAGTTTGGTCTCTCGCTTTTTATACTATTTAGGATTTATTTAACTTAAACCAACAGTAAAATTCACTAATGATTTAGGAATTGGGCGACCTATCACCTTGCACGTGTCGCTTGAATCACCGGTTCGGGGCTTTTTGGTTTGCAACAAATCCCCGACCACTTTGTCTGTCCTTGTAATTCAATTCTACACATCGTCCACTCAAAACCTGCAGACTTGAGAACCCAGGGGCGTGTTTTGAAGCCCTCGAAATGCTCAACAGCTGTGAGTCATAGCTCCAGCATGATTCAATCAGCTCGCAATGCTCTCCTTCCTCATTTCGGATGGATTCATAATTATTTTTATTCACTCCGGGGTTCCAGTGGTTCGCTAATATAAGCAGACAATGCGTAATAGGATTTGGGCAGACGTGAACTTTGGCACTCAATTACAATTACTATTCACACCTCTCTTTTTGATTGACTCTATGGACGAAAAAACGGAATTACACTGGCGATGGGAACAACCAGTTGGAGAACCGTTTTTGTGGGGGGGTAGATGATGGGAATTGGACGAATTTAGATCGTTCTCCTTGGTGGTCCCGGATAACGATTTCGTCAAAATTTTCACACAGCTCTGAAATTAGGACAGAACACTATATTTCTTGTGTGGTTTCGAAACCGAATTATATTCAATTATCCTACTTGTGTATGTGAGTTTTGTAAGTCCCCAGTGAAGCAAATTAGTCATGGAGATGGCACAAAGCTGGTACATGTCGTGGACGGTTCGCCTACAGTGTAGGCCCTACACATATTTGGCTTTCCATTTGAGGTCATTCGTGGTATGCGGGTGCTATCCGCTTTAATGAAAGTGGTTGACCTCACAGACTAAACACCCCGTCTGATGAAGGCCAAACAGCTCCCCCAGCTTATCGGATGCGAGATCTGTGCGGAGGTGGTGGGGTTGTGTGTGGAAAATCCGCCATACCGCGTTAGGGAACGCATATTAGAGCAGATTTAATGGACAGGTATCGGTCTACACAACTTCTTAACTTTGGCTAAAAATATTAATTAATTCCAACAGCACACCCACACTAGAAGTTCACATAAGAAGCACATATCTACTCACTGGCACTCTACAGTTCGCCAACATTTAGCATATTCCTTTATCCTCCTCGACATATATTTACTTCTACAAGCAAACTAATCGATTGCTGTCTCAGTATTGGCGTGATCCACACTCTAAATACCATGTAAGTATTAAGACGTTTTAGGTCGCGACCCGGAAATGGTTTCACGACCTTTAACCGGGGTCATATCACGCATATTCAAGCAGTGGTCGCATATCTCCTGGTGGAGAATGAGCCGGCTTCATGGATTTCGTATTTGCAGATACCTTCTGTATAAATGTATGAAGCCGACTCATTCTCTGATACACGCTAACAGCTCAAAGCCTGCAATTTGATGGCATTTACTCTCAGAGTCTTGGGTACATATCCACGCATTCCCAACTCATATGTACCGCTTTGGGCGTTCATGATTGTGCAGTTCCAAAAGCACGACAACTATATTTTCCTTCCAAAGTTGCGTGTTTAGCAATTAATAATCGCGGGTGCGGGCGGATTGGTGGGAGAGGGGGGGTGGGGGTAGAATGGTGAGTAGTTGAAGGACTAAATAGGAGAGAAGAGTAATCTCGGAAGCACGAATTAGTCATCCTTGGTCGCATCTCGGGAGAATGGAGAGAGAAGTGAAGCAACACAGAGGCGTGGGAAGAGCCATGGACCGGGAAGCTGCTCTGGGGTTGTGGGGGTAAGGGGTGGATTAATGCGCTCCCAAATGAGCAGGCAACAAATTACTAATGGCGTCGGCTGGCTTGCAGTTTGACGCGTGATACGACTGCGAGAATAAGGCCAAAATAACGTCCGCTAAAAGGCTGCGCACTATTAGGGAGCCATCCTTTTTTCGATTCACCATTTGTGGGGCTGACTTTTTTTTCTTATTGACTTTCAAATTGGTCGAATTCAATCGGAATAGGCTAAATCTCCTGTACGAGAAAAACTTTCCAATTGATGCGATTGTGGCAAAACCGAGCAGTACCATGGGACTTTCAGCATTTTTATTTTTGTAGAAATTAAAAAAATCTCCTCGTCCCGCAGCCCGCTTTTTCCATCCAAACTCATCGCGGTACCATTTAGTCATTCACACCCATAATTATGACTCAAATTAGTAAAATAGAGAAAAATGTAATTTAAAACAATTTCCCATGACGATGCGACCCTAAAATTGACGTGGTTTAACCTCATTACAGCTGTTAATGCGGTAGGCGAAGATGTGGGCCACCAAGGCGTGGATCAACTGACTCTCGCATTGAAATTACATACGACCTTGAGGTATCTTTCGCGCGTGTTTGTCTATTTGTTTGGAAGCGGTTATCGTGGTGGATATTATTTCACCAGAGTCCCAAAAGGTTTTAATCGCAATTTGGGCTGTTATCTACTACTATTGGAGAAACCGGCTTAATGTGTGCTGCTATTATGATTATCGGGAATATTGTTAAGGCCCCCAGTGCCATCCATGGTGGCCTGACTTGCTAGTCGGACGTGGTTCCATCACGACCGGTACGCAACCGGGCCATCTTCCGAAGCCTATGAATGACTCTGGGTTGATCCTTCCATCGGAGAATTGGTAGAAACCATGATGGCGCCGTCTGGATTTAATAATTGCGCGGTAACTTGGGCTAAACGGACGATGGTTGTACAACGAGAGAATGAAGTTTTGCGGAGCCAGAAATGTACTTAGCAGTAATTGGACGGCTCGAGTGCTTCGGCAACACACTGACATAAAGTCATCGTTCTTAATTTCAATTCAAATATCGTGAAATATTGCAAACTTGTATTTCGCTTTATAATATATAAAAAAACTGCCCAAATACTTAGGGCATGAATGAAAGTTTTGGTCCTCGTGACCTCAATAAAGCCATTATGAGAGTAAATTATCGTCAGCCAATAAACATTGATCCCAATTATTCATGCAAAACGTGCATTGCGACTAGTTCGACGTAATTACGGTTGTATTAGGGATCCTTCTTGGTCTAAATCATAATGTCGAACTAGTTTGGAGAAGGACACTAATTTGACATTTCCATGGCGCGTACTCTAACCAACAAATATAACCTTAAACGTAGCATAGTTACCTAAACAAAACTGGCACTATTTATTTATGAAATCCCTACTGCAAGTTTAAAATAACAATAAAAAAAACATCATGCTCACCGTTCGTGAAAATTGGATTCGATAAAAAGTCACAAGCACCGTTCCAATGGCTACTGCAGCCAATCCAGCATATTCACTGAATAACAAGTAAGTCTTCTATTTTGATCGTTGCCTTTTCCCTAGCGACCCTCACTTCTAGAAAGCAAGTCTGAACGACAACGATTTTATATAGGCGGAGAGGGTAGGCGCATAACCGCCCTCGTCCAATCAGCGAACAGCCTGAGCGATGCGAGCATCCGTGTGCACGTGTGACAGCCGGAAGCACGGTCGCACGACGAGAAAAATGCGCGCAATGATGATAACGCGCGCAAGTGTCAATCAAGCGAGAGAGCAACGCACATCACGATAAATTTCTTCTCGCTAAAATGCACGCATGGGCTGGCTTGCCGCCCACGCGCAATGGTTGCACGCGAGCACCGCGCACGTGCACCCATTCGTGCGCCTGTCCACCGTGACAGGAAGAGGCTGGGAATTCACGAGGCACCGAGAGAGACAGAGAGAGAGAGAGAGAAAGCGAGAAGTGGGTTATGCAGAGCGCACGAAAAAGAAGCATTCAGGGGAAATTGAGAATGGCAGTTGGTGCGTGCGTGCGTGTGTGCGTGTGTGCACGCTGCCGCGTGTGTCCGAGACGCGTACACACACACACACAACAGTTGTTATATCCGTCTAACAAATAAGCACACACAGAACTCGTAGAGTAAAATTAATATTATACTTTTTGGTGACAGATAATGGGTGTTTCAACCACGGAGGATGCAGTGTTGGTGAATGTGAGCAACGAAGGCGAGGGGTGGATGTGTTAACTGAATAGTAACCATTTAGTAAACAATAAAACTGCCCCATGGAGTCTACACAAGAGTTATAATATTTCGTGTTTATTTTTCTCTTAGTGTAGTGCTATCTTCTTGGGGGTTGTCATCCTCGGTGAGTTACACAACATTTGACAACAAGGTCGAACCAACTGAAATAAACTGCCCGGACGAACGCACTCGACTGTATAATGTCAACTGTCACCCCTCGAACAAAGCTGGATTACCCAAGATGACAACAGCCGTGCTATAGTCTAAAGAAACTTGAGGAAATCGTCTCCAATATTGGCAGCTACAATTCGTGTTATTGATCGGAAATCTCCTCAACAAAGAAGACATTGCAGGTAAATAAATATGTAATTATCAGACTATTTGACTTCAAATGTCCTATTGGTCCCTTATTGGGTATTGAGGAACCTATTGTAGACCGAGAAAAAGGTTTTTCCAAAATCGAAAGCTTTCCGCGTAGAATGCCGAATGGAAATATGACTGATCGAACCTAGCGAGGCGTTCCGCCGTCAACTAAACAAGCCTGCATTGCAATGTTCCGCCAATATTTTGGAAATTTTCCACATGCTGGCGTTTTCCTTGTAATCATTAATTATAAGTAGTCCAAATTAAGGTTTTGTACAAGTAGTGAACGATAACTGCAAAATGTATGTCTTCATTTTTTCTGTATTGCCTTTGTGTGTCGATAACGAATTGCGCATCATTAGTTACCGGACTGTGTGTCTGTTTGTTGTAGGTTCAACGATCAAAACGGTGCGGAGCGTATAAAGTGGAGAAAACACCAGGAATTTAAACAGCGACAATACGATACAGATCGGACTTTTAGAGGAACAGATAAAACGGTTTTTCCGCGGTTGAAACTACCCATTTATCCCATCCCTTCGAAACGTGCCAAAGTGAAGTCTGATTGTAACTAAAACCAAATCATTTATAAAATATCACGATATCGTTTTTCAACATTTTCAGGCATCTGCTTCGGTGATCACTTCATATTCAACTGCAAACTAGGTGAACCAAATGATGCATTAAGGATCCCGATACAGGAACTTATTAAACAGGTGTGCATGATCGGAAAAGTGTCAAATGAATTGGTTGGCACACATTATTTTTGCATCCAACTGATATCCCTTAAGTCAAGATAATTTATCTTAAACATGACGTGAATGTCAGCAACAATACAATGGTCGTATCAAAGACACTACTATTAATCAACGAATGCTATTGGAAAAGAAATTACTCATTTATGTTTTCCCTAACATGAAAATTTCATTGGCGATTACTTAAATGACGAGCTCAGGTTATCTTTGGTACGAATTGCCACCGAGGGCATCAAGCGAGTCCCCTCCCTTTTCAACAGAGAGAAGAAGTGAATGCACCGTCAGTCACCCTATTCCTCATTGTCGCCTTCGGGTCAAAATTAGAATTCTTGGGCGTGAAATTGAACAGTCGGTTGTCCTGGAGAAACCACGTGAATTCTGTCTTCGTGAAATGCCTTGGCGGAGGCCAGCGTTATCGCACTCATAATTACACCATCTCTAGTGTTTTCGCCGGTCTTCGATGCTCTGAATTTCGGACTCTCCGAAGGCATTTTAGCATAATTTTTTCTAGCGGATTATCTGTGTACTCTATACAAGACCAAGGCATCCCATCCCATGCCACGTTACTAGATGTTCCCGTCTCGCTTCACGTATATTCGGTTGCCCCTTCGATCCCGTTTAATCTAGACAAGAACGGCCGAATATTCCCTACGGGCCCAAACATTAGTGAAACATGATATCAGTGAGACCTATCGTATGCAATAAGATGTTGAACGATTGGGTCCTAATTACCGCATGGAAGCTATAAACATTATAATGTAATTTGCTTGAAATTGCAGAAAATATATTCAAGGAAATGTCTAACTTTAGACGTCATCAAAGCAGTGTTTACCCTTATGCCTGGTGGCTCAGCAGTTGAGTGGCGTCCGCAATCGTTTCAGAAATACGATATCTCCATCCACCAAACATCTTTGTGTGTTTCTGCACCAGATGCATTGTCAGAGATTTTGGAATGCCACCACAATCATTACCAGACCGATGGATCCCAATTTTTCTCTTATTTGTTGGTTCCTACATTTAATGATAATAATCACGATATTTGCTTTATTAAGATCAAGAGGACCAATATGTTAAGAATTAAAATTTAAAACAAACTAAATTTTACATAGAAGAGGAGACTTTTATTTGCAAACGATTCACCCCATGCTTGTATCTTTTGACCTTTATATCAATTTTTAAATTTATGACAGTTTTGGTAACACTTTTTTCCTGAAGGCGATGAAAATGTAAAATAAGTTAAGGCAAGAAAGACAAATAAAACCCTCAAAGTATGAAAAGGTTTGCTAAATTAGTAATGTTGTATGGATCTTCAATGGGAGGATAAACCGGCTTCACGGGGGTTTGTCATGAAATTTATCGAAAATATGTTTACAGATGGAGTCCCAAGTGCCACACGAGGTTGCCTGGTCTGGGAGTCGAACCCAGGTCTCTCACCTTCTGAAAGACCGGGGAATCTTCCACATCATCGGACCATGCCGTTTGGATACAAACATAACGTCTATATTTAGAGGATATTATGGACTACTCCACTTATCTAGGAGCTGGGCAACAGTGGCATTCCCAATGAAATCACAGTTATTTGGATTTATCCCCTCCATTAATTCCTCACGCGTTTATCCTCACGGTATAGACCGAACCACGCCGGTATAAAAGGTCACGGCGGGTCAACAACGTCTACGACATTAACGCCAACGCATTCTCCTACTATATAACCGTCAATGAATGAGGATGTTCAGATAATTGCTCTAGAACGCATCAGTCTTCTTGATGTCTTCCGGTTCTTGAGGATTACAGATCATAACATTAGGAAAGTCTAATTAAGCGATTGCTCGTATTTTAAATGACCCCTCTCATCCCCTCTTTTCAAGTTTATCTAAGTGCAAATCTATTCGACCAATGCGTAGGCAATACCGTTAAATACCCACAAGAACGGCGACAAATCGCAATTCGGGCATTCCTTATTTGTCCCGATTTTTAGTTTCACCAGAGCAGGTGAAGCAGGAACTAAAAGACCATTTTCATATCTAGTACTTGTTATACTGTCTTGTTGTATGCTCAAGTTGTGGTCCTCGTGACCTCAATACAGCCACTACAATTATTATGATTACGATATGTGTGTTGCATTCAGATTTAGCCTTGCGGGAGGAATTGTGCACGTGTATGATTACGCAACAATAATTTAATGTTTCATAATGGCGGCTCAATGCCGTTCATTACGCATATCGTTTCGAAAGAATTCGTTTCACTCTTTTATCCATAACGAATCGTACTTTGTTACGTTGGTGCATCATTATCAGGCGTTTAGAAAATAATAGTTTTATGAAAAAGTAAAATTTTAAATGTTTAATTTTACTTTTTTTCAAAACGCCGTATTATTATGCACCAAACTGAAATATTTATTTTGCATGAAGCATGCCCAAAATAATGGCTATGTATACGATTGGTTCAATAGTCACTGGGCGAGAAACTCTTCGTTGGCTTAAAACATGTTTTTTTCTTAAGTACTTAGCATGATGAACATCTGTATGATTTCGATAAAGAGACTGCTATAATTTCTGTTCATTAACTAAAGACCCCGACACGAATAACAAAATGATTAACGAAAAACAGAGTCCCATTGTAAGAATATGAATACACTGCCGGGCTAAGAGGGATTTCATTAACCATGGAAGGGCAAAAAGTAACGGGGTTTGGTGCGTACTGTCGTGGGCAATGAACTGGGATATCGGCTGTTCCTTTAGCCAGGACAGGGATGAGTGACGACGGGGCCTTGTTCTGCATCCTGTTCTGAAGCTCAGCCCGAAGATTCGCAATTACCTTCGCAATTTCGATCGCTATTATCTGGCGCTCAAGCTTGCGGATTTGCGCCTTCGTTGATACCAGTTCTTCGTCCGGTTTGACGCGCGAAGAAGGAACTGGTCGACATCCTGTTGTCGACTCTCTCGTAGATACGACTCTCCTCTGAAGGATCCTTTGCGTCGTCTGCTTTATTAGCTTCACCATTTTTCCTCGCTATAAAGAAATAAAGGGAGTAGCAAAGCTCACGATAGCGTGATCGGCGATCCCAAAAGTCCGCGCTACAGCATAGCTGCGGTTACATTTAAAACAAAACTATTAATCGAGACAAGAGCTACAAAAGCTATTGGAAAGTATGTTAAAGCTTACTAAAAACGTTAGTTATAATTTAATAAGATAGTTTTCTTCTACACCCATTTATTTTATTTTCTGCGGGTTTTCTAACATTGATATATTGTCCAGTTTCGAAAGCCCACTATTATACCAGATATGTCAGATACGTGATCGAGTCGCAACAATGCCTTAATACCAATTCCGATTAGCAAAAGGACAAATTCAATGTTCAATTTCATGCATTAACGTCACCGCTACCAATGATAAAGTTTTGGCTTCTGAATCACCTCCGTTCAAAAATCTGCCTAGGTTTAGGGTGAAATAAGTGTTTATCATTGGGCTGATGGGAACGTTAAGTCGTTTTTAAACACATTGCATTTTTAAGCGCTGTCGGTCCTTTGGGAGAATTCTGAACGGACTAACACCGGTTTAAGCGGGTAGATTAACACACGCTTCTTCCATATAGGACTATAACACAGAAAGTGCAGGAAGTGAACAGATTAGGACAACCGTTGGATGTTAATGCCGAATCGCTCCGCGTTATAATAAGTACTTAATTGCATAGACGTCCATTCAAGCTTGCAATTAATTAAAATGATTTGGATAGCAATAGCCGGCATTGTTGTGTGTCAAAAAAATAAATGCGCCAAAAAATTGTTTTCTTAAAAACAGAAGACAATTTCACATTAGAAATGTTTTATTAATATGAAAGATTCTCAGTCCTTCAACGTGAAATGAAAACTAACAAATCTAGTGTAAAACGGGGTCTACAAAACAGGCTTGGGCGTGTTTTTGTACCGGTTCCACGGTTTGACTAGCTATCTTGACATGCTCCCACACAAATGAACCACTCCAGTCCATTCAGCCAATCCGTGCGTAGAAACCACTTTCACACCTGAAGAGACCTTCTTGTCGGACAATATACGGCAAAATGGGTCTTTTGAATGTGTAAATATTATAATTCTTAACATGTAAACATTATTTTGATTTAACGAGCCCCTAATTATAAATATTACCAAAAATAAATGCTTTGATTTCAAGGTTTTTCGAAATTGTTTGCTTGTTAGATTTACCAAGTTCAAAACTTGTCGATGAAAGCAATGAAAAACATAAATAAAACGGTGTCTGAAGACACACCGACATAGCGCACTCAGACAGCTCGATTTAGAGGCCCTAGCATTTTGAAATATAAGTGTTATGTTTATTATTATATTCAATTTGATTTGTTCAAAAATCCGTTTCGCGCACACTGACACATACACATAAGAGCAAAGTAAATATCAAGCTCAGGAAAAATGTCTCTATTCTAGACTGTCTATATATAAATCTCTCCAACTAATTCAAGCGATTAAACATTTAATTCCCGAACGAAAGGCTGTATATTATACAGCGTCTTTCAAGTTAAAATTTTATTCTAAAATTAAAATCACACTCATTTGAATAGAACTCATTGTCTGTTTATTGATGTATACTGTAGATTTTCTACAATTAAGGAATGATAAATTATATGTTGGCAAGGTTTCCCGCGAGCATACTTGCAGATTCCGATTCTTCTGGTGAGAAATACCCCATGGTTGTGCTAAAAACCGGGGACGAAAATAATTCCTGTTTGAATGGGCAAATACCAAATATTTCCTAATCTGGAATTGGACAACCAACATTTCCCTTGTGTTATTGTCTGGTGCCGATTTTTGTACTGTGATGTCATTGAGGCCCATCTCTGCGGAAATTTGATCGAATATTTTACCAAAAGAATCGATGTGTGTAACCGTGCAAATAGGTGATGTTTTTAATTTTATATACCAGTAAAGAAATGAGGATTTACCATTCAAATAGGTGGTTAATACGAATTACAAAAGAAACCCCAACCTGCAAGACTCCATTTTTCGGTAATAGCTTAGTGGTCCGTAGATGACCGTAGTTTAATGCTGAAATTCTGTAATGCCATCTATTTTTATCACCACGACGTTATTATAATTATTGTTATTATTATAATCTAATCGACGGACGACGGATTACGGTAATTAAAAAAACAAATCTAGTGCTCAAATGTATTGCATAATCAAAATATAATTGTCTTCGTGAAGACAAGCGCTTTTGTGACTAATTTATTTAATGAAATTAACATATTGGCACACCATATTTGGGCGTAATAGCTTCCTGTAATATAATTCTCGGTACATTATAGTTTAAAATGTGTGATCAGCAGTTTCTCGCGCAGGAAGTTAGTTTTCCCATGCAAACTATTGTGGACATTTTAAACAATGTTTTGCGGAGTTATGCTACCTGTTGTACATTTATGTCTTGCAGAAAAATAAGTTTTCGTTTCCAAATGATATTAATGAAATTTCAACAAAGCCTCTTAACTAAGAAGCTGCGATTTGTAAGGAGTTGTTGTTATTTTTCAAAGCAAACCTTGATTGCAACGGCGTCAACGAAATAATTTTTACATAAGTGTTTTTTTCCAATAAGTATTCGCATGCAAACTTGTTTTAGAAACATCTTAATGATCTGGTTTGGAAGATTGTGTTTATGCGCCTGAGCACTTTTTGAATGTCAATGGTTCCAATAATAACTCGAACGAATGTAATCAACCCTAATTGCCATCAACCTACCTTTCGTAGGTGTCATTACGCTTATCTAAGCGATTTATCATTTCTCCTTTCTGTCTCAGTACCTTTCACCGACAAGTTTAATCGCAGCGAGTCGGTCGTGAGTAGGGTGTATATGATGGAATAATAATTTCTACGTCGCCATAATAGACTTTCTAAACTAATCTTAACCACAGTCTCAAACCCTGCGTAGTGATGGATTTGAAAGTCCGAACCCGGTGGGCGATCATTACCTGCGGAGCAACACGATTATTCTGATCATTAACCGCTACCCAGAGGCACGATGTGTCTATCCCCTGCGTTAAAGCGGTCTTCCACGCGTTGGCAAAGATGAGGAACCCAATTGCAGAAAGCACAACCGATATCGATACCCATAAGCTTCATGTGAAATTGTATAAATATTTCCCATGTATCTTTACGGATCCCCATCGCCCACAAATAGAAGCGTCATAACATCGAGCAGTTTCCTCGATGGGTTAATCATCTGTTTTAATTATATGTTTACATCGGACAGACGGTTTATTATAGGATCCGTTTTTTGTTGACCTGCCAATTGTTGAGAATAGGGTGTTGTAATTTTAAATTAAAAAACATTCTACTTATTTGACATAAACAGCGATGAAATGCAAACATATTAGAGTAACGGTAATCGTCAAATGCCACGACATTCGTAACTTAGAAACCCTAGATAGGTTGATGATTTTACTTCGTTGGCTTGGTAAACGCTGCTCGCATATTTAGTACAAGCGATTAACACCCGAAATTATCGATTCGTTTATAATTTTATTATTGTTTTTGATTGCGAAATAGGCATGTGTTTATGAATGTATATTGGAAGCGTGGTGTGGATTTTATTCATTTTTGTAAACATTTATTTTGCAATCTTTCGTGTCATTCGTATTTGAAGTAGCGTCACTCACAAAAGTTTTGATTGATTATAGTTTAAAGAAAACTCCCGAGTAAACAATATTTCATACCTTTTTTTAATTTTTATAGCTTATATTCTATAAATTACAACAGAAACTTACACGTACCAATCGAAGTTATATAGGCACTCAAAATAATTAAATAATAAATTTACAGTCATACTGTTTTGCAAACACACGAGCATTATCTTATTCTTCTGTTATAAATTAAAATACTCCGGAGCTCGTAAATTTTATTTCTCATCGTTTTGGTATTAGAAAGCTCGGGTGTTATCACGGTAGCCAAATAAGATTTTCTTCGCCGCGCAAATGAAAACACTAGCAGTTTTTCAATATTGTGTCCTACAATCAAGTTAATTAACAATCCACAGACCCTGGAACCCGAATGAAAGTCGATATACTTAATCTTGATGTAATTACCAGAAGCTTATCATGCGTTTATTCTTACTAAAAAGAGTATACTGAAATAACGTTAGACTTATTTTCGATACATATATATTTTTCTATTTAGTTGCTCTTGATGTTTATAAGCCAATGTACCTGAGATACCAAAGTTTAGATACAACCGCTACTGTCCTTGGCGTTTTGCATGCTAGCTAGTTTTCATTGTAAATCCAGCAAAATCTGTTTGCCATATTGGTGTCAGTGAACTGTTTGTATCAAAACGTGCGCGAATTGATGGATTGGATGGGTCTCTGACATCTATCGTTTATTTGGGTTGTAAAATGATTTAAAAATGCAGAGTATATCTCCATGCACACATAAATGCATGCAAATTGTCGGATTTAACTAACACGACTCTCGTTTGGTTTGGACTCATTTAAGGTGTATTCGTGATCAATTATATTAGCTGAGTTATAATTAATAATAATAACTGTAGTGGCTTTATTGAGTTATGACCAAGATTACCTGTATGATGAGTAATGCGTTGGGTGCACTGTATGGCAGAGTTCGACATCAGATCATAATCCTGCAAAGAGTTACCGCGTCTATGTGTATGCAAGACAATCCCAATTGTGTGGGGAAATACAATTCATCCAAGAAAAACCTTGGTTTCTTATTTTCCGTATTTTACATTATCCCATTTTCACGCTTTATCGAGATAATCTCGGCATCAATTGTCACCGGCGGATTATTCTGTAATGTCATCCATACCACGTTGGATTACACGCATATTGGGCAACGTCTGCGCTCAAGGTTACGGCCACCCCGTCTGGCTGGAGATTGATCGGCTATTAGGTTTTCCCTATATAGTCAAACCCAGGCATGATAACAAATGAATATCAAAACCTTGGCTATTCACTTTAATATCATACATCTTTTGACTGTCTTCCGGGTGGTGGTGTTCTGTCTTCTGTCTGAAAATGGAGTGTGGGGAACTTTATGGCTTATAAAATGGGGACGCAGCCATTCCTGTTAAAGATCTTGAAAGACATCAAGATACACTACTAACACTAATAAGTAAGAGTAATCTTTCAAAAACCCAAGAACTGTTACTATAAATATTCAATCCGTTATAAAAAGACGGTTTTCCATCATAGATTAATTAAAAAATAACGTCGCTCATGTAAAATTGTCGATGGAAAAAATAGTTTATAACACTTTTTTGTTGGTTTATCATTTTTACGTACCCATTATAAATTCTCTTCCGATGACAGCGGAATACCCTGCAATTTTTTAACATATTCGTGCAATCCGACCTAGGAAGCGTCTCCTGCATCGTGAAGAAAATCGGCTGAGCCGACTGCTTGCTTTCTGCTCGTAAACTTCTAAAAGAATGAACCGATTTAGCTAGCTCACGTACGGTGATTAGAGACTAGCTCAGAGTAGGTTAATGACCAATACCACCAGCCGTGGTCATGTAGCAGAGGACAAATCGGTGCCGTCAAATCGGATGTTGGACCCTTGGAACTGCCGCCTATCTACTGTGAGCGCCACTGGAACCCAATATTGGTCATGTGCATTAGTTAAAACGTAAGAAGGCGTTAACCTGGTTTTTTTCTTTCATTGATTCGCTAGTAAAGATGCAAACACAAACGATTCTTAAACACGGACAGAATGAGGGAACCGTCCACATGTATGACAACATAATTATAGCAAAAACAACGAGATTGATTGGTAAAGGTCACGAGAACTATAACTACCACAAATAAGGCATCAAACGTGTTAGCAGTATTACCGTTGACCACATAATATGAGTTGGATTTTTGGCTGCAACTATTAAGTCAAAAAAGGACGTAGGCAGAGGGGATGATGAACTGTCCGCTGTGGTGTCTGTTACATTAAATGGCCTCGCCCACCCCATCTTTTAAAGTCTGCCTTGATATAAATAACGTCGCAGAATGCCAATTCTAGAACACCACAAATTGGACATTCTCTATGTGTCCACTAGTTACACCCGTAGAAGTAAACCTGAAACTTTATTTCAGCGCCCCAAAGACTGCAAAACTGATTTGCTTAGTATCAATCAGTTTTTTTACCTTAACCGGGCAATAAGAGGTTTTATTATCGTAAAAGTTGAACGTTCGAATACCATACGGTTACATAGATTCTATTTGCCAAGGTAACCCAATCAAGCTTCAAGACATACTTTCGACCAATGAATCATATTTCCAATTGCACGAACAGTTTTGCATTTGTAATTATTTTATTCCAATGTTCATGATTAGAGCTGAAGAGCGGAACTGCTAACGGATAATTGCATTTTGTGAATGCATTTGGGAAATGCCTCCGGGCTATCAGATACACTCGGGAGTTTTGTGAAAACGGTTGTTGTTCTAGCGATCTTATCACGCGGTATTTTTTCCAAGCCAAAAGAATATTCTAAAGGATTAGGAATGTCTAGTCAATGCATCGAATGAATTATTAAGGAAACAATGTCCAGTGAATTTTAAAAAATATCCATTGCCCACGAACCCAGTCTTTCACTTACGGTTTTACCTCCCGTTCTGTGGAAAAAATTAAGAATGTCCGAATAGCGACATCTTGCCTTCTTCTAATGTGTTACCATTGGTCAAAGTGATCTCCCTTGAGAGATTGGCATCGTGCGCTTTGGCAGGTTCAGTTAATAATCTTGAAGCGAGATGGTTAATACTGATTCATCAACGGAAGATCTATGGAGGGACCAGTGCAGCCACCGACGACGATTTCAACACTATTTAAGCTCAGACAGACGCAAAGCCATGAACACTCCAACGATCAATCGCGAAAATTATTTCGGCGACCGCTGCTGGGAGACATTCCAGGTTATCCTAAGTGGGGCTCTGGAGAACCTTCAAAGAACTGAAGTGTTAACAAGTAATGACGAAAGAACCTCTTAAAATTACCCCTAAATGTCAATATTGGCATTTCGACCACATTTT
This sequence comes from Proteocephalus fallax, assembly GCA_028672205.1. NCBI lineage: Eukaryota > Metazoa > Platyhelminthes > Cestoda > Proteocephalidea > Proteocephalidae > Proteocephalus > Proteocephalus fallax. The sequence goes on from JAPUBX010000723.1 coordinate 217,900, forward strand.
TCACAATTAAAAAGCACGAGAAAAACAAGATGAGATTGTAAAACGGTGCTCAAGCGAAATAATAAAAACGATCATTAGATGAGTTATAAAATACATTTGGGCGGATATGGGAGTATAAATGCATTGTGTAACATGAATTTAAAACCCTAGTCAGGGCATTGTCATCAGGGTTTCCGAGAAGTGTGCCTGGGCACGGATTTTCTGTTTGGCCATCGCTTGTAAACAACAATTGACCTTTTGGGGTGACATTATTTGCATGTGATTACGATCAAGTCCGAGCGATCGATATTTGCGGTGGGTGATTCCTCCATATATTGAGAAAATGAAAACCCGAATAAATATTTTTCTTGTCTTGTGAAATCCACGATAAATTAAGCAAAAACGATACCGCTAAATACCATCGAAAAAGCACTAAACATTAGCCACCTGCCGATGGCCATTAAAAAGCCCCGCTCGCAAACCGATTTTCGTTGGTCTCTAGGGCGTGGTTTCTTAATGTAATGATCGAACAAAGTGGTTTCTATAATTATATTACGCGTGCGTGGATATTTAATGAATCTTACCGATTATTGAGTAATGGAAGTTTTAACAGGTTTAACAAGACCAGTAAAATTGTCTTAGATGGTATATCAAAATCTAAGATCTTCAATAAAAAATCTAAATGCCAGATCGCCCAAAATTAATTAAGCACACCCCGTGACAACAACTTCTGTTGTAGAAAATACTTTGCTTTAAACCGTCGGCTTGTTGACATTTGGATGGGTTAAAATGAGTTAAAAATTCGGAACCTTCGAGAAAACTACATTTCATTTTTCGTAACGAAGAGTGTCCAACGCTCCGTTCATTTTAATGGAAATGAGTAATTAGAGTTACAAGAACCAAAATCTTTGGCAATAAAGTATACAATAAGTGTTCGGTGTTGTCATTTTTAATGTTTGATTATTCAATTCTTCACTGGGACCCGTTTTATCACACGTCTTTTTAAATACCCACCATATTGGTCATTAGTATAAAAAATGCCACGTTCTCGTTGGTCAATTTCTCATACTTGCCATATTTGCCATGTTTTTGCTATAAAACTTTTTTCAAATCGAATACAAATTCCCATCCATTTTTACTCGATTTGTTAGCCTATAATTTTGTTTTCGTTGAAGCCTTGCGTCCTTCATCTTTATCTACCAATGTCCCCTTTACCAAATTAACCACAATTTGTTTATGAGTCGTAAAAAAAATCCACAGTGTAATCATTTATTCTGGAAAAATCCAGAAGAATGCTACAGGGATGCTGCTATCCGTTGCCGTTCGCCAGGATAGAGGATGTGTTAAAATAAATATGAAATAACTGTTCTAAATTACCTTTTGATTGTGGCCATTATACGTTAGGCAGAGTGTATACCTACTTCGGGTGTGTTTTATTTGCCTTACCTTGCTTTATTATGTTTGCTTTGACCGATTTCGGGTCTTAGGGATAACCCAATAAAAATGTAATGTGAACACAAGTGACGGACTTACACGGCGAATCGTTTTATCGCTGACAAATGTTTGTCTCCGTGTGTCTCGATAATCCCTACTTCCGGTATCCGTGTTATTTGCTGTAACTTTAAATGTGGCAGTGAGTGATTCCAATTTTATAGCATAACGTTGTGTTAATATGTATATTAAGACTCCTGTAACGATTCAACATTATTTCAGACATCTCTTTGTCAACGCTTAATCAAGTGTAATCATGCGAAAACATCCGCAATGGAATTGTTCGGCTACAGTGTTTCAACTTTCTAATTATAAGCCCTGAAGTTGCAATATATTCTGAAATGTTGCTGAAGTTCGTGTAGCCTGCCGAGGCAAGGAAGAAAGTAATAGCCCACAGATGTTAGGAAGCATTCGGACTTTGGCCAATTGGCAAAAGTAACCCTAATCTAGCGTGTTTATTATGACCTGCGATCATTAATATTTAAATAATCATGCCACTGTTTAGTGTCTCAGAGAATAAATAAACGCCACAAACAAATGCAGCCAATGCCAATGTTTCAACAGTTCCTTATCGACCACAAAATAGAAAATTACATCACTTTAATGTAGCACGCGGACTTGTTTAAACTTGGCAAAGAAGAACTACGATTTATAAAAACTTGCGAAACCGTTGAAGAACATTCAGTCTCGACCTTCGCCGTCGGTAAAAATTATTATTCCTTAAATTAAAACCCGATTATTTGAGTCTTCCCTGCTACATGGCTATATCCATGTATCGCGACAAGCCAGGTACAATTAACTAGGTTTTTAGAGAACTCTTGATAAGCCACCAACATGTAACTTGTGTATAACAGAAGGGTTTTACCTCGATTACGCTACAGTTCAGATCAAAACAGTAGTTCTAATTTAGGAAATAAGAGCCTTATTGTTAGGCATCAAAACATGAGACGAGACGACTTCCCAAATAAACAAACGCAGAGTTAGAACACGTTCTCACTTCGAAAACAACAACATAATTACGTTGCATGTAACCCTCACACCACCGTTAAATGTGTGATTTTTGTTTTAAACAGCTCGGGCGCCAATACCTATGACATATTACTAAGATGAGTGAGAGCCAATGTGAAAACAAATGACGACGCGCCAGGCACGACGGAGAAAGGATTCCAGGCAATACCGTGGGGAATCTGAAGAGAAATTAATGTTTGCACTCACCTCGACGATTTGAGCTTTCGCTGAGGCGTTGGAAAAGGAGAAATTGGAAACAGGGACGACTTTATTTAACGAAGATGGCATCGCTATTATCAAACACGTTTTTTTGTGGCTTCCAGTTTTGAAAGGAGGTGCTTCTCGATTACAGGCATTAGGGAAAATCTCGAGGTGACCTATTTCCACAAAAGCTGGCAGGAGCCCCACCAAGCTAATGAACGTGGACCACTTGAGACTGCAGATTTACTAGCATAACCGGTGGAACAGCAATCGTCAAATAATTTGCAGGAATTATTTCGTTAATTAAAACCTTTTCGCTTTAGCAAGATAAAATGACCAAAATATTTTGCTGCAAGCATTTTTTGGCACTTTATCTCAGATTCCATTGATTGTCTTTTTAGCAAGTGGAATGTTATTAAAGAACCCCTATTTTTATTGACCCATAGTGAAGAAAATGTTTTCCTGGCAATTAAGATATTACCAGGGCTGGCAGTTATCACGCCAGTGGCCAAATTCTAAACGAAAATTATTTTAACTTCCATGATATCGTTTTTCTCAGACAGGGCCGAAGTTTCTTTTCTTCTGGTTCAAACGACTCGTGTATTTTCCTCCAGATACCGGATACCCGTCTCCTTAAGTAGAAAACGGGAACACTGTGTGTAGACAACTGAATGCTGCCGTCATTCATTCCCCCTAATTTGAGCACACCAAAACAGAATAACACGTTTAATACCAGTTTTGTTGAACCACGTCCACTTTAATTAACATTGGACGAGCCTATTTATTTAAATTTATGGACCGACGTTATGCACAAGTGAGGGATCAATGTTTCCACGTGTTGTAATTTTGAAGGCTACATTCTGCACGAAAACACGCAACTTTCTACGAGAGCGTTCGTAGGTTTGCCTGTTGACACATTGAATTGATTACGTTTAACGATTCAGTCCATTACAGAGACCAAAAGTAGGCGTGTTTAGTAACGACCAAAACCCCAACCAAATAGGGCTACATCCATTTTCCGTGTTCTAAATATTGTGTGGTTCTAACAGATACGCCCTACAGATCATTGAGTTCACCTCCTCAGTTTGCTCTAATGGCTAGATAAACACAATCGAAAAATGGCTAAATCCAGCTTTTTTGAAACAAAATAATCGTTTTATACGTCTTTGTTGTAGCCCAAGAAGATTTAAAGTACGTAACCTAGCTCAAAAGGGGATTTAGTCGAATTTGATGCTCCGGCGGAGTTTTAAGTGCATCACGCAAAGTCAGACCACATCGGCCAATGATATAGTTAATAAGAATCGCTTTGAAGCTTGGATAAATACCGATTACTGTATCATTTTTTGATTGCATTTTTTTTAAGAAATGTAACAAAATTTCGCTATTATTTATTTAAAGTTACAATGGAAAGAACAGAGAGGAATAATAAATCTTTTATGACATCAGATCTTTATTATTGCTGTGAAGGCGCAACATGACCTGAGAAAGACATTTTATGATCTTGGCTAGTTTGGTAGTTATTCATTAGAAACTTTTGACGTTTCAGCCAGTCAATCACAAAATGAGACTGTTTCGGAAGATTAAAATAAGGAAAAGAATTGTTATCGACATCGCTTAAGAGTAAAATCGCGCCTTAGGGGAGACGCCGTGGTGAAAATAGAATTTAAAAAAATCTGTACAGAAGAAAGTTGTTGGACCAGTTAATGATTATATTTTGTTGTGGCGAAGATTACCAGAACCGCCACTAATCTACTGAAAAAAGAAGCAGTTAAAGCATATGGGTATAGCTGATTATTCTTTTTATATTAATTCAAACTAACGGGTAAGTAATCTTTTATAATATTTAATATCAAAGCAACCTGAAATTTTAATATTATTTAATTTTCCAGTGCATTTTCGATGTTTTCAACCCAAGTCACAATCATCCATATACATTTTAATAGATGAACCCTTATCAATTTAATTATATTGATTGATTCCACGCGGTGTCAATGCAGACCGATATTATCACTGCAAGGGCTATACTGTTTAAACCCATAAGTACGATTTCATATCGCAATTCGGTAATTACTTATACATCCTAATTTTCACTTATTATAAAACATGTAACAGCGACTCCGTGATTGCTGTCATGATAGTAGTGAAACCGTTTGCTGCTGTGGGATTTGATGTGCTTGTGTTGTAAATAAAACCTTTCAATTGCCACCTGTACGCGGTTGCCAAACTGTATATACATCGACGGTTTAATTAGTTTCTCTATAAAATGTATTTCGTAATTATTTGGTCTATTCGTGTTCACACATTTTGCATCTTCTATGTTGCATCTCCACTTCCTATATCCATTTTGCCTGTTTTTAATGCGGAAAGCGTTGGTCCTCGTGACCTCAATAAATAACAATTATAATAGTTGTAATTGTTATCGCTTTATTCAGTTCGCGATGACCAACAAAAGCAAAGAGTAAATGTCGTCTTTGGTGTTTAAAATCGTTCAACCCCAACACCATATAAAAATATGCAAATTTCGCGTTTCTGTAACATTTGATATGTTTGATTCGTTAAATTGGTTTCTGTTGTACGCACGAAACCACAAATGCGTGATAAGAGATTCTCTTAATACAACCCACGATTGCGTGACACCAATATTATTTTGTCGCACTGCAATGCACTAAAGTTCACGTTTCAATTGCAATGAAATAATAATCTTCAAAAACATTTCCTAAAGGTTTTTATGCCCATCAGTATTCGGTGGTGTTAAGTATATACTTATCAACTAATAGCTCTTGGATAGCACGACATGGATTCTGGGGATTCATAATTAGCCGGTGGGATTTTTTTCAGATATAAATCTCTCTGCGCTATAAGCGGTTAAGCCGACTTCTCGGGTCTTGCATTTATCGGCAGAAATTTCTCGCCGTCTTTACGACCGTCATGTAGTCATTGTACAGTTTTCTCTAAAAAAATAAAATAAAATTATAAGGTCCGACTCGCTGCTCCCACAACTGTCCGACCCAAAACGTTATTAAAAGCAACCACCAAAGGATACCTCTCCCGTTCTTTCGGTAATCTAGAAAGGTCCCTTTGATCATTTCAAAAACATGTTTAGGCATTAAACGAGTCGTTATGTGTGATGTAACGAAATACGCTCAAAAATAATCACACCAAGGGATTGATCATTGTGCACAGAATATGAGGCTGACATTTGTGGTCAATGCATCAATGACTTCTGGTTGCTTCCTTTAGGTATTCAAGGACAGCGGGGTTATCCTGTGAAAATACACCATAGCAGACGCCAAATATTGAATAATCAGGAAAAACTGCCAGAAAACATAACACAAATTAATGGCAACCTCATCAATTATTCATACCATTTAACACTCAATTCATAGCTACTTCGGAAAAACGTAACAGGGACTTCCGTGTGTTCTGCAAAATAACTTTTAAACAAGCTGACTCCGTCCATGTGTTGCTGTGTCTCAGTTAACACCTTCATCTGCTTACATTAATAGGCAGTTCGATGGTTGCTATTTACCTACGCCAAAATCCAGACAATTCTATCAAAATAGGTATCCCCCAGCGGTGAACGTTACGTTCGCCCCCATTCCATGTTTGTGATATTGTTTCAGGCTGATCTGACATCGAATTAAATCGACACAGGGTCACGGGTCAGGGGGCTTATGTAAACATAAGCTGGCATACCATTGGATAAACCACGGTTAATACAATCATTATTAGTGGGCATTGAAGCAATATCGCTTTGAGCATTTATCTTGTGATTGGTGGGTCTCTCCATGTAGTTATAGGTCGATGGTAACCATCTCTTAGTGGAATTCTGGAGTGTGCCGAAATTCCAAGTCAATCCGTCGGTTAATTTCAGATTGTCTCGATCACAAGACTGTTGAAGTTTCAAACAAAGTGAAACCGGCCACGGGTTGTTGGAGCTCAGTTCGTAGCGGGGGCGGTTGACGTTGTCAGAGAAAATTAGCGAAGAGCACGATTTTAATGGCAATCACGTGGCTTAATATTTGCTTGGGATGATGTTTGCTAACCCAGCATCTACACTCGTAAAAAACGCAAACCATCCACCCAGATTAATTTCAAAACGCAAACCATCCACCCAGCTTCATTTCAAAAGGCAAGCCATCCACCCAGCTTCATTTCAAAACGCAAACCATCCACCATCCACCCAGCTTCATTTCAAAACGCAAACCATCCACCCAGCTTCATTTCAAAACGAAAACCATCCACCCAGCTTCATTTCAAAAGGCAAGCCATCCACCCAGCTTCATTTCAAAACGCAAACCATCCACCCAGCTTCATTTCAAAACGCAAACCATCCACCCAGCTTCATTTCAAAACGCAAGCCATCCACCCAGCTTCATTTCAATCACTTGTTTTTTTGGTTCACATGACCCTATCGGTTCATTGATAATCGACCATGTGACTTTAAAATTGCGAGGTGTAATTTAAATGCCAGCTGTGATGGCGTTGCTCTTGAACGTCCGCCTTATTATTTCATCTATGTGACCATGCCGTTGAGGCTAATTGGCTTTTCCGATCCCATTTTCAGCTGGAAAGTCCTATTTGCTGTTAATTTTAACGTTTATACGTTTCATTACAAATACATGCAAGCACTGGATAGGGTTTAATCGATACGGGTCGAGTGTTTCAATTGGAAGTCCAAAAATGTTGTTCGTGCGGCTGCCAGAGGATTTGCCACAAATCTTGAATTTTCCATGAGGATTCTTGACGATTTTGTGCACGGACGGCGTCCCAATGGCCAATCAAAGATGTGCAAGTTGCTGCTGCATCACTCAACGCTTAAGCAACCCAGAGGGCCAAACTTAGAACTGTGACTGGTTTCATTCCGAATGATGTATCCGGTATCTGCCTGCTGGATTAAATCGCGTCTGACGATTTTTACTTTGTAAACTGCTGTCCCGAACAATAATTGTTGATACATTAATAGTTCCTATTCACAGCAGATTGTAATCAATATATTAATTTCGCGTTTTTCGATCACTGGTTGACACATGTCGGCTCGGCGTGCATTTCTTTATATTCGTGATCAATTTTTATTTCCGCATGTCAAAATTTAATCCTCGAAAATGTCTGCTATTCCAGTTAGTGGGCATCGTCGTAAATCTAAGGAATTTTCACTCATAACTGGCTCATAGTCAAAAGGTGGCCTGCACCACTTCCTTCGGGTAAAGTAAGCTCAACTTATTTATCATGTTTATTCATGGTCATGTAGCGTTGATTTGCAAACAATTAGAAGATGTCAACCCTTCTACATCACCGCCGGCTTCCGTGGTTCGACCACATCCCTGGTCAGACACGGACCTTTCAAACTTGTGGCTGTCGCCGCCACCTTGTTCAACTAAAATCGGGGAAAGGAGCGATCGAAGTAGAGTTTGAGCGCCTGGACTTGCAGTCCGTCTATGGAATACGCTGCTGCCGCCAAACTTGAACACCGATCTGAGCAGCTACTGTTCGCGACATGCGTCAAACCGACTTATCCTCTCGTAGATTAAATAAGAAGAACCGTTTTGCATACGTGATCCGATCGATAACGCAGTTGCTGCTACGACGGGTTGAACTAAGACTCATGCGTGAACAGAACCGCCTTCAAACGGAACACCCAGTGACTAAATATCTTCTGAATAATAATAACTGTAGGTGGCAAGACACATCTAAAATTGTAAAAAGCGTCGTAGGAAGATGTTGTAAACAAAACTGTTTTGATTGCAGCTCTTATCCGATTCGCATAAACCCTTTTACAACTTTATGACGTTCTTCAAATTGTTTAGAATAAAATATTACCGGCGAATTATTCGGTGAATTAAAATGTTAAGCACGTGCAATATTCAGCATTTCTTGGTCTAAACCAATGTGTGTTGCCTCAGGGTGTATTCACCTTGAGTTTTACTTTCACATTTTAACATTATTAGATGTGAACCAAAGTATATAAAATAAGCAAAATGTATTTCAGAAAAAATGAACAAGCTGGAATACAAAATTTGTATTATTTTATATATATTATTTACAATAAATCCCAGCACCGTTGAGAATATATCTGGTAAAGGCGACAACATGCAAACCACAACACTAGCAAACATTAATATTTAACTTATTTCACTCGTTCAGAATATTTAGAGATCCTTGGAAGCTTTCTATTTGTGGATCTATGACAGTGACTCGCATTCTCAAAATATGCTTAGTTTTTCGTCTGCCTGAGTATCGCCGTCTTCATTTTCAAGGGTTGATGAGGAAATTGCATCCGATTTTATCTGAAGCCTTTTAAACATCTGCAGAGCAGCGGTGGCATTGTATATCTTCTAGAATAACAACATAAAATATAATAGTTTAGTAGCCTAATGAGCAAACAGCAAGTTGAATTTTATCATAGTATGAAGGGGGCAGGAAATTCATAGGTTTTACCCGTTTTTGCAAAGTAATCAACCCAGCTAATTAATACACAGCTTCATTACATACATTTATGTGTGTTTCGTCTTCACTGACTCCACTCAAACGAGTTGTTTTGATTAAGACTGCGGAAAATCCGTATTTTACCGTGCGGGCTTTTTTTAGCCAAGATTAAAGCTCCAACAATATAACGGCTTCTGTGGGTAAAACCTATCTGCATTTGGTCAATATTAAACTTATCAGAGTGTACACATTTACACTGCGCCAACCCGACGAGACATATGTCAAAAGGCGAATTCCAATTTGGAGAGAAACGGTTGGGAGAAATTGCAGAGAACATACTTTCCATCGCTGACGAGCTAGGAAGTTCTTCCTGATGTTCTCGCTGACCACCGGATAGATGTCGAAGTCCCTGGCGGCGTTATTGGCGATCCAGGGGTGGGCTAGAGCATCCGTGCATGTCGCTCGTGCTTTTGGGTCCTTTTGCAAGAGGCTCGAGACAAAGCTCTTGGCTACAAAAGTTGAAAATCAGTTGGCTTTGTAGACCGAACTTATCCGATCAGGCTTGCACGTGAGAACTGCCTGAAGCAATCTGGAATAACACTAATAAACGTTTGATGCCGAATCATCATGCTTTTACACATTCGTAAATTTGCGATTTCTATTTCGAAGAATACATTTTATTTATTTATTTAATGAAGGTATTTGAAAATTTATATTCTTATGAAGAGTAAACAAATCCACCAATGCTTATATTTCTTTCATAAAAACAAATTTATATTCACACTACTTAAATAAGTTATTGTTCCTTATGAACAGTGTTAGGATAATTGTCTTGTGCATTATATCGTAAAATACTTAGTAGGAATATCTCGTTTTCGCCGTCCTGATGGTGGTGTTAAAAGTGCAAAACGGTTTGTTTAAACCGACTGCTCTCCGGTAGTGTGCGACGTTAGAGCAGATAATAGATCGGATTCACTGGTCAAATTTAATTGGATGATATATTTTACGCGGTATTTTAAATCAAATCCTAAGAATCACCATAGGTTTTAAATGATGTGCATCGATAACATATTATAGAATTGTAGATAATCATTAATTTAAATCCAACAGAACAAGAATAATGCTGAAAATCTTGCCATTCACGTTCCTTAATGGCAACTGGAGTGGGTCTGATGGCAGTCTGATTTTAGATATGCCCGCCTTTAGTGTAAACTGGTGTATGCCACGAATGAGGAGGCCTACGAAACAGCCAATACAATTCCTAGGAATAAAGGCTGATTAAAATGCTTTTTCGTGCTGCATTCTCCTGCTAGAAGATAAATAGACCTCATTGATGTTTCCAATAACATCCATGCACAGATTTTGCTGGTTATGTTCCCTGTAACACCCGAGGAAGTTGACGTCGCCGCTGTGTCATCCCACACGTAAGAACTAAGTGGCCACACGTGGCAACCACAAGAAGTCATTGATGTGATTCGCTGTCATTGGTGTGCGGAACAAAAGGCTTTTTGTAATATTTTTCGCACTCTAATTTCAATCTAGACATGTTCTCATTGCGCGAGTGAATCGTAAATGCCCATCTGGCGCCAGTGTATCCGATTTTTAGATCGTCTTTGTAATAATATTATCGGCAGTAAATAGAGTCCATATGGGACCCGACTAGTGAAGTCGGTCTCCTGAATAACTAGAAATTCGAAGACGATGAATCGATGATAGGAGTGGGCGCAGTGGAAACATATTCAAAACTGGTACACCTGATATTATTTCAGTCTGCAATACATTTCACTGATTTACACTATTAATGCTTTGAGTTCAACACACAACAAATTTTAAAATATCCTCGTCTAAATCTGTTAATGCAATAATAGTTTATTAATTTAATAACAAAGCTGTCCTCGTTTCTTGTTGTACAATTTGAAATGATCTGGGAAGCGAAATAACGTAATCAATATATATCAACATTTTCTTACACAGTACTAAAATGTGTCTAGAACATTTATTAGGCTCCATAAATAAAGTTTGTAAATTTAATTGCAATCTTCGAGCTAATTGGAAATAAATAAAGTATAAATTTCTTTTTAATAAGTTATAAAAGAAATATAAAACGACGAACATGAGACCTGTCCGTTGTGTAGAACGCAGACAAAGCTATAAGAGCAACTCCTCGGCTGTGAGTGAATAGCGTGAAATGATTGACCGCCATCTGTCACACAATTCATTAAAACACAAAGGACATATTTCCGTATCGGCATTTCCTTTTTCTCATGGTCTTTGCTATAGGAAAATACGCGCTCACCAGAATCAGATATTTCATCCCAGTAAGGCGAGTCAAATTCGTATTGAGCTTTCTGGATTTGTCGAAAGAGTTCGTGGTCGTTTTCGTCGTAGAACGGTGGGTATCCGCACAATCTGCAATTAGATGAGTGCCTCAGTCAGATGCTTAAACGTTAGCATTCGGTTTGTTGCAATGGGCACGAAAAAAAACGATTAAATGTCTTGGTTTCCTTTATGTTTACATTAAATGGATGTTGAAAATTGTATTTGGGTGATCTTGTTGTAAAAAATACAACTGGTTCTTTCTGAATCTTTATAAAACTGCAAATATGTATAGTTTCCGTCACATTTTCCTTCTTTATTGCTACTTTAAAACGTTCGGTTTTTATTAATTCTGGTACCGTTTTTAAATAATACATAAACACGAATCTTTAAAATGTTTGTGCTGGACGAGGCTGAATGTTATGCGCGATACTTTTAAGATGCCTTCGTGATCAATAATATGATAAATCGTTTTTGCAAACTTACAAAATGTATGCAATAATGCCGATTGCCCAACAGTCAACCTCTTTTCCGTATCCACTTCTTCCGTTTCGGGCGGATAACACTTCCGGTGCTGATGAAAATGAAATACAAATGAAATATAAACTTAGTAAAACGTAAAACAAACCAATCTCTGTCATTTCAATCCATCAAGTTGTCTTATTACCGTTAAAGCCACGAAAACCACAACTGTCAATTAAAATGACGACACACAAAATGCTAAATGAGACGGATTCTTGTATTTATACATTGTACACTAGTATACGTCCAGTAGCCCTGATTGGAAAGTTTATCTTCCTTACATATGTTTACAGTGAGCTTGAAAAATAATTTTAAACAGCTTGAAAATGAGAAATATTGATGTTTTCATTCATTATATATTTAATTGAAGGTAAGCAACTATGTTAATATTATTTGTTTACAAATGAACAAGGAACTATGCTATTCCACAATTGAATGTCAATTTCGAAATTAATTATGTTAAAAATTTAAAACGGCGTGCATCCAACAAACTTAATCAAAACCACCATAAGTATTTAAAACTTTAGTTACCGAATAACACAATTTGGTCTATATCCATCGCACAGTACAACACACTTCGTTAAATCAATGTATTCATTTTCGAAAACTGGTATGGCGAACTTTCCTCTCTTATACATAAAATAAAAGATCACGTAAGGGGGCATAAACTTTGTTTGTTAAAGCTTATTAAATGTTTCTGAACTTCTGTATGCAAATATTCAAATTTAAAAAATCGGAGTTTTTTATCAAATCCCAACGGAGCCAATAGCTTTTAATATTTATCATAGAACATGTTAATTGGATTTTCTCTGTTTAATTTGCAGTGTCATTATTGTAGAAAATCAGATATCGTTTGGTACAACCCTCTTTGTCCGTGATGGGGCGCCCCATAAACAATTCCAATTATTGCCGATCTAATCTCAGACATCATTTGCAGGGTTATTTGTTCGTTGGCAAATCTTTTGTATTTTAATGGCATATTGTTAAGCAATGTCTCGGTAATTATAGCCCCAACAATGGCTGATACGATGATGAAAGATGTCCTCTTAGGGATTTGATGTTCTCGGACTTCCGTTATGAAATTAGAATCAGCGATGCGTCAGTAAATTGCGGCTGCACGAAACTCACCAAATAGAACTCTGCCATTTCCGTTTCATACATTTTCACTATGTGTGTGATTGTGATTCACGTTATTTCTAGTTTTAATATATGTTAAACATAAATTTTAGTTGGATGTAAAATGTGCGATACGTTTTTGCTTGTTGTTGTAGCGTTGATAATAATTAGCTGTCCATACTTTGAATATAGGTTCGATCGGATTTGGGGAATTCAAAAACGGCAACGAAAACGTAATAAAACTTGAAAATTCTTACCAACATAGCCGGGAGTACCACAAACAGTGGCTAGGGAGCCCCCACAATCGTCCACGCGAGAAAGACCGAAATCACTGATCATTATTTTACTATTTGGTAAAGGATCGTAGAATAGCAGGTTTTCGGGCTTTAAAGTGAAAAGCAAAAACTGTTAAATTACTCCGATCGTGACATTTCGTGTTCATGTGTATTCGTTTAGCATATAATTCTAGTAACTATTAACGCCAATACTGCTATTTTTGGTACGCGTGTTTTCAAACCCAGTACTTTTAGTAATGGGAGTGTAGAAAAATTTTAAAAAAATGTTTTTTTTCAAACAGTTGCCAAGGGAATCGGCTGTGGATGCTTGAAAATTTGGAAAAAAAACAAATTACCTTCAAGTCTCGGTGCACGACGTCGCGACTGTGCATGTATTCAGTTGCTAGAAGAACCTGACGAATAAGTTCGCTGGCATCCTTCTCTGTAAAGCTGCCTTTATCGACAATGCGGTCGAACAATTCGCCGCCTGTTACTCTATATAACCAAGGGGGACGTTATGATAGATAATCGAATTGAATGATATTCTTATGTCGGTGCATCACCCTGCATCGACTATTGCTAATAGAGAGCCCAGACATAAAATGATTCAACCCGAACGTGTTTGCCGTGGAAAACTAAGTGAAAACTGTAAATATCAGACATTTCAAAACATTCTAAAAAACGCTGAGTATTTGGGCCAAAAATGACTGCATTTGTTGCATATATGCTCTACATTGACATCATTTAACAAGCTTAGTGATTATCGCACTGCGTTCTGTATTGTTCTAATGTTCCAGAAGCATGCATCACTTTATTGTTCGCTAATACTTTATGAAACGCAAATATGGAACGAACACTCTTAATTAAAATTAATCCGTTTCAAAAAGTTGTTAACAGGGAGCCCAGTAGTCATTACCATGTATCCCAATATTTGGTTAAACCAAAATGGATAAAATTTCACAATGTTTCGATAAATTGTTTAAGCGAGCGGCAAACAAGTAAACTTTGAATATTCGGATGCTTAGGATATTTTGAGGAGGATTGGAAACATTGAATATTGAAGCGGGCTCTGGATGTATCTTTGTGAAAAGCTTGTTCGTTTGATTTGTTTAATTAGGCGCCTATGACAAATTTCGTTTCGCATACAAACATGGTGTGAGTGAGGTTATTTAACGTGAACTACTCTTTTATATATTATTATTTTTGGTTTACTTTTATATGCTGGGGAGCTTGGTAGAATAAATGATGTTAGATTAACTCTTTGCTCGCTTTTTGACAAACTAACACCTTCGAATGACGAGATGCGTTCAATATAAAATCGTACAATTAAACAACAAAAACCAGAAGTAAAACCTTCCAAAATTCAAGTCATTAGCAATCATGCTTGAGACACACGAAGCTTTACAAATCAAAAAATACAGATATTAGACTTATTTTTTTTGTTTTATCATATTTCTGAGTGAATCATCAGAAAATTTTACATTTAATATTCTTCCTTCTTCAAGCTTTATTTACACTTTGCTGCCTTTAAGACACGGGTGAGATATTACAAGAAACTGGCAAAATACAACGGTAGCTTAAATATTGCATTTAAACTCTTCGTACATAAAGGTAGGTTTCATTCTTGCACATGATGGAGCCTTCAATCTGTGACCAGGAATTCCCATAAAACAACATCGTAATACTCTTTGATGTGCGTCTATTGACCATAAGCGGATACATAAACGTCTATTTTCTGATCTCGGTTTGGTAGTTTAATCCACTTTCTCGGACGTAATCTACTTAGAATTCATTTTTCGTTAGTATCTGAGCTCAAATTTGAAGTGCACAATGACATTGGTAATTAAGGGGCGTATATGTGTAGCCTAGAAGGGATTCAAGGAGTGTTGAGGTTTTGAAGTGTTAGACATTCTCCACAAAAAAATTGAACAAATTTTGGTTAACTGGTGTCTCAGTCAAGGAACGAAAAACCGATTGGTAATCAAGAAAGTAAAAATATTATTTGGAAGAAATGTCCCGGTGCGAGGGAAAACCTGTATTTCGGGAAATCCACATGGATGATGGTTTGCTTACAAAGGACACCCGATCGACTCACTGATCGAAACAAGATCAGACTCCGAAATTCAAATAGACAGTCCCTGTTTAACGACAATGCGCTCATACACGAATAGCAAATTAATATGGCTTTTTATGAATATTCTCTCCTTATAATTCCGTACTACCACTTCTACTGGTTAGGTATGAATGATATATTTGACATGTCTACTTAGCGATTGGCAGATGCAGATTAGACAAACAAAGTCTTCGCATGACCGGCCCTAGTCGAAATATACAACTTACTACCATCAAGCTCAGATCGACTTGGATAAGTCAAGATAAATGTTTATTGAGTTCAGTTGGATGAAAAACAATATAATTTGTGTCTATTTTAAGTTCTATAAACCGAAAATAGTTGTTGTCTTTCTAAGGAGTCGTGAATAGCTTTCAAAAAGTCGTCACAACAAGAACTCTTTATTATTCTGCTTCAAACTTTTAATTTATGTCGCTTTGTGGACTCCGAAATGTCACCACATCATGTGCAGGACGGTAACTGAGTCCATCTATTCGCAAGTAATACGAAAATGCGTACAAAATAGGACTTAGTTTTCAGATTATGCGATTGTTGATTAAGTTATCCTTATTCTTGGACATTCTAAGACAAGATAAATCTCAAAACATTCTTCACCTGCTTTTCTCGCCGAATTTATCAAACAGGAGTTACCTAAAAGTCAATTCTCTTGGGTTTTTGATAATACTCACCGCCATAATTCGTTCTGTTAATTGTACACCTTAATGGTAAAAGCTATGGTCCTCGTGACCTGGTTTCACGTCGATCACATTTTCTCGAGGGGAAATATAGAATGAAATCCACCGCGTGGAAGTCACGTCCCGGGGATGCGTGGTGATATAAATTAGTCGGAAATGGGAAATGAATGAAAACGTATTTACAATCGGGGAATTTGCCATCATTGTGGTGTCTACATGCAAGATGTAAAACTGAAATCTCGGTTTTTCAGTGGTTCAACACGAAAATGCACTTTAAAATTTCAGACACCAAGAGAAATCAATATAATACTTCACGCTTTACTTATTAAATGAAAATATTCAGTCACCTGTTAAATATCGGATAGGCATGCCTATTTATCATGTCTAGATAACCATCAATTTGCATTTTGTTTAAACAAGCATCTGTCAAATGAAGTTTCCAACAACAATCCCATCGGTCGATACAGAAAAAACGTGAACAAAATTAAATATCTCTGTTCTCCTTGTAGTACGAATTTCAATAATGATGTAAGGGATTTGTAATTGGATACATTTTAAGAGAGATTTCGGTCATCCGGCTACGATATTTCATTACTATGTCGTCATTTAAGACGATGCGTGTTTATTTTCTGCCGCAATAACTGGAATCTACATCCATGGGATCTTCTGTCAACAAAAAGTAATTATATTAAAGTACAATGGAATATTGGAAAGAAACTGCCACATTGGATCGGTGTTGCTTTAGCCGAATAAAGATTAACGACAAACATCATATTTTCGATTTTTTGGCTGCATCAGAAAATTAATGAAGTGTCGATGTCATTTAAGTTAAGATGATTGGATAACAAGACGACAAGACAAGAGACAATGAAGGGAAGCATTCTCATTCTGAGATAGATATATTATGCACTCTTAACACTTAAAAATATTATCAAGCAACAGTCGTTCTACTGTGCATTGGAATACGCTTTATTAAATTAACTCATAACCATAATTCAATTAGTATCACGTTCTCAGCATTTTATGTTAAATGACAAAACTTGTTCGATCACCAGAGGAGTTGTGTGCAAATTAGCTGTTGGAGTCCACTTTTTAATCCACAACTTGTTTGGGAAAAACGGGCTATTTCGGTTTTTCAGTGAACATGACAACCGTTTCCTTTGCGTAGATCACGATGCAAAGCTAAATACAATTCAACCCTATTTTTAGACTTTTATACTTTTTTCACGGTTCTATTACAATAATGACAAATAAATAATGAAGCATGTTTTGGCAATGTCGATTTGTAATAGATTTATACAAACCCATTGCAATGCTTCTTCTATGAATATTTCGTAGTGTCCCTTAAATAAACATTTTGTTTGAGAAGAAACGCATATAACTGGGATTCCGTAATTAAGGACTTCGAGTAAGAAAAAAAAGGAAATTCCAACTGCGAAATGGTTGTTTTTAAACTGATTCCAACCCTACATGAAACCATTTACTAATAGCGTCGTACAATTTCGATAGCGATAATAATTCGAAAGATCGCGTTTCTAACAAAACTATTTCATGTTATTTTTCTTCAATGTAAAGTAAAAAGAAGGCTAGTTAAGGAAAACCTCTTATAATGTGTTGTCTCTTCTGGACAAAAGATTTACTAAGGACATTTGCGTCGAGTCATCGAATATTCCTGGGCGGGAAAGTTCGCAATTTGGCACATAAAAGCAAGGTAATACGATTTGCGCAGATTTTAAATTAGTGAGAGTTTGTCTTTCGACTTTTAGAGACAGGCGTTTTTTGTGGTTTCATAGAAAAACGAAAAACTGAAAAAGTGGCATTGTTCTTTATCTGGAAATTTACGAGTTGCCAAATGTTCTCGTGCATGCAAACTTTCGACGTGATTGTCTCGCCACATTTTGGCATCAACTTTTTTATGCGATCGCACAAATTCCATAAAACATAGTCAAGACCATTCTTCGTTTTTGTATTTAGTTCTATTTTATTTTGCACATTTAGAGCTGAGAGCAACCATCCCGACAACCTTCAAAGAATTGTAAAATTCTAATTTTCATCATATGCAACTAAATTTCTTGTCGTTTATAAAAGTGAAATTTTAAATCTATTCACTTTTCTGTGTGGTAAGAGGATTCGCAAATAGCGTCTAATCGAGAACCGTAAACTATGCGTATCCTATTTCCAACACAACCAAAACTAGGATTGATATTTTCCGAATCAGGAGATAATTATATACTTTTCCTCATTCTGAACTGGTCAACATATTTATTTTCTTACCCTCGCTCTCCTCCTAGTAAAATAATTCTGAATTGTTTCCCAATTCTGGTGCCGATAAACTACGTGGTTCGTGTAGAATAGTATTCCATCGCAGTTCTGTCATGCGGTTATAGGTAGGCAGCAGCTGACACAAAACCTAATTTCCTGACTAGTTTTCTGTCAATATCGAAATATATCAACGACTGGATTCTATCTCATAGTCGCAAGAGTGACGAGGACACCGAATAGCTTAAGCACCAGAAGACCAGTTGTTGTCTCATTCAGAACTGGTCAAACTGATCTCATACTTGGTTTTTCTTCCAAACACATTAAATGGGAGTCTCCGTGCCATTTACCCATCTAATGTTGTTCTATTTTAGCGAAGAGGTAATTCAATTCTCATTACACGTACGCTAAAAATGTTACGCTGAAGGCTATAAACTCTTTGAAGCTAGTTTTGATTCAATAGCAAAATTCCGGCAGCTCGGAAGAAAAAAGGACACTCCAGGAGTCAAAGACCAGAAATGTGATTACTTTCTGCCACGTGGAATCCAGCTGAATAGTTTGACCCACTTGATTGGATAATAGCTGGAAATGTCCCCTCAATCGGAAGCGAGAGGCGTCACCCTAAACTTAGTTACAAGAATCTTCATGCGAATTTAATCGCTCAATCTATGAAGACGATTCATCCACTTATAGACCATATTCACATAAATGAAACAATTTGCTATTTAAATGAGATTATATAAATTGGTTACATTCGAGATGTGCAATACTTTCTAATAAATAACGACGCTTTAAGGTGATGTAGTGTGATATTTAACTTTAGAAAAATAAAAATGTCCTATTTTAAAATACAATGTGTCTTAATAGTAGAAACGTTTTCTTTTATGGAAAAGGTTTATTCCGACCGAAACAAATGTGAAAAGTTTGATAGGTGATTATCACGAAGATGGAAGGGCTAAGTAAAGTCGGCCAAATTTACCAAAACCGCTCTGGTAAATTCTACGGTTACCGTTCAAGGGTTAATTTATGCTAATATATGCATGTATAAGGGCCGCGATGACAAACTTTGAGAATTAAAATATAATATATCAGTTGAAACTACACATAGAATAAGATACAAGCTTTTCCAGGGGGTAAATCGATTCTTCCGTTTATTTGCTTCTTTTAATTTATACATTTTTATCACTTCCGAAACTTGACTGCTAAAGAAAGGTGTGGGTTTATAATGGTCGGGAAACCCCATTGAAATATAAGTACTTTTGGCAACGTTTAATGACGGTCATCAAGATACCATGCATCCGTAGCGAATTTCAAAGCTTCTTTTCAATCAGCCGAATTGCGTAACTTTATCCGGCAGCATCTTGGATGTGCAAATGAAATTATGTCAAAACATCACAGCAGAAGCTATTGGATGTCCCTAGACATTCTCAGGCGTCCCCTAGGTATCCCTCATTGTTAGGGCGCGTTAAGTATTAAATTCGGTGAGCATTTTTGTATGTCCAGTTCAAACCCATCGAAAAATTGGACAGTATAGGGACTGGATAACTTAACAAATGCCTGGGTGTTTATAAAAAACCTGTATCTATGTGAAATTACGTTATTACTCTTGGGAAATAAGAAAATGGCCTTATATCTACTGAATGATCCCTTTGAAATAACTAATTATTGATATGTGTTCATGTACAACGTATGCCCGATAAAGAATTTTCTGATTTTAGCTTCCGCTTCTCTGGAGTTATTTGCATATTACTATTTCCCCGTTTGTGTGTGTATATTATAACCGTGCTAGGCATGCGTACAGCTATACCTAGGTATTTTGGCGTGAATAAGAGCAACCACTGTAATTGACTAGTTGATTTCTCTGTTTCAATCGTATTCTGTGTCATAGAAAAAGCCAAGTCTAATTCAAAAGAGTGCGTAAACGTACTGACTATTTTTACCTAGTCGTTTTGGGGCCCAAATCGTCTTACGTTTGGACTGTGGTATATACAAAACAATGATAGTGGTTTTAAGATTCATTTTATCTTTTGGTTCATTGGAATTCTGCGGGTTGAATTAAATCACACTGTGGTAAAAATTGCTCAAACATTAAAGGTTCCACTGTTGCATTTTTAAAAATAGAACTAAATTAAACCAAAAAACTATGTGCTTTATTTTTAGGGTGTGAGGTTTTTTTGTCATGAGCCATTTCTTGGAGATTTTATTTATTTTTATTAAATTATACAACAATTAATGAAACGATTCAACTTCATTTCAGTGATTAATTATTTACGCATTGGTTATAAGGCAGCTATTACGGCATTAGCTAAAGAAGGAGTCTGCAAACCGATGTTAATCAAGCCAGACCAGAATAACATCGGGCTAGCGACAAAACAAAAACAGATAATGTAAAACAAACACGCAAAGTTCGTGATAAATCTTGCCTGATAATTTTTTAAAATCAATAATGAACTGATAGGTTTGGTGAAAACACTTAAAATTTTAAAAAATGATAATATGCTCGGTAAATAAAATGTATTATGCGTCAAGGTGTGAATAAAAGTGTAATTTACTAGGAGCAATATCAGAAATATTCGAGCATTGATATCGTAATTGCCTTTTTGCGTCGCCCAATTTAATTGCACTGCAATTTGGTAAGAATAAGCCGATATTTGTCTGATATTTTGGACAGATATGTTCCTGATGGTTGATTACTTTAATTGGCTGAAAGTAGGTTTATTTGCGGTGCTAAAGAGCTGAGCCCGACGAGTGAGAATCAGGTGAAAAAAACCAGAACCGTTATCACTAATAAATAATATATATGGTCGTTTTTAAGAACGTCTAGCTCATATATCCCTTACGCCTGTAATCCGTCTCAACGATCGTAAAAAGCGTACCATGTACGGTTATACGGAAGATTCTAAATTATAAACTTCGAAAACTTTTTTATCAGCTATCAACTAAATCTTCAATATAATCAATTGACGAGTGGGATTCGGACTTTATAAACTTTCTTACAATAAAAATAGTTCACTCATTGGTTTCATAGAAACTAAACAATATGCGTCGTCGAATAAACTTCAAATAGAATACTTACAGTTCCATCACAAGGTAATGAAAGTCATTGTCCTCAAATGAAGCAATCAGTTGTACAATATGTGGGTGACTAAGTCTGAAAAGTTATCAAGGAAATTGTCTTACCGTCTTAGTACGGTGATTTCATTCTTAAGCGAATCTTCCAAAGATTTCAATTCATCTTCTGACGCATTCGATTCGCCGTTTTTTGTCTTCTTTTTGCATTTTTGTATACATTTTATTGCGAAAAATGTTCCTGGTTGGTGCCTGTCTTCCGCAAGTCGTACCTCAGAGAAAGCCCCACTTAAACATAGTAAAATGCTTTAAAATTACGTTCCAAGAAGCTCTTTTAATTCATATCGATCGATTGAACTCGGATCACGAGTCATCCGATGAGTCGATTTAAATCAGAAAATCTGGTTGCAAGTGACCTAAGACTCTGTATGTGACTGTTTTAAACAAAACAATTTCATTTAAAACACTTGTGTTATTTTCTAAACCTCTTTCTCGTTGAGGATTTCTATTATGATTTAGGTCATGTATATTCTAATATATGAAAAAAATACACATAATGGGAATATTTTTTATTTTATGTGTTCCGTGTCCTCGTGATCGCGCTTTTTCTATGCAAGCAACAATAAGTTTGTCTGGGACCATTCAAAATCGGACGGATGACGGTTTATTCGTTGACTGGACAATGTTATTAATTGTTTGAAAAAGTCGGCCAGTCGAATAAGTCTGGGGCGAATCATTTAAGAGAATTGAGCAATTACTAAAATATTTAGCTCTCTTGAAGCTAAATAATAATAATAATAATAATAATAATAATAATTGTAGTGGCTTTATTGAGGTCACGAGAACCAAAACTTTCAGCAGTAAAAATAGGCAATATGACACGTATAAGATGTGAAAATTGTCTTTTAGTTCCTGTTTCACCTGCTCTGGTGATAATAAAAATCGGGACAAATAGGGAATGACCGAATTGCGATATGCCGCTGTTCTTGTTGGTATTGAACGGTATAGTCTACGCATTGGTCGAAGAGATTTACATTCAGATAAACTCGGATAGAGTGGATGGGAGGGGTCACTTAAAATACGAGCAGTTATTGGTGAACAATTATTGAAATGGCGTTGAACGATGATTTCTTGAATAGAGAGAATAGGCAGACCACTAGAAAACGAGATTATTTTAAAAAGTCTATGAAGGGTTGAAAAGTCAGAACATTTAAGGCCGGGGAAAATGATTGGAGAACAATATACAATAAGGGGAATTATACAGGCATTGGACAAATGTTTTTATGTGGCTAGAGCTTAAGCCAAGTCTCCTGAACCGACGAACTAGGAAGCAGAGTCTACGGCATTTATCAAAGACGGCATCCACATGATCATTCCATGATAACCGACTGTTAAAAATAACGCCGAGGAATTTAGATTTTGAGCTCGAAGCGAAATTATGGAGTGAAGGGATTTCGGGAGTGTCAACATTGGCTGTCAGGGAAAATGTAATATAGATGCATTTTGATGCATTCAGCAAAAGACCATTCTCCGAAGACCACTCGAGTACCTCCGTGACTGCCTGCCCGAGCTGTTGAGAATCACCATCCGTCTTGCATGCATGACATAAGGTCAAGTCATCCGCGTATTTTATAAGTGTCACGTCGTTAGGGGACCGAAGGCTCAACGTGTAATAGTTGAAAAGGAAGGGAGATAGCACAGCGCCTTGTAGTACACCGCAGTTATTTGGCAAGGAGGTGGAGGCTTCATTTCCGACTCTGACGTGTTGACGTCGATTAGAAAAATAGTTTTGAAGCCAATTAATCAACCATCCTTCAACGCCATCCTCACATAGGTGAGAAAGGATGCGGGAGCGTGAGATAGTGTTGAAAGCAGAGGAGAAGTCCAAGAAAACCCCTTTGACGGCTTTCGCTCCGGCATCAAGTGAAGAGTGGAGGGTGTGCGATAACGTAGCCACGGCGTCCAGAGTGCTTCGATTTGATTTATAAGCAAACTGAAGAGGGTCATCGGCAGCTTAAAGCGTGCCATCTAATTTAGAGAGGAGGTGCTTCTCAATCACTTTTAACCACACGGATGAATTGGCGATAGGTCTGTACTTCACAGGTCCGGCGGAACCATTGGCCGGTTTCGGAATTGGTGGTATAGCGACATCTCTCCATTCCGAAGGAAAGGAGCATTCTCCTAAGGAATGATTGACGAGCTGGGTGACAAACGGAGAAATCTCCCGGTGACCGATTTTAAGAATCGCCGGGGGAAAAAAGAATATGCTAGAGCTTTGACAAACTCTGGCATTTCCATGCTCTCGGTGAGTATCTTAATAAACATATTCGAATTCGCTTATTCTTACAGGGAGTTATTTTGAAAATTCGCATTTATCCCCAAACAAAATCCCTTTCGATTTACGGATTTAATTTATCAAAGCAAGACGAATAGTTCGGATGATATAAAATCGGTGGTATTATACGAATTTACGTAATTATATTATCCTCGACCTCATTTCCGGGCCGTCGCAGTACACCGACCTTAGCGTAAATATCCTGGGTAACTTTGGAGTCGTTTCGATCGAGCACATGGAAGCTGAGATCGGGGCGGTTGTCAGTGCTTCCCGGGCAGGGTTTATTAACGTTAACGATCTGCTGCTCTGGGAATTGGCTGAGTACGAGGCAGTTCCCGCGAAGAGAGGTGGCTCTGCTTGTGCCCACTAAGTGACTAACCCTCTTTCTTCGCCTTCTTTCTGGGGTCGTAAGAGACATAAGATCAGTTGGGTAGTGGCTGCTCGTAAAGTCGTGAGCGACTTGAGAGTCGTGATGCCGTTGTACTAGGAGGCGAAACGTAGTTTCTTTGTTGCCGTGGAATGTGGGGGCTTGCGGTATCATGAAAGGACCCGCGCTGCAGTTTCGAGCAGGAGATTAGAAGTAGATGTAGTTCAGAATTGCCAGAGGCGGATTGGGGTGATACTTCTATGCACTCGTATAAGGCGGCGAGAAGGTGAAAATGGTTGTCCATTTACCTTGCATGCGATCTCTGGGCTTACGATGGACCGAATAGTTTGCTTTAAGATCGAGCAACCGTTACACAGAGGGTGAAATTGTAACCTTTTTTGCGTATATAGTCGGGGTACTTGGCGGGAGGATGTTGAGTCTAGGTAACGTTACGGGATTCAGGGTTTCGAAACGTAATTTGTAAGTTTAAGTGGGCAAGCAGTGCGCTTTTTCGACAATCATTGTGCAGCAGTGGTATTATGCGTTGCGTGGGTTTCGTAGACAAAGGGTTCTAAATCTTGTAACGTTCGTTGGCTTGTAATAAAGAGCGCAAATTTCTTAAAACAGTAACTTTCGCATTAATACGACTGCCGCAACAAATGTATGTTCACACTGCGACGGTGAATTGAGGAAAATGGTCGGTGAATAAAATTATTACAAAACAGCCTCGAAAGAGCAGGAAAGATAAATCCGAATTGTGGTATTGATAAACAATTTTCAGGAAAGGATAGCACGACCACAGGGAAGTCCATACGGTATATTAACGCTGGGACGGTAAGGATATGATTAATGTATCGGTAAATCCGGTCTTCCGAAGGAACCCTTGTTATGCCTGATCGTACCCCATAATACGTAGAGTACATTTGTATTTACCTTGAGCGCTATGTCTATTGCTGTTATGTACATAAAATACATTCTTTTTTGGAAGAGAGCACTCTCCAATTGCCACCATTCACGAAATGCGCATTGTGCGTGCGCAAATGTCACTCAAGTCATTAAGGCAGGTTTCATGAATGCCCGTCATTTATACACAAGCAACATCTACTTTGCTTGTTCGGTATTCTGGGAGTACTATCAACGATAGTCGCAGACATCCACCTTGTCGGCCTTTTTTGGTCCAGGTCGTGGTCCAAATATTTTTCGAAAAATAAACGATATTATTTATTCCCGACCTGCATTTTTGACCACCTTGTTATTCTGATCGTTTGGGTACGTACACCTAACACTCCCGCGCATCCATAAAATGCAGTTCACTTCAGCATCGTATTTTTTCGTAGCCTTGAAATGTAAGTCGCATTTTTCGCCATTTTCATCACGAAAATATTATTAAAAATAATATTTCGAAGACTTATGCCACAAAAAGAAGCTATTCAATTCCATCATCAAGACTCGCCTATTGAATTCCAGTCTTGAGTGCTAGAGGTTAACGTTGGGTTTGTCCTGGCCATTTTGCGAAGCATTTCGTCATTAATATCAGGGTTTAGTTTTGAAAGAATTGATTTTTGGAAAAACATCTTGGTCAAGCAATAACTGTTACTTGGTCCTCTATAAACACTTTCAATAAATTTTCCGCTGAAACCATCGCGTAATTTCATATTTTTATCTCATCATACCGTAAATAATGCTATAATTTGGCATTGGCTATACGTTTTTATATGTTTAAAAAAACTAAAATGAATTCTGGTTTTAGTTGCTGAAACCATTTTTAATCTGGTTAGAAGCTGCGCAAAGCGCACCTCCACGCCAGCATTGCGCTCTGCTAATAGGTTAGAAGGTAGACATCTCAGAAAATTTCACACAACATAAACGCGCTTCCTTGCCACCTACTTCATAACTTACCATGTCGGCGATTGATATGCCCCGAACTATTCTCCTGCCAGTGAACCTCGGCAAAAACTGCGAGAGGGCCTTCAATTGGTACCTGAAGCGCGCCAGGCTGCCTCAGGATAAAATCATTCTACTCCACGTGGTTCAATCAACTGCAACCAGCCATTATGAAGTGGTTGCGTTTTCGCATCAGGCGGGTACCACCGCTGTTAAGGATAACGATCTGGGCAAAGATATCCTCGACAAGTATAAGAACCTGTGCAAAAATGAAAAACTTCCGGAGACTTCAATACTCGCTGGAGCCACGTCTGTTGACAACACGATAGTCACTGTGGCGAATGAAGAAAACGTTAGTCTGATCATCATGGCCTCCCGCGGATCGAGCAAGGCTAAGAGGGCTCTCTTGGGTGATAATACGTCTTCTGTAATCAATAATTCGGGAGTTCCTGTGCTGGTCGTTCCTCCTGCCAAAAGGAGTACAGCCTCGTTCACAGCCGAAGCGGACGAAGCCCAAAAATAATAGGCCTGTCATTGACCGTTTTAGTTGCATGTTAACCACAATTTTTGATGCTGAATGTTATTTATCTTTTGCTAATAGATACATTTAGTTTTCCGATTCATGTCTCCTTTCTTCTAAATCTATCAGGCAACCAATACACTTCCGCATAGTGGGGGCGGTTTTAGCTAGTAATGGCTTTTGTTAGATTTCCCCAAATCAATATAACCTTTAACTCTAGACCACGTGTACACAATTGGCTTCTGATATTGGTTGCAGTCTGAAGTTGAAAGTGGCAAAACAATTTGCTTGTTTATATTGATTTGTACCTCTTCATGTAAGTAAATAAATTTGCGACGAAAGATTAACTTTCGTTTGCATGAAACAAAATGCCGAGTAGCACCGAAAATAATGAGCAATTTTGATCTCCGATACAAGGTATGCCAATAAAGAATTAGTCACCACATCTATTTTGTCACTTGAATGTGGCATTTAGGTGGGGCTCTGTCAGATGCCACGCCCGTCGCCTTACAACAGGACTACGGTTTCATTCACACGTGTCATGTGGGTTTGGCTGCACAACAGAATCTGCATAGTACACGTGTTAATTACGTCAATATCACAAGGTATGTGCCCACAGCATCATAAAGATCACTCATCTCCGAAAATTTGGTGAATTGTTGTAGCCAATGTTTTTGCTAGAAGGCAACGTGCAGCGATCTTTGGTTGCGAGATTGAATAAACAGCATAAATCTGCTTAGATATCCGTCCTCGGTACCGTTAAACCAGCAATCGAAGGTTCTTTGAACTGGTGTCAAGAATATAATGAACATTTTATGATTCTAAATTTGCTCTTCATAAGTATACAGGACAACTTCGGCGACACTTAAAAAAGGAACAAGAATTCCGGGTTTCTGTTTAATGCAAAATACCGGTTTTGTTAAAAGGATTAGCGGTTCGGCTTCTCCACGCCATTTAAAAAACAATAGAACATGTCATAACACTCAATTTGAACTCCAAGCATACGGAAAAATACTAAAGTTAATTTAAATGTTTCGTTGTCTGTTCCCGACGACACTCGTTATCAACCACGTAAATTCGGCAGACTCCGATAGAAACTTTCCTTTAAACCCACATAAAGTTTACAAGCTGGGTCTTTTCATTCAAATCGTTGACACAAAACCAAGTATTTAAAGCTGTTTCACGTCTTTCTACTAATCCGGTAAAAACCTAAAATAACATTTTAAATAGAAAGAAAACCTTGCGTACCTGTAAGGACTGTTCATAAGGGAATCTTTCAAAATGTTATTCCTCAAAAATCATGACGTCGTGTTCAATTCACCGCGACAATTGAATAATTGCTTAAGCGGCGTAGTTCCTTTCAAGAGTGCATGTGATGGCAGTTGGAACAAGGTATTTCAAGTTCAAATTTGTTTTGAAAATAGCAGTTCATCATCTATTTATCGATATATGTAGTAGAGAGTCGATAATTTATGATGAATAATTTGTATATTGCAAATTATCTACCGCGAAATGCCACATAGCCAACGAAAAAATTGATTTATTGCACTAGATATTCTGAATCAATTGACCGCAAAGATCGCCAGATTTAACGACTTTAAAACTACTTTCGGGGGAGTAAACGCAAAAACAATCAGAAGCAATTGTTGCCTTTGGAGACAACATTTGACGCGACATTGCCGAGTTGGAACCCAATTAGGCCGAAATTTCATTGAAATCTTTTCCCAGAGAATCTTATTTTAAACCTTTCGCGCAGGGACCATTGGCAATTCATTATTTATCATTCATAAATTGTAGACACTCTTAAATATATCAATAAATAGATGATGATTTTTCATTCAAAATAGGTTTTTGATTTGAATTTATAATAGAAATTCGAACTTGAAAGGGCCTATGTATTGAAAACAACGCAATCTTGTCCTCAAATAGGCTTTGGTAGTTATGTATGGTGAATATCTGCAAAAAATGGACACATAGTAGTATTATAAATTGTGCCATGTTCACCTACAAAAAAGCGTATCGTGTGTCGTTTTTTTAAACTGGGCTGTACCATCAAAATCCAAAAATCAACTTTAAACTGAGTTTTAAAAACTGCTGTAGACCGATTGATGGTAAAAAAAATAGAGCAAATTGCATGAATAAGATTTCTATTTAATACTAACATCAATAAGGCAAACTAATCCGTAATGCGTTTTACTGTGAGCCAATTGCATGAAATTTCTACTTTTGTATTGCGAGTAGACTATCGGTATGAATTAAGGCGAGAAAATGGCTACCCTATCGCACATTTTCTTGGTTAATTTTCCGTAACTACAGGCAACGGTTTCTTATGACCTGTACAATCAATTGATTGTTGATACTTCAAAAGAGAGAGAGTATGCATTGACCAATAAAATAACGGATATGTAACTTTCTAGGGAATGCACACCAATCAGATGAGAGTAAGGTAAAGCGGTTTACACGAAATGTTGTATCGGCAAGAAATATGCATTCAGTGGACAATTTATAAAAATAAATGACAACTTATAAGAAAATTAACATTCTGAGTTTTTTTCTGTCACCAACCTTATCTATAAGCCTAAACCAGGACGCACCATTACCTTCGCCAATGTGCCTTTTATGTCCTTCAAGTGTGGTCAAAAACAACATCTATGATTGTTCATGATCCAGCAGCCGCTCTTATCTTTTTTGAATCAAGTGGAAAAAGCACCACAATTTTTGTTGTTATGACGAAAGTCGATATATCTCTCTGGTTATACGAAATGGATGAAGTGTTGTGTAAATTAAGACGGATTATTTTCTTGTTTATTTTATTGAAAGCGCCACTTTTTTGGGCGTGTCCCGAAAGTGTTCGCGGTATATCAGGCGTTGAGTGAAAATGATTATTATTGATTGGCTAATCTAAATGTTTGCTTACATGTCTTTTGTGCATATCTCCTTATAGAGGGTGGGCTAGTTTCGTGGAAATAGTAAAGTTAAATCTATTGGACCAATGCGAAGCCTATAACATTTCATCCCCACAAGAGCAATTGCATATAGCACCTCGTTCCTCGCTTTTGTTTCGCAAGAACTCAAAGATGTTTTTCTTTTTTGTGATATAATACTGAACGTTTTGGCCCATGTTACATGAAAAACGCGATTACAATTATAAGTATGGCATTACGATAAGCTTTACGGATAGGGTCGTTCAATGGTCGTATTTACGTGTTCGCCAAACTTTATATACTTTTAGGGTTGAATTTACCTTTCTTGCAAATTTATCTGTTTTTATTTTGTTTAATCAGGTTAACTTATTGAGAATTTTCTATGTATAATCGTTTCTTGCTTTACCAATTTTGTTTGTTTTGCATATTTTACTCAGAAATTTTTGTTCCTCGTGACCTTAATAAAGCAAATACCATTATTATTTTAACAAAAATCGAATGTATACCGTTCATTATTATCCACACCCGGTGGCATAGCGTGAGATACGAGTTCTCGGGGTGTAGGCTATGTTGTGCATGTTTGTTGACGTAAGCTGAGCCCATGACTGCGTGCCTGTTGGACAATGTAAAGGTCAGACCAGAATGCATAAGCTAGACTCTCTATTCCGGGTCGAAGTGTGAGGTTTAGATAAATAAACACAGTTGTCGACTGGGCCAGACCCGTCACAATTCCTAAAAAATGCCTGTAACGAAACCTATTCTTTAATGGTAAAAGTGTATTTCGTCTCCTTAAGCAAGGTTCATATTTAGAGCGTTTTTTGTGCAACACATGGTTATGGTATCTTTCCTCGTTTACGCTAGGGAATTCCTAAAAAAATATTTCCGTTTTATATCTTTAAATATAGTCACGGGGCATTTGTAATCCGCCAATCTTGGTTATAGTAAAATGTAGAGTCTCAAAACCCTCACATAAAATGATATTAGATTCCGTTGTAGCAATTTTTAATCATTCGGCGATGATATCCTTATCATCACAGCAAAACAAACCGGCTAGAAGCCCAAGATGTTATTCATTCAACCATAACTACATTCACAGCATAACGTCAGACGTTGGCCTTAACTAGCCGATTTCAATCTGGTTGTGCACTTTTACGGTTCGCTAACTGCGCCATGTGCGCACGCAATTCCATACCCACAAAGCGTCTGTTTAGGATGACGCATTTTCAAGTGGGAACGTGTGCGCACGTGCGTGTTATTGATTGCGTCGTGCAGCCTACTGGACCATACGCTTCCAAATATTAGCCAATGGGCTACGAGCATTCTTTTGATTGGCTCTTGATCCTGCCAATTCTTTCGACTGTCTTTATTGCACACGTGCCCGCTAACGGCTTCACATTTTAGTTTGGATGATCCGCGTGCGCCATGGAGTTATCGGAGCAGTTCGAAGTGACCAAATTTATTGGTAGAGGATGCTATTCCATGGTTTATCAGGCATTTCACAAACTGGGAGCTGACAAGGGCACACCCTACGCCCTTAAGCGTTTTTTTCTTCAAAATTCCTCGGCTGTCCAATGCGCTCTCCGGGAACGGCGAATCCTCGAACGTCTTGCCTTGGAGGATTGCCAGTCACCATTCCTTCCCACATTGTTCTATAGTTTTACAATCCATGGTGCCCCAACATTTTTGCTTCGCGAGGGAACCGGCTGTGACCTATTTGATTTATTGCGAATTAACAAACACCTTTCCGAAAATCATGCAAGATTTTATGTCTCCGAGCTGATCTGTGGTCTCGAACATCTTCATTCTTTTGAAATTGTCCATCTTGATCTTAAACCGGAGAATGTACTTCTTAGTCATACCGGAAATATTTTCATTGCTGACTTTGATCGCTCCTACGACCTCAGACACGCCGATGGTCGCCCGAATGATGATGATTTCACAGGGACACCCTTATTTATGGCTCCCGAAATCGCCAAGGGTGAAATTATCACCCCAAAAGCTGATGTCTGGAGTCTAGCCGTTCTTATGGCTGAGTTAGTAGTTGGTCCCATTCGCCCTGTCGCCAAGAATCTAATGGAAGACCTCAGATGGGCCAAAGAGGGCCGCTACCTCATTAAACATGCCCATAAGTTAACTAAACCCCTCCAGGCATTTTTTTCCGCCTGCCTGCAGCGACAATACCAACAACGTCCTGATATTACTGGTGTAAAGGGTCTCCGGTTCTTAAAATTTGTCAACTGGGACGACGTTCGTAACCGCAGCATCAAACCGCCAATATTGCCGTCCTCGGTTGATCACCAGGCCACCAACGAGGCTATCTGTAGACTAGACCCCACCGACCAACTTCTGCTAGCCTCCGCCTACGGAAAAGAGATGCCGGCGACCAAAAAACGGCTTCATCAGGTCATTGAACCTCAGGGAGATGGGTGCTCTCGACTAGCAACCGATCCACCGGACACGGATGAGCTGGCCAAAGCGGGAATGACGCCTGAATTTCTTCAAAAACAGTTTGCTGACTTTGATTTCACCAACCCCTCACTGAAACACTTTGCCACCGTAAAAAATAGCGGTGATTCAGACTCCGGTTTTAGTATCACACCCTCTGACAGCCAAGAAAAGTTTGATAAGATCGAATGTCTTGATACTGACTTTGGAGACCTTACTGTTGTTAAACGGCCCACGTCCGCTGGAGATTGACTTCTGGCTTGTGGGCTGCCGCCTCGCCCACGAAGGCGGTCGTCCAAGGTTTGCCTTCCATTCGCTTATATGTACCATTTACCCTTCCCTACTTCATGTTTGCCTATCGTGTTTCCCAGCTTCCAAAAATCCTACCAGAACACAGCGACAAGAGATTTTGTTTTTACAAGATTTAATATTTTTCTTTATGGTCTATCTAGGCATCATCTCTATGGTTGTGTAAGTAAAGTACTTTATTTCCATGGTGCTTCTGTTGTTATGATTGGGATCCGTTGGTTAATCAACATGGATTTTATGTGTCGGACCTTGGTACTCGAATCGATCTTAGCTTCTATTTAAAATGTTATTAGTATCGAGCCACAGTTGTGGATTATGCATTCGAACTATAACGGGGGGATCAATTCTAGAAACGGTTATTGTGAAGTATAAATAACATAAGGGCTTTAGATGGGACTTAAGGTGTCAAATATGTTTCCTACCATCCGACGCTTTTCGACTTACAGGTCTCGGAGGATATTATTCGGTGCGCAAGAGGCATATTTCACTAGATCTCAAGATGAACGGATTGACCTTGAATAAACCGCTTTAGATTATCCACCTAGACGCACCTCTTCGGTCTGATTTTAAACAGCAAGAGTCACGCGCTTGATTATCCATTCCGATCTTCGGTGTTTCGGAGAAGGCAGAGGTTCGACAAACGGTTATGCTTTGAATCATCAGACAACGTGGCTTTTAGCAATCTAGTAGGCGCGTGAAATGGGGTATCTTGGGGCGCATTTGAATGTCTCCGCTTTACCGAAGCAATAAAGGTGACTCGGGACCAAGAGAGAACATAAAATCTTCGCTATTCTGGGGCTGACCCGTTAGTGAGTGACCTGGGTTCGAATCCTAGGTTAGGCCACCACGGGTGACACTGCGGACGCCACCACCTGTTAAATATTCCCGAGAATGTTCATGGGAACATCTGTAGCGACCTTAAATGGTGTGTTTATTTATTCAAGACGCATGACATCCATTGGACTGGCACCCCATTGGCCAACTCACACCGGATTCGGTGACCTTAACGTGGATAAATTAAGACAACATCGATGACACTTAGCCGGCCCCTACTTTTGACCATCGGCCGATAAAACGACAACATTAAGCGACTACTGTTTTGTAATCAATATATCGGTTCATGATCATGAAATGCCATGCGTGGGTGGTGTTTCCACTGAATCGATCTTTTTTATGATTTTTTATATCGGATGTATGTGTAGCTATTTCCACTACAAATTTCTCCAGGAGAGCCAAATCGCTTTTACAGTGACATTAATAAAGAAATTATTAAAATTATCTATTTATGTGGCATCATACTGAACTACCACCCGACCTCGCCAATTTCGGATTCAAAATTAGATCAACTGTGGAGTAATGTCCCCGTATTATCATTCTGATTTCAATTCTGAAACGATTGGTTCTCTCTGCGTAACATCTCCATGAATCCAACTCTCTTGCATCCACATGCAACAACATATAAGATAGCCCCTCTGGGCAACACTAATTGCAGGTTAACCACCAATCGACCCTCATTAAACCGTAGCCAAAATGCAGGTCTGCCTACACGTCAGTGCTTACACTATTATTCTCGTGGCTTCGACATCCAAATTCTTCAAAACAGTTTTCAAATACCTTTGTGCTCCAACTACACATGCTATAGCAGTTATCTATCTACGCTGGTCATTGGATCACCTGCACAACAGGATCCGATCTAACAACGCTTCGTCCCGATCATCCGTAAACCGGACCTTGTTTTCGTCACATTAAAAAGGCCGAGTGCTTTTCAGGAGTCGGAATATTCGTAATTCTCCTTTGGTGGTTGTCCAAGTCTCGACAAGTTCGGACATCATGTGTGTGTGATTGTATTCAGTGCCATGTTCCATATTCATGTGGAGATTGATTATGCAGACAGATAAATATATGATAACGGTGTATAAACAAGCGATTACGTCATGAAACTCGTGCATCATGTTCATCCAGCGTGACAACGCTCCTGGGATGCTTTATCGGTAGCTTATTGGACTACTCATGCATTGCAATAAGGTCGCTCGTGTGCTAGCTTGCAGCTTATTGGGCAACTCATGCATTGCAATAAGGTCCGTTTAACTACCTTTGCTAAATCTAGTAATGCTTCCACAATTCCTTTAAAGGTTATGTCGAGCGAAACTGCAATTTCCCTGCATCGTACTTTCGGAATCTTTAACCAACCAGGTTTGAATTATACCCACGAGCTTCTTATTTCACCCAGAAGTGCGATGTAAAAGTATGGCCTTCGGTAGTGGAATCCCAATTTTCGAGGAGAAGATTTGTCGCCGAAATAACGAGGTTTATATGGTACATTCGCTGCCCGACGATCGGGTGACCCGTTTGCTCCCCATCATCGTCTTGCCACTGACAGACACAA
Organism: Proteocephalus fallax; assembly: GCA_028672205.1. Lineage (NCBI taxonomy): Eukaryota > Metazoa > Platyhelminthes > Cestoda > Proteocephalidea > Proteocephalidae > Proteocephalus > Proteocephalus fallax. The sequence goes on from JAPUBX010000723.1 coordinate 252,537, forward strand.
CTTATAACCATCTCTAATCCTCCAGTCAGAGATCGGGAAAACGCGGCGGTAAAAATATCTATTCATGGAAGACGAATTGCGCGATAAGAAACCTTCGGAACTGTGACAGCGCCCGAAAGTCTTGTTGGTCGACCAGAACGTCAGTAATTGCGGAGGAAAGCGGTCGCTGGTGTAGTCGACGGAGGCTCTAGACGGCCACAAGCAAGCAATACTACACTCTTTGCTGATTTCATCAAACTTGCGGGCTCAACGTAAAATGCTACCCTTCTCTGTGTTGGGGTTCCGGAAACGGAGATGCCAGGAAGTTATTGCAGCTTTCACGCAACCTGTGAAGTACACACACATGTTTTCTGTGTGAGAATGACGTCGATCGCGGAAGCCGATTCATGGTAGACTCTGGCACTGATGCTAGTGTTATCCCCCAACTTATTGTCTGTCGTGCTATACCCTGATACCAGTTTTTCCTGTTAGCCACCAACTGGAGTAACACCGACCTTGGACTGGGCACAATTTCCCTTTCATATTGATCGTCGATACCATATTATGTGCGAACGTCATTTTCAATTTCGACTTATCTGTCAGCATCCAGTGAAAAAGGCTAGTTGACGATACAACGGGAGTCGAAGTATCGGGATACACAGAAGTCACCTCGGTTCAGAATCTCGCTCACATTGACGCCTTCTCCTACCAGGTCCTTCTCGAGCGATTCCATTATCTCAACAACTGAAATGCAACTCGAAAGAAGCCTCCACATGACGTCAATCATCATAAAAAGATCACGGGTCCGGCTTTTTTTAAGCATCATCGCCGTCCCCACACTGTCAAAAAATGCATTTCCCGAAATGTTGTTGCTTGACATCGGGCGTCCGTCCGACAGCAAGTGGTTATCACCAATCCATAATGTCAAGAAGCCCGCTCTCGGGGTGGGTGACCTTGCTGTGACTATCATGCGCTGAACTCTGTCACAGCTCCTGACCTCTACCACTTGCCGCACAACTGCGATTGTTGCCCCTGCATGAAAAAGAAAATTTTTCAATAATCTAACTGGTTGGGACTTATCACCAGATACCGATCACCCTCTAGTACATCCCGAAAACAGCAATCACCACACCCTTCCGATTTTTTGCATTCTTTCGGATGTCGTTTGGTCCGAGGAACGCTCCGCATAGCTTTCAACGCTTAAGCAACTCCATTCTTCGCGTTCACGACGTCTGTCGTACTTATTTCGATGGCATTTGCATTGCTAGCAAGAACGAAGAAAAGCACCTCGAGCATTTAGCAACGGTGTTCTGTCCCCTGGATTAACACGAACTATTGGTGAACCGGGACAAATTCCTAGGTCACTTGGTAAATAATCTAGGTGTTCACCCACCGGAAACGAAGGTAACCGCGGTTACGGACTACCCGGAGCACAGCGCAAATCGTCAGCTTCAGCGTTTTCTCGGGATGCTGAACTTCTAACTCCGTTTCAACGTCGACTTCGCTGAGATGGCCTCGTCGTTGAGCCCTCTGACCTCCGGCAGAAACGGTTAGATTGAACTGTCCCGAGAAAATAGTACAGCCCTCTAGAGGCTTATGTCTGGTCTCGTTGACGCTATATTATTATTGGCTCATGCATTGGCGTCCTGATATTCAGCTATCGTTGATGAGAGATTTTTCGAACACAGTCGTCGGTTCCATATTCTTCCAAGGTAAAAAGGATAGCTATAACCTCTCTCGCGTTTGCCAATGCATCACTTTCGGTCGTGAATTATTAGCGGCTTTCATAATTGTAGAGCACTTTCGCCATTTTGCTTTTGGTGGCCGCATACTAATAACCACAAGTTATTCATCGATAGAATTACCAACTATTCGCGTCCATACTATGAACGCGCATCCGGCTGCGCTATTTCCATACCTAATTCGACAAGTTATTCTGCCATGTCCGCACTTCATACAATGGGGTTGCCTTTTCACGCATCGAGGTGAACATTTTGCGGCTCACTTGTGTTATCGACTACAAAGTTATATCTGACGTCCAGTAAAACGATGGTTTACTTATTGGACCCAACGGCGCCACCCATATCACCTTCCGTTTCCTTTTTTTATTATTTACCACAACACAACATTTTCCTCGAATGTTGGTTACCCAAATACCTGCGGCTACCCGCGTAGATAGTGTAACCTGTTTGTAAGAAGTGCTACCGCTAGCGGTCGTCTTCGGCTTCCGGCGTCACTGGGTGCGGTGTTTGACAAGAATCTAAAGTGGGAAAGTGTTGTGATCGTAATCTGTTTAACGAATTGTTATGATCCCAAGTCGTACCCCAACAAACTGGCAAGTGAAGAAGTCGGGAGAGTGTTCGGGTGAACAAACTCTATGAGAGCGAATTAACTTAATTATTTAAACATGTTAGTTGGCTTAAGTGAGCTAATTTAATAAGAGGGGGTAGTGTTCATTATATTACAAACGTGTTATAAAAAGCAATGGAGGACTTTTGTTTGCGCTGATAAACGTCTGCCCCTTAAAGGTATTTTTTTCCAATAAAGAGCTTGAATTGAGTCGTTTGTCCCGAATGTGGGTGGCACGTCTGGTTGTGTTGGCAGTTGTCAAATGAAATAGATTTGTAGTGACCGTAAAAAGCCCCCTTTTGTTTTAAGACACACGAACCGATTTTCGCACTCGAGCGTCGACTCAACGTATTGCCTTTGTATTATCAAATCAAGAAAACAATATTGATGATACTTTGGTTTGCTTTCTCTTTCATTATCTTTTTTAGACGCGTATGTCATAAAAAGGTTTAGCGGGTTAAGTTATCGTCGAACTGCGAATCACGACAGATTAACGAAAAGAAAGGTTTTCTCTATGGGAGTCCATGCAGTTCACTAACGCGGATCCACAAACGGAATTCGCACAGAAACGACATAGCAAAATAATAAACAATGATGTATACAAAAACTGAATTTTTTGTTCCTGCTTCACATTTTCGGATAAAACTTAAAATCAGGCCGAAATTCACCGGTATTGTCTACGCATTAGTCGAAGATAATTACATTTAAATAGAAAGAAGTGATCGAAGGGCTCATTTAATATCCAAGCAGCGATTCTCTGAAGACCACTAGATTGCTTCAGTTATGGCTTGCCCGAACTGTTAGGTCGTCCGCGTATTTGAAGAGTTTAGAGCTATTCGGAGACCAAGGGTTAGACGGGTGGTAGTTGAATAGGAAGGGAGAAAGCACTTCGAATTATAGCATACCGCATGTATCAGATATTAAATGTTAGTGTTAGTCATTGAATTAATGTTGAAGCCAATTTATTTATGATCCTTCAACGCCATCTTAAACATTTTGCGATACTTGTTATTATGCATAAGATAGCAGATTAAACATCTAATTCGCTTTCAATATTTCCTAATAAAGAAGTTTAAATTCTCAAATATTCGAAATATATGTATTCCCAAATCTTCCAATAAAAAATAAATATTGTTTTAACGAGTGAATCAGGTCAACCTTGCCGGCATTAAACAAAACTTCCCATCCCAGATGGACGGTGCACTCGTCCCTGAGAAGGATGTCAAAATCCTGCAATTTGGGATTTTAAGTCCAGATGAAATTGTAAGAAAATGGTGTGGGGTCTACTTTCCCCATAATTAACCACAGATTACCATTGTGCTGGCCGAATTTTGTTCCGTAGCATAAGACGTCATTTGCGGTATATTTTAATAACAGACATGAAACGACCACAGAATATCGTATTGCAACCGATTACAGAATTTCGATAACCTTATTGCATTTGTAAGTAAGACTTACACGCTTGGTTGTTACGCATGGTTCTATTTATATGAAAGCACCATAATCCGCAATAACCAATAAAAATGGGTTATTCAGTTGCACAACTAGCAGTGACGCATGCTAGCGCAATTTCCAACAATCATGCTTTAAGTACTGAATGTTATTAACACTTGGTTTCCATGTCTCTTCGTCATTTTAAGCTACGTCGATAGCTCTCAATCCAACTGTAACTCGTACTTTTTTCACACACAGAAACGCATGTCTGTTGCCCAAGACGGTGGGATCCAGTATGCTGAAACGATGGAAGGCGGAAAGCCGAAGTTAGGTGGTCTTATGGATCCCCGCCAGGGATGTGCAACTCGGGTTTCTATCTGTCAGACGTGCAACGGAAACTCGGCGACATGTCCAGGACACTTTGCTCATGTTGAGCTCGCAAAACCGGTTTTCCATATTGGATTTTTGAAGAAGACCCTCAAAATTCTTCGCTGCGTTTGTTTTTATTGTTCAAAGCTCCTTGTTGATATCCAAGTCCCCCGCATTGCTGATATCTTGCGCAAGACCCAAAATGATCCCCGTCGCCGCCTTGCCTTTATGTACGAGGAATGCAAGACACGTACAACATGTCTGTCGCCAGAAGATATAACAAATGGCCAACCGGAAATTAGTCTCGAAAACAAAGTAACTACTATTTCCTTTTTACTGTATACCTTAATGCCGCCTCTAAAGTTATTTGTCAATCCTGTAGACCACCCGTACCGGATGTGGCAGGTGTCAGCCCCACTTTCGACGTGCTGGGTTGGAGATTTCTGCAGATTGGAAGAAGGTTAATGAAGTTTCTCAGGAAAGAAAAATAAATCTCACTGCTGAGCGTGCGCTTGAGGTATTTAAAAGAATATCTGATGAGGATTGCCTGGCGCTCGGGTTGAGTCCGCAGTACGCTAGACCCGATTGGATGATTTGTACAGTTCTGCCCGTCCCTCCTCTGGCTGTTCGACCGGCGATCGTAATGTACGGTACGGCAAGAAATCAGGATGATTTAACCCATAAGTTGGCGGACATCATTAAGGCGAACAATCAACTGCGGCGCGATGAGCAAAATGGTGCGGCAGCACACATCATATCGGAGGATATTCGCATGCTTCAGTATCACGTGGCTACTCTGGTGGACAATGACATCCCGGGTTTACCGAAAGCAATACAAAAATCTGGCCGCCCCCTAAAATCAATCAAGCAGCGCCTAAAAGGCAAGGCTGGTCGTATTCGCGGCAATTTGATGGGTAAACGTGTGGACTTCTCTGCTCGTACTGTCATCACAGCTGACCCTAATCTGTGCCTCGATCAAGTTGGTGTTCCTCGAACGATTGCCCAAAATCTCACCTACCCCGAACGTGTTACCCAGACAAATATCGACTATCTCCAAAAACTGGTTCAAAACGGCACTATGTATCCAGGTGCTAAGTTTATCGTCCATGAAAACGGAGACAGAATCGACCTTCGCTATCATCCGAAAGCTGCCGACCTTACTCTCCAGGTTGGTTGTGTCGTCGAACGCCACATGTTAAATGATGATTTCGTCGTTTTCAATCGCCAGCCGACGCTGCATAAAATGTCTATGATGTGCCATCGTGTTCGGGTTCTTCCATGGTCAACTTTCCGCCTCAATCTCTCCGTCACAACTCCTTACAACGCAGATTTTGACGGAGATGAAATGAATCTTCACCTGCCTCAGTCTGTTGAAACCAAGGCTGAAATCAGCCAGCTTGCTCGTGTGCCTCGTCTGGTCATCACTCCTCAAGCTAACAAACCCGTCATGAGTATTGTGCAGGACACGCTTACTGCTGCGTATAAACTGACCCAACGTGATGTTTTCATTGACCGTGCCGACATGATGAATCTTCTAATGTACCTGCCAACCTGGAATGGAAGAATGCCCAAGCCGGCGATTTACAAACCCCAGCGTCTATGGACAGGCAAACAGCTTTTCAGTTTGATAATTCCTGGCAGAATTAACTGTATTCGAACGCACAGCACGCATCCTGAAGGCGAAGACCAAGGTCCTTATCGTTGGATATCTCCCGGCGACACAAGAGTTTTAATTGATGACGGTGAACTCGTCGCCGGCATTCTTTGCAAGAAAACCCTTGGATCTGCGTCTGGTTCGTTAATTCATTTGGTCGCTCTGGAACACAATTTTGAGGAAGTTGGTATGTTTTTCAACAACATCCAGACGGTCATCAACAACTGGCTAGTCATTGAAGGCCACACAATAGGTATTGCCGATGCTTTGTACGATTCAGCAACTCGGAAGCAGATCGGCGAGACTATTAAAAAAGCGAAGGACGCTGTGTTCGAGATTATTGACCAGGCCCACAACTATGACCTTCAACCTATGCCAGGTAACACTTTGCGTCAGACCTTCGAAAACAATGTCAACAAGATTCTCAATGAGGCTCGAGACAAAACTGGAACCTGTGCTCAAACCTCCCTCTCCCGATACAATAATTTCAACATCATGGTTGTAGCTGGGTCAAAGGGTTCCCGTATTAACATCTCACAGGTCATTGCTTGTGTCGGTCAGCAGAACGTCGAAGGCAAACGTATTCCCTTTGGGTTCCGACACCGCACATTGCCCCACTTCATCCAGGATGATTATGGTCCCGAGTCAAGAGGCTTCGTCGAAAATTCCTACCTTGCTGGTCTTACTCCAACCGAGTTCTTCTTTCACGCTATGGGCGGTCGTGAGGGTCTCATTGATACCGCAGTTAAGACAGCCGAAACTGGTTATATCCAGCGGCGCCTCATCAAGGCTATGGAATCAGTGATGGTGAAATACGATGGCACTGTCCGAAATCAGATCAACCAGCTGATTCAGTTACGATACGGGGAAGATGGCTTAGATGCGTCTCACGTGGAATTTCAGAGGCTGCCAACATTCAAGCCATCCGATGAGGCATTTGAGCACCTCTTCCGCTTTGATATGAACAATGAACGAGCCCTCCGTCGCTGTATGCCCGAGGATTTGGTTAGAAGTCTTGCAACAGATCCAGAAACACAGGCGGAACTTGATGCCGAATGGTCAGACTTGTGCAACGATCGAAAGGTACTTCGCTCAATCATCCGCAAGCCCGAAGATCAGGTTGTTCTACCATGCAACATTGCCCGTCTTATCTGGAATGCCCAAAAACTCTTTGAAATCGATCCCCTCTCCAAGACAAACCTCCATCCCAGACGCGTCGTTGAATTGGTTCGTGAAACCTGCAAACACCTTGTCGTTGTGCCCGGAGAAGACGCCCTCAGTAAGGAAGCGAATTCCAACGCGGTCCTCCTAATGTCCACGTTAATTCGTTCCATGCTATGTACTAAGAAGGTTATCCAGGAGCATCGACTTACTTCAGAGGCACTCGAGTGGGTACTTGGAGAAGTTCGAAATCGGTTCCAGCAGGCACAAATCCACCCTGGCGAGATGGTCGGCGCTCTGGCTGCCCAGTCACTTGGTGAGCCCGCCACACAGATGACACTCAACACGTTCCACTACGCCGGTGTGTCTGCAAAGAACGTCACTCTAGGTGTACCCCGTCTTAAAGAAATCATCAACGTGAGTAAGCGACCCAAAACGCCCTCAATGACTATATATCTTACGGGCCAGGCGGCGAGGGATGCTGAGCGCGCTAAGGATGTCGTAGCCCGTCTTGAACATACGACGCTTCGTAAACTAGTCAACAGCACCTCCATTTACTACGATCCTAACCCCAAGGAGAGTGTTGTTGAAGAGGATCGAGAATGGGTGTCCACTTACTACGAGCTGCCTGATTTCAACGTGGAAGCTATAAGTTCGTGGATGCTGCGTATAGAGTTCGCTCGAAAACAGATGACTGGCAAAAAGTTGACGATGGAACAAATAGCCGATAAAATTACGAAGGCGTTTGGCAATGACCTCATTTGCCACATTCCAGACGACAATTTGAAGCTAGCAATGCGAATTCGCATAATGAACAGTGACCTCGAGCAGAATATGAAGGAAGCCGATACAACGTCTGACAAGATGGAGGACGACACCTTCCTGCGCTTCATTGAGGCAAATCTGCTCACCGACATTACCTTGCAGGGTATCCCACAAATATCCAAAGTTTACATGAACTGGCCTAAAACCACCGATAAGAAACGTTTTGTTATCCGCAAAAATGGCAGCTTTGACTGCGTATCTGAGTGGATCCTCGAAACTGACGGCACGTGTCTTATGAAAGTATTAGCTGAGCGAGATGTCGACGCCGTCCGAACCGTCAGTAACGATATTGTGGAGATATTTGAGGCCCTAGGCATCGAGGCTGTGCGCAAAGCCATCGAGATGGAGATGTATCATGTTATTTCCTTCGACGGCTCCTATGTCAACTATCGCCATTTGGCCCTGTTGTGCGATGTCATGACTGTGAAGGGTCACCTCATGGCTATAACACGACATGGAATTAATCGTCTGGATACTGGCGCTCTTGCTCGTTGCAGTTTCGAAGAAACTGTCGATATTCTAATGGAAGCAGCAAGCCACGCTGAGTTCGACCCCATGGCAGGTGTTTCTGAAAACGTGATGCTCGGTCAACTCGCCAAGATCGGCACTGGGTGCTTTGACATCCTCCTTAACTCTGCCAAGTGCCAAGAAGCCCAACCCATCCCCATTGCCGGGGCAATGGGACTTTTCAATGGCGGTATGTTCGATGGGTCTGCAGGAGTGTGGGCCAGCCCGCGTTTCGGTCAAGCCGCGGGAGCAGATGGTCTTTCTGGTGTTGTTGGCGGAAGCACGCCCTGGGACACTGCAGCCTCTCCAGCCGGCTCCCTGATTGCGGCCGCATCCCCTTACGGAAGTCGCCTTGGCGGTATTACGGCTCCGCATGAGGCAATGTTCTCCCCACAGGCTTATAGACACGACTTTGCCTTCTCTCCCGGACGTAGTCCACAGCTAGACAGTCCTCGTACACCCGACATTCCCTTCTCTCCCGCAGTAATGTCAGGCTTCGCCAGTCCAATGTCCTATGGCGGTACACCACAAACAGAGATTGGGTCGCCCGGTTCAAGCCCTGGACACTCGGGAAGCGCTGGCAGCAGTTCGTTTGGATATGCAAGCCACTTGAGCATAGGTGGAGATGCTAGCTACTCCCCATTATCAAAACCCACATATGGTGGAACGGGCAGCTCTTCTAGCCTTAGTCTCGGTGCTGATAGTAGCTCTCCAAGCTACTCCAACCAGCAGTCATATTCTCCTGCCTCTGTTGGATATCAACCTCGCAGCCCACAGCGAAATATATCCAGTTATGGTTTCGGCTCTTCGGTATCCCCTGGAGGTTCCTCGCCGAACAGCCTCGATTCTTACAGTCCAGGGAGTCCTGCAATGGCCGGTGCAGGAATGAGTACCTCGGGAGTTCGTGCCGGGTCGAGTTGGATAACAGGTTCCGATACACCCAGCGGCCTATCTCCTAGCGTTGATTCGGGATCCTCTTTGGGAAACCCGATGTCGGGCTATAATATTGGCCACCCGAGTCCACCGCATATGTACTACCCGGCATCGCCTTCAGCGCCGCACTATAGTCCTCAACCATCATTCGGTGGCTCTTCTGTGATGTCCTACTCACCGCAGCTGGGAGCACCCAGTTCTCCGATTGCTGGAGCATCTACAGGCCTGAGTGGCCCTAGCCATTCACCGCTTTCGTATCCCGCGACTCCCAACTACCCACTATCGTCTCACGGAGGTGGCACAGGAACGGCGGGTGCCGGATCAAGTATTAGTGGCTTCGGTATGACTGGAACTAGTTACGGCGCCTCCTACTGTCCCTCTGCAGCGTTTAGTCCCTCCAGTTCCTTCCAAAGTTCAGCATCCCAGTATTTGACGCGGAGACCAACTTCACCCTCTCCAAGCAGTCCTGGTGGATACTCACCGGCGCCATCATCTGAGAATCGATAAATCATCCTTGTCGGTGTCTCACATATTGATTGTTGACGTCATAAATCCAGTTCCCCGCATCCCTGTATTACAGATAACATTTTTTTATCGCACTGTGCTACATCTCACTTGGCTTATATATATATTTGTCCGTGGTATGTTATTTTTTGGGGGCCAAACTTTTAACTTGGCTTTGAACTTATAGCCTAGTTGTGATAACACAACCAACTCTGAAATCAGAATAAACCTCTAATATGGAAACAGCGATATTGAGTCGAAGAGCACAGGATTTAACATTGTTTTTCGAACACCGATCTTGCGGGCGGAATTCGTCAATCGGGAATCGTTGTGAATTAATGCGGAGATTCGCAGCTGATGTTACGTTTCTTCCCTCTTAAAGGAACAAAGGGATAGTTGAAAAATGTATAACGAATGAATGTGACAATAGTGAGAAAAGCCGAACCTTGAGTATTTTTTCGTCGACTTAGCCACCGACTACGTATTGTCTATATTGAGATGAAGAGCTGACGCCTCTAGGATACATAAAACTTTTTTCAAATATCAGTAGGAGATGCAAAAGTAAGTGTAGGGAATAGAGAAATAGACGGGCTCGTGGACTCGGTATCAAGCCTGTCCCTATTCTCCATTCCGATCACTGCCTTAGCCAGCGGCCGACGCGCGAGTCGAATTTCCCTCCAAGGTTTTATCGGGCCCTCGCATAAAAGCTCGGAAGTGGCCACGGCCAGCTTCGCCCACGAGGGAAGCCGGTACACGTGGGATTTCGTAGTGACCCCGGGGCTTAACGCCGACCTAATTTTTGGGTTGGACTATCTCGAGACGGGGGGCCTGTGGTGATTCCAAGTTGGTCGATACTTAAAACCACCAAACCTTTTTATGACATACGCGCCTAAAAGGGATAATGAAAGAAAACGCAAACCCAAGTATAATCAAGATTGTTTTCTTGATTTAATAATACAAAGGCCTGACGTATAGTCGGCGATCGAGCGTTTGTGGGCGGAAATCAATTCGTGTGTCTTAAAACAAAAGGGGGGTTTTGAGGTGACTACAGGGCTCCCCCCTTAGACTCTTCGTCGACAGGGGAAGAGATACAATAAAAATGGCTGGTCGGGAAGCAAGTTAACAGACGGTAAATTAACGGGCAACGTTTTTTTAGATGCGGGGGTGTGCGGCTGACGCGACCGCTTCGTGTACGGTTGGTCGTCAATGCGTCAGGCGGCTAGTGGTTGTCGCCGATGCTCGTCCCCTAGGTTTAGTACAGCGCCGACTGCAGTGTTCAAAGCATCTACCATCAAAGATAGTTGGGCATCAGGGCGCGGATGAACCAATAAGGTCGCGGCAGCGAGACTAGCCTTCAGCTTCTGGAAGGCTGCACTCTGTTCTGGTGACAGTTTAACCTGACCGTTTCCGCTGGAAGTCAGGGGGGTTAACAGCGATGCTATCTCGGCAAAATCGGCGATGAAACGTCGGTACAAATTCAGCATCCCGTGGAATTGTTGAAGCTGGCGCTTTGTGCTGGGCTCCGGGTAGTCAGCAACCGCTGTTGCCTTCGCGTCTAGTGGTCGAACCCCTAGATCATTTACCAAGTGACCTAGGAAACTTACTTCGGTTCGGCCGAAATGGCATTTTTCTGGGTTCACCACGAGCCCGTGTTCATCAAGGCGCCGAAGGACCACTTCAAAATGTCGCAGGTGCTCTTCTTCGTCTTTGCTGGCTATTAGAATGTCATCGATATAAGCACAACAGAAGTCGAAACCGCGAAGAATTGAGTCGATGAAGCGTTGAAAGGTTTGGGAAGCGTTTCTGAGCCCAAACGGCATCCGTAAGAATTCGAATGATCCAAAGGGAGTGGTGATTGCCGTTTTTGGGATGTCCTCAGGGGCGATCGGTATCTGGTGGTACGCCCGGACCAGATCTATTGTGGAGAAAATCTTCTTTCCATGTAGGAACGAGACACAGTCGTGAATGTGCGGCAAAGCATAGCGGTTAGGAACAGTGACTGCGTTCTTGGCTCGATAGTAGCCACAAGGACGCCATTCCCCGGTGTGGTCTTCTTAACCATGTCCCTCTTGAACTTTAAGACCCGCAGGGTCACCTTCGACAAAGCAAACGCAGAACACAGGAACCGGGTAAACGTTGTACCCGTCGAGATCCCAGGAGCGCCTAAGGTAGTTCAGAACCTTCTTGACAAATACAGAGACACGTTCGCCCTTTCTACGGCCGAACTGGGGCACGCCCACGAGTTTCGGTGCAATATCCCTACGACCGGGGAACCTTTCTGACACGCGTATCGCTCGATACCGTATACGCTTCAGGAGGAGTTCAAGCGTCAGATCGACGAAACGCTACTCGCGGGGGTCATACAACCCAGCGTGAGCCCTTACGCTCTTCCAGCGGACTATTTCAAGAGAACACCAGGCTCGAAATTACTTAGGTAGAGCCCCGATAAGGCCGAACTTTCATCGAAGATTTCACACAAGAATGGACATCCGTAAGTGTGTATGCATCGGGGACCCTCCTACAACGCATATTAATAAAAATTGGATGATTTTCAATTCAAAATGGGTGTTCAGTTTTAATTTGAAAAACAACTCGAATTTGAAAGACACAGTTCAACCTTTACGACGAATGTCGAATCACAATGGGTGCAATGAAATATTCATAAGCTATTGTAAAAATAATGCAAACTGACTAGGATGTATGCCTCGTTCGATAAATGCAAGTCCCCAGTGACTGACCCTATTTTTTCTTTCAAATACGTCTCAAAAATCAACATTGCGACTGATTAAAAACAGCAGACAATGTCTATGAGGCGTCGATAATGGTTTATGATTTGAGCTTGGAAATCGCGACCAATTGAGAATGTCGAATCACAATGGGTGCAATGAAATATTCGTAAGCTATTGTTGAAATGATGCAAACTGTCAATAAAAGGGCTTGAGAAATTTAGAGTTTTCCTTGAAAAGTGTACTGTTGCTAGGATAGTAGTGAGGGTTAAACCGGAGTAGAAACTGCATCAAAGTCACATGGCCATCGTGTGGAATCAATCAATCTCTTTATTTTTTGAGATGATCATGTTTTCGTAAGCATTTCACTGTTAATACATGCAATGGTTCATAATGGCCGGGATAGGTAATGGTTGCCGTGAATGTTTGAGATGTTGTAAAGTGTCGTTTGCAAAAGAGGCTGGCGCATATTTACGCGGTGTATCAATCGGCAATAATCAGCTGTTACGGTGTCATCTTTATCGGTCACCACGTGTTGAAGAAACTGTTTCCTGGTGAATGTTTCGCAAACAAGAATCTACTGCAAATTTATACTAGTTTGACCGTATACCTCTGTAATAATAGTAGTACAAAGTGAATTGGACTTTCATAATACAACTATCCCATTTAGAAATCGAATCAAAGGTTTGCAGCTCCATCCAGTCTCCTTGGAAGATAACTTTCCCAGGATACCACAACAGCCGGTTCCTCCACCAAGTAGATCGACCACAGACCAGACCCACTTTGGTGTTGGACCACTCGATAACGCTGCCGAACGCCCTCATCTCGTTGCTAGGCTCCGACGAAAACTTGGCAAGCAGATCTTCTACTCGTTTCCTGTCGACGTCCAGATAGGCAAAGTCGTTATCGTAGGGGATCCGATGGTGATAGCGCGTCGATCCGAGGTATGACCCGAACACCAGGAACAGCGGGATGCCTGCCTCCTGAAAGGCCGTATCTACTAGAATTTCGACATCAGAACGTCGACCGGGTTCTTCTTCGCGCGACAATACGGAAGAAGATGGACAAACGTCTGCGGCAGCGAAATTTCGCGAGCTGACAGCGGAGCTTGCGAAGCTTCTCGCAGAGAATCAAACCCTGAGGCAGAACAAACAAGATTTGCCGAGTTCTCCCGCTCTAGAACGAGAGCCGACACAGGATACCCCTGTTAACCTCCCACGACAGTGTCCCTCTAATTCCGCCAACCCCAGCCCCTACCACGCACAGAGTACTTCTCTCTTCCTCGATGTGTCTCCCAATCTTTACACATACATGCATAACTATTGTCACATTCGAAATGAGGAGAATTTATAAAAGCCGAATTTCGTAAATTGAATTAAACGTTGCGGAAATGTGTATGTTTTTTCCTTTGTTATGCCTCGCTGGTTTACCAAGACATCGCTCGGGATTTCAAGAACACATATATAAATGCGCCGATAGGACGTTTACTTTTACCAATTACGCGGAATTGTCGTCTTCCATGACGCCGAAGACTGTTATCTGATTCGTCAAGAGTGAAGTAATCAACTCTATCCCTCAATACAGGACGCCTCACAATGTATCACACAAGGACACGGCTGCCTTTATCCACAGTCGCCAAGGCTTGAGCAATATCCTCCGTATTCAAGCTCATGGACAAGTATCGCAGTGTTCCCGTTCGAAAGACCAATCAAAGGTTTACCCAAAGCCTATATAACCTCATCAATCATTTAAATTCGTTATCATCTATCCACGCATCTTATGATAGTCACATTCCCTTCATTCAATGCCTCTTCCTATTATCTCGGCCTCGGACATGACCGTTACAAAAAACCCAGTTAATTCCTAACATTTCTTAGTGTAGGGGTGGCTAACGTTTTATTTACCTATAAAAAGGTATTATAAGACTTTTTCGAGGACCGGGGATAGATAAGCCGGAGAATTCTCAGTCGTGGTTAGAACGTCTTATCTGCTCTCTCAAGGCTCAGATTCCTGTGTTTTCTTTACTTGATTCGGCCGGACTGGCCCGGTCGTAGAATGTTTTCGGTGATTTTTTTCGAATATTTGACCAAGGTCAATGATTTGAACTCATCTGTGACGATAATTCTTTTTTTGTTGCCGCTAGATTATCGAATTACGAATGTTTTTGATTTACAAACGCTTGCAATGCGGACCGTTGTGGGGTATAAATTGCACGATATCGCTTAATATTTACAGGAAAAGAATTTAAAAAACAATTCATGGATTTTGATGATCATTTACGACTGATATCCTGTTTGGCGTGTATCCCAGTAATTTACGTTTGCATCTATTATTAGCTGTCGTTTTTAACCATGAATTATATGCCACAACGATTGTTTAACAAATATTCTAATCTGATGATTGATTTTAAATAGTTCTTAAATTCTTCCATGGACGTCGCTGGTGTTTATGTGTAATCGCTAAATTTCTATTGCGTCGGTCGTTTAGGGAAACGCTTTTCTGTGAATCTAACATTCACTCATCGTTCCAATCGTCGCCAGGAAGATTCTCTCGGGAAAGTGCTCTCTAATCGCAATCCTTCGATATATATGTGGGTAGGCAATAGAGCCTACGATTCATCAATATAATAGAAACGAAGGAACTTATTAATTCACTTATTTCACCATGAGGACGGGGAAATTGCAAGCCCACAAATCGGATTGGCACGATGGCAAAATATTATGGGTGGGGAGTTGTTTGTATTATTCAAGCAATAGTTACAGCCCGACCTGGTACGAACACGCCTGTTTAAGTCGAATAAGTCACTAACATTTATAGTGTAGTGACCTGAGTAGATGTCGCATGTGTATAAATGACAGGCGTTCATGAATAATTCGTACAGATTTGTGTCATTCGCGTACGCATTGTTCATTGAATGAATATTATATTTGCGACATTAATAAACCAAGCGTTTAAGGTCACTACCGTTTATTCGCCTGCGGTTATAAACTGCGAACTGCGGTGACCTTTGTACGAGTAATAGATGATGTTCCGTAATAATCCCACGAAGGACACGTTTCTATGAACTTTCGGAGCTGTTGGCATTCGTTCTGTTCCAAAATGATCTGTCGAACTCGTCAAGGAGTCGAAACTTGGGGGAATTTAGCGATCGCCCGATACACATATCAGTTCTTCATGCTTCTGTCAACTCCCTAACCGTAACGAATGGGCGAGGTTTGTGTAAATTAAGATGGAATAATCTGCGTTTGAGTGACAGTAATGGCTTTCCATTGGGTAATTTAAATTTGACCTCCAAAGTCACGAATTTAATTCTTTTGTCCATTAAACGTGATGATTATTCCGAAAATCTGAATTGATTGTGCCTGATCTTGGAGTATACATAATCCTTATCTGCAAAGATACGTTATCGGGCCTTTAGAGTTTTGTTTATAAGGTAATAATGTTATGCTTTGTAGCTAAGGGTGATTGGTTTGGAGAGGATCGAAACAAATTTGAAGAAAGTCATCCAAACAAGCAAGCTACACACTGTATTCCCTGATTTGTTTGATTACATGAATATTCCGACGCTGTAATCCATGCTGGTTGTTCCGATGCTGTCAAAGTGGTGGTGCATCCGATTCGCATGCACGTCAGCAGTGTTCCTGGTACTACACGCAGTACATAAACGTAAAGATTACAGGTTTGTCAACGAAATTGATGGAAGTTGTAAACAACCAACGTGGGTGTGATCCACCGGAGGGTGTGTGGGACAAGACGGACATCAACGTAACACTGGAAGTTGTGAAACCGACCAATCTCCTAGACCGACCTTTCCCTGCATTGCGGTATTGGGCTGGCGATTACAGATATTCGTTTTAAGAAATCGGCCGGTCAATCCGTGTGCCAGAATAACATTGACTTGGCGTAGATCATTTTAAATGCCCCAAAAGCTTCGGTGAGACGATATAAAAAAGCATGCATTTATTTATGCTCAATATCATTCACAAACATGATGCTAGACCTCTATTCACTGGCAAATTTGATCTGTTTTGTAAATAAATAACCACAGTGCGTTTCATACCAAGTGGCATATTTAAACTTCATGATTATTTTTTATGACGCTAAATTTAGAACTGACGCCTACGTGCCAAAATTCAGATACATTGCTTTTCCGAAAAATCTGCACGTTGAATGGATGAGGATAAATTAGCCGGCTTTTCCTCAACTTGACTGGTTTGATCGTTGAACGCCAAAACAAATTTACACAGACTCCGGTTAACGAATGAAGCGCCCTTCGCTAACTTTTAATAAACAACGAACATGCAGAAAAGTAAAGACACACATTTGTCAGTCATGTTTCACTTCTTCTGCACCACCCCTCCCCGAATAAGGAGGTTCATCCCACTTCGGACAAGCCGCTCGATCTTCGGCGCCTGGCTTCGTCTTCACTGGTCACATCGTCGGTCTGGGTCTCGTCACTGATGGGGTTACTTGGACTGAAGAGAAGGATTTGCAAACGTCAGTTTTCCCCACTCTCCAGGAGTATCGTTAAAAACTTCCTAAAAGGTCTCGGTTGGTGTAAGGTACCTTTCCATGTGACTGGTTTCAGATAGTCTTAAATCGCAATCTATCAGCTTGAGAGTTGTCACACAACAATCGGCCAACAATTTCCGCAGGGTTTGAATTGACCGGTTTAATTGTTGAACCTCAAAGAAACTCACGAATGAAGAGCCATTCGTTAATAACATACTTCCAACAAACAAAGATCATAGAGAAATGTTAAAACCATGAATTTCACAGTTATCGGTCACCACTTCTACGCAGACTACGACTGCTCGAAGATTCTCTGGAAGCCTAACCAATTAATCTGGGAGAGATCGTTCTGTTTCCTTTTCCAGCGATTTCTTTCACATAAAAAACGATGCACAAAAATGGAGTTGGATTAATTTGACATATTTGAACACTTCAAAAGCCCCAAAGCATGTCCCATATGCACATCGCCCACTTTCCCATCTGACAGATTTAATATCGTTTGCACGATCAGAAAGAAAGTATTATTGATCCAATAATGGACTCAGTACCGAAACAGGAAAGAATCGTGGGGCAATTACGAATTTTTCCTGTTCAAACGACAGAAGCTTCTAAGTGTTTATGTTTCATATTATTTTCTGTGCAAATCTGTCAACTGACGGTGCATGTGAAACTGTTCAATCACTTGTCCTATTTTGTACACAAAGAATGTTTACGTGGCGAGTTGCATGGACAGGTTGAACTTCGGATTGAACATTTCGAAAACAAATAAGGTAATGTTTGATTTTTTTGAATCCTGCGGGGCAGTTTTGGGTGTCTGAATAATTTCAAAATCTTGTGAAACCGCACCGAGCATTAAATTCGATAGTATCAATTTGACTTGGCTGAGTTGGTTTCACATGTTGTTTTCTACGAAAATTAAATCTCGAAGACAAAAACTGGAGTTTGTTAATATGCCATAATACTCATTAGTGAACATATAAGCGTTGATTAAACTGTGTTAATGGATGGCGGTTTAAGGACCTAGGTTTGGTGTTATCACCACCCAAATTACCACCGAAAACCAATAAACGTAATCAAAGCATAAATATTCAGCAACGTGAAGACTATTATGGCTTTCTTGTCTAAAATCGTTTTGTTTCCGGGAACCTGACCTCTAGGCGGTAATTTCCCGACTTCTCATTTTGCTCGGTCTCTCCAACCAGCGTGAAACTGTTTATCAGCTTATTTGGCGCACTGGTGTTTTCCAAACCGATATTTTGTATGGTGAGGTGGTTATGCTGTTTTGGCCTGTTTAAACGTAATGTGTTTTAAAAACCCAGACGTGCTCTCCAGTTCGATGAATGTGAATATTTTAAGACCCAACCAAAGAAAGGAACGATTGGCAATGAGAAAATCGTGATATTCAATTGCACCATGCCAAAGGGAGGGGGTGGCCGCTATTGTGATACCCCCCGGGCGTCAGTCTCCAACTGGCAGAAACCAGCCCTCCATGAAGCTGCCTTCACGAGGCAGTGGTCTCACCCGGAAAACTACCCGACAGGCGACTTAAACCAGGTGTCGGTAGCCGGGACCTCGAACTCCGCATTCGTCATCCGCCCCCCCCCCAGCACGCGTGGGCAGATCCCTATCGATCGAACGAGGAGACCTACTCCAAGATTCAACGACCAGAATGGGTCTTCTTCTTTGACGCCATCTAGTTACCTGCTGCCTTTCAGAACGCATGTTATGGTGAAATGGCTAAAGGTGCTCCCTCGATCAAAATCTACGTAGTAAAACTGAGGATGTAACATGTTCCTTATTCACTGGACTCTTCATGCAAATTTCATTCAACGCCGAGACATCCACGAAGCCCGCTTACCCACGAGGTTTGACGAAGTATAATAAAAAATAAAAATATCCACAACATTTAAAATCAACAATGCTACGTCTTTGGGCTCTTGTTTCACCTCTTCGGGTGAAACAAAAAAAACAAGCGATGACCGAAGAGGTTTACCTTGAGATCGACAACATTAGGTAGGCTACATTAGATGGGTCACATAATATGGAGGCGGGGAAAAGCATTGCCCGAAAGGGTCGATTTGGGTGCTCTGATAAGTTTTTAATTAGATTAGGAATGATATGAGTAAAGTCATATAACATTAACCGCGGCTGCTGAACAGAGAGAAAGACAGAGATTAGGTCAAATACGTTGTCTATATATTTGGGACCATACTACGAGAAATGTAGAGCCCGTTCACCGGAAACAATGGTTTTTGAATGCATTGAATAAATGAACGCATAGATGCTAGAATTTTGTTGAAGCTTTAGAGTGGATGCGCGTTGCTATGCGGAGTTGAGGCGACACACCTAAATATATAGAGGGCTTCCTCTGGATCGTCACCAATGTAGACCTTCGTACTGGGTAACTCGATGTTTGTTGGGAAAAGTGCGGTCTTTGCAGGGTACGAGATAATTGGCGTGATCTTGATGCAGTGGTTGGAGAAATCCAACACGGTTGCGTAATTTCTCGATCTCTTTAAAACGACGAATATGCTGTCGAAACCCTCGGCATATCTCTTGAAGATATCTACCGTCCAGGACTATAAATATAACACAATGTGTATAAGAATTAAACGCCCACGAAGGACCTATGTTCTACGAAAAAGCAACAGCGATTTACATTTGTCACGTTCGTGTTGAGATCCACTTGTCCCCACTGGAGAGCTGGGGTGTTGGCGTAAAGTTTAACAAGAGAGGCGGTCAAATTAAACATGCTCGGACCACGACCAGCAGCCAACGAAGACTACAAAAGAAACAAACAAATAATTTGGCGGAGCCACCGGCCAGTGAAGTGTGGGAGGGTGTTTGGGCGTGCGTAGAATAGGGCGCACCTCGACTGTTTCGCGAACATTGCAGTTTTTGATGAATGTTCTGAAGGCTCTGTCGGTGGAGTTTACAAATGATTCCGAGAACGCCTCACCACTGTCGTCCCATGGCATTGGAAGGTAGCTGGTTACATTATCAATGATGGGTGTCTCCCCAAATGGATAAAGCTCGCTTGGTGGTTGAAAGCATGCCGGTTCCCATGCCAATTCACTCCCAGCAAAGATGATTGGGGTCCCTATACCAGAATTCAGTGACGCTCTGATACTGACTCACCTGGAAGAAGGAACATGGACGCTGTAGAAAATAGGTTTCTGTTGGGTTTGTCACTTGGCGAGGCAGTAATGAGCCCATAATTAGGAAGAAGTCTTTTGTTTGTTGTGTACATGTATCCCGACAGCGTCGGCATATTCCGGCGAACAAATCTAAAATTTCTATTATTTGATCCAATTGCATGACTTACCCACCACGCATAAATGTGAAATGACGAGTTATCATTAAATGGGCTCCGGGCGATTCGGGGGTTCCAAAATACCGATCCGCCAGCTTGTTGCTCGATGGTGGGTATCCGGTGTTTCCAGGGTCGACCAAGAGAGCTCTACACGACGATTTAAATTACCTAATGCGCAAATACTCACCTTGCGCGAGAGGTTGTCGCAGCTACTTCATCTACAACGGTCCTTAACTGCTGAATTACAGAGGCTGATCCCGGGGTGAATAGTTTACAGTAAGGGTAGTCCGAAAACCAGTCGTCGCCAGTGCAACCACTCTGTTCCACGAAGAAGGCAGCATCATCAAGCATGACGCCATCAGCGCCGTTGGTCAACCAAAATCGTGTCGCGTTCTAGAGAAAGTCGGTTCTTGTTTCGGGTGTTTGTTAAATTTACCTTGATCCCCTCCAGAGTGTAATTATTAGCTAGGTCGAGATCAGCAAACCCAGACCCGTTTCCGTAAGTTGAGTAGTACGGTTGGCCATCAACCACTTCAGTGCAACCCCTTCCAGCCCGGCTAAACTGATGAGCGGTTTGAAATAGATGTAGCATATGGGTTCGAGTACCTTGTCAGATGGGAGGGCCTTTTTTAGTAATTCGGGCTTCGCAAAAGTATGGTTCAATGAAACCGAGTTGAAGTTTAGCGAAACTACGACTTCAATGCCCCTATTTTTAAAGGTGCGGACTACTGTCTGGAAATCCTCCATGGAGCCTAAAGACGGGTGAATTGTGTTGAATGACAGAGTCCCATTGTTTTGAAGTTTTCTGGGGAAGTTCGGTGTAAAGGAAGTCAGGATTAAAAACCCGGCACCGACCTCCTTCTCGATATAATCTGCGGCCTTAACAAGCCCTGTAAAATAATTTAAATGAATCCGAAAACCTGTAAATTTACCCTGAAGATCACCAACAAGGTCCTTATTCGAGTCCTTGAAGGCGAATGGGTTGATCCAGTAGCCCACTTTCGATTCCCAGAAGTTTTGGACTGGTCTGGGAGGACATTTAGGCGTAAAGACAATGTAAACTATTGAGGCTGCGATAAGAGACAGCCAAATTATCCAGAAAAACACGATAAGACCGATTCGGAGACGGCGCCATATTGGCTCCTTTTCGTTCAGTGCAATCAGTTCTTCTTTGGTAAGTAGGCCATCTCTATCCACAGCATCTTTATTGTCTTCGAGCCTAACGACACTATTTTCAAGTTCATCTAGAGCGTGCGTCTCCATCGCCATCGTCACGGGTTCTATTTGCATTGCGGGCGCCTTTAACGACGTCGTAGAGCAATGCAATTACACTAGAAAGCGATTGGCTCAGGTTAAGTTGAATGGTGATTGGTTGAGATTATGAACCGTTAACCGAGAATATTTTCCGACGGAATGGGAAAAAAGTGTCCTGCTGTTTTCCTCAACAGGAGTGTAGTAACAAAACCCTTAAAATATAAATGAATAAATTATAGGGTGATATTTGCATCGATGTCTTCCGTGATTAAACTGAAATTAGAAGGCACAGCGAATACCAAAGGCCCTCAATTGGACAGCTGGTGGACGGCCAGGTGATTTATCGCAGCACCCTTGTAACGAACGACATGACAGGATAAGAGGCGGCCATCTTGCCTTTCTATCTTTCCATGGAACGAAGTTCGATCTGGTGGTGTTTACAACCCTCTGGTTCACTCAAAGTGAGGCAACTCACTTTCTCCCGTCATACAGGATGCCTTTCGCTCTCCCAACCCTCCGCAACCGGCAACCGCAGCCGCTCAACCTCCTCCACACATCCTACACTGTAGGACCTACAGCGACATCCTCCCTTCTCCCACATTATGGACCAGTTGGGTAGTTACCCGTTATAAGGACCCGTCCAATTTTCGCCCAAAGCTCCTATTGTGTTCGAACATCTTCGTCTATCGCTTTCCTTATTATATCCTCTTTCGTAAGTGCACTTACACGATGCGTGTACCTTCTACCAATCTTCCTTACTAAGTAAAGGTCACTCGCCCATTAAAGTCGCCTTATTCATGGAGTTGACTGACGTTTGGGGACACTCTCTGGCGGAATACAGGTTGCTATTAACTGATCCCATTTTCCTAGATCTCATTCCCACTGGGACATTACACCCTGTTGGTTCAAATCGCGCACAATACCCTAAGTGCGCCAATAAGGTGTCGTCAACTTTCCGTATAATAATTTCACGGGATGGTTATCCTATATGACGGTAATAATTTATATTGTTTCCAGAATCCTCCCTTTGGATGAGTGCCGCACATGGTCTTCCTATAACACATACTTTATTCTGGTGCTTGACTTTTTTGTATGATTTACTTCTTTTTAGAAAGGATTAATTAAAATGTTCGCACCAACCAATTGTAAAGCATTGGTTTCAACGTTTATTTATTTATTTATTTAGCCTTCCATGACAGTTTTGTTTATTCTGAGTCAATGATGATTGGATTTAGATTCCCTTAGTTGAAAGTCCTACCACGTCGTTGAAGTGCATGTAGGTTTGTGTTCACGTTAATTGTGACTTCACTACATATATTTTAAAATATATTTTAAAAAATCAAATGATTATCTTATGACCCGTAATACGATCGCGGTGAACAATCTCAAATTAGGCAATGGACTTATGTGCTCTTTTTTATACCTTTGAGTTGGCTTCAATGAGGCAATTGAATTACAGAGGCAATACCTATCTCATAGGATAGGTGTTAAGTATCCAATAATGGTGCAGAGTTGTGTTGTGAATAAACACTGAGGACGTGCATAGCGTAAATTTATTTTTGTGGTGTTAAGTATCTTTGCTCATCAACTCCGGCATATACTCGGGGAATATTACTGCATACTATCGGTCTTTATTCTGGGTGCTTGTACAGTTGTGCTAGAGAGATGATGATCATAAGTTTACAATTCCATGGTGAATTATGAGGAAATGAGTATAGAGTTACCTTTAAAGCCCCCTTTTGTTTCAACACCCACAAACCGATTTCCGACCACGAACGTGCGATCACCGACACAACGCTGCGAAATTATTTTATTTAAAAAAGACAACAATCTTGTTTCTACTTTGGTTTGCGTAATCCTTTTTAGACGCGTATGTCATAAAAAGGCTTCATGATTTTTAAGTATCTTCGACACGGAACCATGATAAGTACTTATAAGATGAGAGTTATCTTTAAGAAATAGCCGATTCCACAACAGTTCTCTTTGTTGCAAATGATTATTTGTTATCGTGATGTGATCGAACGTAAACAAGGGAATAATAATAAATCGAAAGAAATCCGATTTAAATGTGGGCAGATATATTTCTTATTGAATACGACACAAAGCCACTAAAATATCTGTGGATGTAGAGAGATTTATCAACTCTTTCGTGTATAATGAACCACGTTGTCGTTAATGTTTTTCTAATTATGCCATTTGACTTCAACCTTGTGGACACGTTGGAAAAAAATAATTTAACTAGGGTGCATAGAAGCTAGGCATAAAGACTACGATATTGGCGAGCGCACAATAATTTATGTATCTCCTGCTATCCCTGGTTCAACGTGTTCCCAAATTGTCGTCCTTTTCTGTCGAAACACCTCCACCGAGGATGATCAGTATGAAGGACCTGCTAGCATATGTTCAGGAATCCGAATAAAATCAGCCAGGGGACGCCACTCTTATCATAAAACATGATAACATGCTTAAACTGTTATATAGTCACCAAAAGACGACCTTTAGATCATTCACTAAACATCGATGATGACGACCAATGTGTTGGTAAACAAGGTAAACTGTGCAGCGGCTGGGCGTTTGGTTCATCCCACAGCGCCAGTTCTGCTTACCAAAAATGGCCCACTTGGCACTCGCACATTCAACGCCCGACTCCTATTATGCGAGCCGGGCATCTCACCCATTTAAAGTTTGAGAATAGGTTGAGCTCGTTTCGAACCCAGCACCTCTAATCATTCGCTTTACCGGATAAAACTGATTATGCGAAGGAGTGCCAGCTATCCTGAGGGAAACTTCGGAGGGAACCAGCTACTAGATGGTTCGATTAGTCTTTCGCCCCTATGCTCACGTTTGACGATCGATTTGCACGTCAGAATCGCTGCGGTCCTCCACCAGAGTTTCCTCTGGCTTCAACCTACGCAAGCATAGTTTTTTTCTGTATCTCATGAAAAATCAATTTACTCAATCGAAATTTCGAAATCAGCCGTACAGCTAAGCTATCACAATAGAGAAGCCAGTCTTTGTGCCCAGATGCCAATATCGGTGGACACCTCGAATTTGGGGCAGTTCCTGACAACGTTAAAAACGATAATCGCCCACTTCCATTCCTTTCCAAGTTTGACAGTTGATACACAACATTAAGACATACGATATATACCTCAGCGTAGACCTGTCAAACGCTATCCTCTTTTGAAGCACAAAACTCACGTATGTGACGTGTCCGTACTCGCCAAGTTGGGGCTCCATACGCGTATGAATAGTTTGAAGAATAATTTTTGGTGACCAGGCGAAAAAACATGCGTTGACTCGCCATCAGGAACTATTTGGCTTAGCGAAGTAGAATTGCGGTAACACCACCGTATGATAGAATAATAGTTATTTTAAATGGAAGTAAAACATACAATTGAGATATCTGATTTTTAAGGGTGTTTTCGAAAGAAAATAATGAGAGATAAAGACCCGTATATATTAAAATAAACGGTTGTTACATAAAGCGACAATTATCTATTATACATTTACTTTGTAATATTAAATTGATAATCAGATAATTTTACTACGTTTCTAATATTTATTTATTTCTTAAAACCCTAAAATAAGTATTTTCTGTATAAATGCAGCGAATTAGGCAACGACGGTTGAACTTGATTTAATTTGTTTTACGTAGTCAATACCGTTACCCTGCGGTTTCATTGCTCATCATGGACTGCGTCGACGTTGCGATTATCGATGACGCCGGAGGCGATAGGGGAATAACAGAAGAGATTCCATTTCTTGTAAATGACGAGAAATCTGCGAAAGATGACAGGGCATTGCTGTCAAAGGAGGATTTGTTACGTATTGAATCGGAGGAGCCTGTTTGGCGTCGTCTTAGGATCGCGCTTATCAGTCTATTTTGGGTTGTTTGGTTCGGTCTAATCATCGCATCCGCCCTGTTTATCGTTTTCTCCCCAAGATGCCCATATCACCCAAAGCAGGAATTTTGGCAGTCAAAGGTCGGTTACTGGGTGGATCCATACTCCTTTAAGGATTCTAATGGAGATTTGGTTGGCGATCTAAAAGGTACTATTGTTTTTTTAGGCTACGGTTATTTTAATATGAGCACTTATCTAATTTGTTTCTTGTAGGCCTGACAGAAAGTGTTGGTTACATCGATGAAAAAGTTGGGGCTGGCTTTGTCGTTCTTGGTTCAATTAACCCAATGTTCCCTAAAATAATATCGCACATAGCAATTTCCAACTTTTCGTTTGAAACAATTCATCCTACTCTCGGAACCATGGAGGACTTTCAAGGAGTCGTGCGTGCTTTCAAGAAAAGAGGCTTGGAAACCGTCATTACACTAAACTTCAACAGTGTGCCCGTAAAACATGACATGGCAATCTCTTCTTTCCTCACAAAAGCGTCCCAAGATGACCAAGTAAGTCTCATATCTATCTAATTATATCCATATAGTTCAGTCGCGTTGGGCCCAATTCCTCTGAAGATGGTCAAGATGGGGAGAAATACGATAGCACCTACGGAAGCGGATCGGGGCTGGTGGATTTGAATTTACTTAATCCCGATGTAATGGAGAAGTTAAAGGTAAAAGTCTTAGTTCGAAATAAAAAAAGCTTAGAATGTGACCCGATTCTGGCTGTCGAAAGGCGTCGATGGTATCCTATTGGCAGATGCGGCTTTCTATGTTAAAGAAGGTCACTGCAAAGAAGCTGATTGGGCATCAGGCTTCCCCACTTGCAAGCTATTTACTCCCGGTACCGTTGGAGTTATTCAAGAATTAAGAAAGGTCGTCGACGAGGTTTCGGATGCTACTTCGCGACACAAGTATTGCAGTTTTATGCATAGTAACATCCTAGAGTTTTGATTGCTGACCCTGGTAATACAGGATTCCCCGACGATGAAATTAAGTATGCGAAAAGCCTCCTTGGCAATGAAACAGTTCCCGGCGCCCATCTAATTATTACACGCCTTTTTACACAAAACCGCGAGTACGTGTTCATTTGTCTTAATTCATTTATTATCTAGTTCTGCCGATCTTAGTGACCCACTCCATGATATTGTGTCAACCGAAAACGACACACTTTCAGGTCGATTTGCTTTGATAACGGCGTCACCAAACGATAAACCACATTTCACGGTTTCCTCGACCGCCTCGATGTTCCTGCTGCCGGGAACGCCCATAATATATGCCGCCACCGAGTTGGGGTGGGCGCCGACGTGCAATGAAACGAGTATGGTGGAGACGTTCGGGGCTATGTATCCGTTTGGCGAGGCACCCCTTGTGGGACATGTTGAGAGCTACCTTCCTATGCCATGGGATTCGCTCGGGTCAGGATTCTCGAACTCGTCCGAGGTTGCAACGCGCTTCCAGAATTACATCAAGACATGCAGCATTCACGAAACGATTGAGACCTCCGTCGCAGCTGGACGCGGCTATACGATTTTCAATTTCACAACTTCCCTTGTTAAGTTGCGAAAAGAGAATCCGGCCCTTCTTTGGGGTACCCTCACGAATGTTGTGAATAAAACCAAGGTCGGTGGCATATATAATGGTGGTTTTATTGTTAGTTTTCTAAGTATTACTAAAATTGTTTTTTTTTCTAGGAATTATCTACCATCGTTTACAAGCGCCACGCTGAAGGTTTCGATGACATAATTGTCGCCTTAGTCAAGGCGAATAAACCGTCAGAAGTCCTTGACCTTTCGCATGAATGCTCTGATATCACTCCCATCCTTGTCCATCCACCAAGCGAACTGTTGTCGGTTGGCGAAAAGCTTTCTAGCAGCAAGGTCTACATTGCGGAAGCCACCATGGACAGTCTATTTATCCTCAAGTGTGCCGCTTGAAAGCAAGAAGGAAGTAAATGGACGTTTTACAGCACTTGTAGTTCAGTTGGTGCAGGTTCTCTTCATTAAAATAAATAGTCAAACGTTCGCTTAGCTATTTATGCTTTGAGGGTATGAATGAAATATGTCTACCGTTATGGAGCCTACAGTTTATGATCATGTTTACGAGTAACAATTCTTTCGTAACACTCCTATAGTGGTTGGGGTTACTGGGAATATGCTAGGTTAAGTATGTGGGGCCAGCTCTTTTAATCGTGCACACAGTTTGGGATATTGAACCTCTGCTTGGTAGTCTTCTGGGGGGACCGAGTTTTAGGTCAACCTCTAATCGGTCGTGTACTACCCATCTTGATTGCGTAAATGTTAGTAATCTAGTTGAGGCGATGATAATCGTTGTTTGGAGGTATGTTCATGGTAAAAACGGCTGGGTGTTACTGAAGAGGAGTTGGATCCTCGAATGCAAAAGTTCCGCGTATCAGATGGTTTACATGTAGCTGAGCGCGTAATCGATCGCAATCCCATGGCGTCTCATCACGGGAATATATAGCATACTCGCGCATTAGTAAGTAAATGGAATTGGTCGCATTGTAAGTTATAGTTGGACCACCGATTTATTTCCCCTTCAAATCAGGATACACTGACGTTGCGCTTGTGTGCCTTTTCGTCTTTTTCGATCCGAGTCGAGCTTAAATTATTCGTTTGATTATCAATAATATAATGATTTATCTCGAAATTAGTCTTTCGTGCCATTCCCATAACGCACACTACGTTTATCAAAACATTGCACATACCCACTGCTGCGAGGAGCTGAGGAAGCAAGACATGTGTGTACTTTTCTCTGCCTTGTGTGTGGCTCATGAACAACCACAGCAATTAGTCCAGCCGTGGATGTATTCGGCTGGATGATACCGAGGTGGGGTGACGTCAATATCGAAAGTGCGGTTATTACTTCTGATACCATTTCGTGGGAGGTTAATTACAATGAGGAAAGCGAGTTTAATATAGATGACTTCAGTCACCGGGCCTTCTTAGAAGTAAAATCTCACTATCCTTTAAGTAGCATTTCCCCCGTCCCGTTACGTACTGCGCTGTTGGTTTGGTAACGTCTTCTATTTGAAGGTCTACCAAGAGGTCAATGCAACAATGTCGCGCGCCAATAGGCGGGTTTGGAGTGTTTCTCCTTCGAAACGGCATTTGGTATTTTCAGAAATATTTAAGCAAGGCAATCATGTGAGAACAAAAAGGAGCAACTAATATGGTTTCCCTGATGCATACTTCTACCAAGAGAAAGAGAGCTGCCTAAAGGCCATTGGAATCCGATTTTTGTCACCAACAACCATTTATCCGGATTATTTTAGAGAGCTGATAGCTAAAAAATACACCATTGCATTGTAGACTTTCAATACTAAAACGAAGCTTCTACGGCCTCGGAAATCGTTAAAATCAGGCAGTTGAAAGCGAAACTTGGCCATAAGTACACATGGACATAATATCTACGCACAAGGCCTGCTGAATTCGGATTGGCTAGCTAGGAATCTCTCTGCTGACGGCGTGTTTCGTCAGACATTCAATGATTGAACTTCGCGGTTTAATTGGGCGTGTAGCCGCCTACATCCATACCACTGCCCTTCCACAACAAAAATTACAGAATCCACAGAAGTTTCTAAATGGTTATCCAATACGAATGCATTCATAATTAATTACTTTTATCTTCGCCTTTTTTTATACCAAAAACGACCTGTTCCCATATAATATCATGGATTTCCGATGGCTATAATAAACCAACCGAATAATTGCTTGATTGCGGCCATTAAGACTAAACAGTTCAGCATTAAATTGTAAGCAACTAATTATGGGAGTCGAAGAATATAGACAGACTGAAAAAGAGAGACATTTGTTTAAAACAAAAATGATTTCATCCCACCTATTATCATTGAGTTTGATGAAGTGATAAAGGCTTCAGAAGAATTACTAGGAAATTATATTGTTTTGGATAGGGCCTTTCAATGGCCGCCATTTCCGGTTTGCCAAATTTTATATACTTCGTGGCGTGCGCTTGTAATCTAGCAACCTGGAGGCCGGGTGGCGGAAACTGTCTCGCGCGCGTTATGGACAAGGCCTTCTATGGCCGCCATTACCTCGTTGTTATTTCCTCCATTCCTGTTAAACATTAAAATGCTGAAAGTTCTGGTCTTTGTGACCTTAATAAAGCGTACAAATTATTATTATTATTATTTAAATTGGCCTTCCTTGCAAATTTACCTTGATGTTACATCTTTTATTCTTCTTAACTTATTCTGCATTTTCTACGTATAATCGTTACGTCCTCTAACATGTTTGTTTATTGTAAATTTTAATGCTGAAAGTTTTGGTCCTCGTGACCTTAATAAAGCGAATATTATTATTATTTAACCCACGGCTGTGTTGGAAAAGTGATACAACGGCCTCTGGGATGTCAACTGCACAATATCCCGA
This sequence comes from Proteocephalus fallax, assembly GCA_028672205.1. Lineage (NCBI taxonomy): Eukaryota > Metazoa > Platyhelminthes > Cestoda > Proteocephalidea > Proteocephalidae > Proteocephalus > Proteocephalus fallax. The sequence goes on from JAPUBX010000723.1 coordinate 282,367, forward strand.
TATCGGGTCATTATCTATCACGACAAAGTATTAAGTATGCGGATGACCTGACTTTATGCCATGCATGTAAGACGAATGGTGATTCTCAACAGCTCGGGCAGGCAGTCACTAAGGTACTCGAGTGGTCTTCGGAGAATGGTCTTCTACTGAATGCATCAAAATGCACCTCCATTATATTTTCCCTGACAGCCGCTGTTGACACTCCTGAAATCCATTCACTCCATAATTTCGCTTCGAGCTCAAAATCGAAATTCCTCGGCGTTATTTTTAACAGTCGGTTATCATGTGGATGCCGTCTTTGGTAAATGCCGTCGCCTTGCTTCCTAGTTCGCCGGTTCAGGAGACTTGGTTTAAGCTCTAGTCATATAAAAACCTTTTCTCCATACCTGTATAATTCCCCTTATTGTATATTGTTCCCCAGTAATTTTACCCGGCCTGAAATTTTCTGACTTTTTAACCCTTCATAGGCTTTTTAAAATAATCTCGTTTTCTAGTGGTCTGCCTAGTCTCCATTAAAGAAATAGTCGTTCAACGCCACTTCAATAATTGTTCACTAATCGCTGCTCGTATTATAAATGACCCCTCACATCCCCTCTTTTCAAGTTTATCTAAATGTAAATCTCGTCGACCAATGCGGAGGCTATACCGTTCAATACCCACAAGAACGGCGGCATATCGCAATTCGGTCATTCCTTATTTGTCCCGATTTTTAGTTTCACCAGAGAAGGTGAAGCAGGAACTAAAAGACAATTTTCACATCGAATACTTGTTATACTGCCTTGTTTTATGCTGAACGTTTTGGTCCTCGTGACCTCAATAAAGCCACTACAATTATTATTATTATTAAAGGGCAAAGCCCTTCCTCTCTTCCTTGATAAATTAGAGATGAATTTTGAAAATCGATCATATCCAGAGTTTGAGTTGTCCCAGACGGTGTGAAACACGCGCTTCGACTCAAGTTAACTATCCAAGGGTCTAGTTTTCGTACCTAGTTTTTATTATGCCTTGGGTTTGAACGTTTTTAATATTAATGATATTTACGTCATTGAGGGTCACGTGGACCAAAACTTTCAGTAGTAAAATCTAGAGCAAACAACACGAAATTCCAGCGAGGTAAATTAGCACGAAAGACAATTTCAACCCTAGAAGTATGTTAAAAGTGGCAAACGCTAAAAGGAGGCGATTGTAAGGCCCTATCCCTTGACCCTAATAAAGCAATTACAATTGTGAAATCAATAAATATAATGACGACAGCAAATTCTTGTTGAAAATATCGATCTCATGACGTGTTCAATAACCGCGCGTCTGTCATTTAAACAAGCAGGAAAATTATACAATAATTTAATGGCTCCATTAGGACTAACAAATAAACAGAAACCGGAAGTGGGGACAGGAAACAAAAATATACAAGTAATAAATATATTTTATTTTCCTTGTGGAGTTACGTAAATTCATAGAAATAAAATTCCGACGAATTGGGCGGGCATACCATTATCGGAAAATGTCTAAGGTACCGAAATACCAAAGGCTAATGAAACCCTCAGTAAACGTATACTTGAGTAGGGGCTGGCGTATTTGCCGAGGGAAAAGACCTTGAGTTGATCTATTCTATTTTGACAACCAAGGTCGTTACTGGCAGTCAATCCCGACGGTTACTCACTGTAAACCAGAGTCATCCGCCGTTCTTATAACGTGTATGTCTGTACGATACCCCTTACTAATTTAAGCCTTACTTACTTGGATGATTACTCCAGTAAATTCACTCCCTTAAAATTTGTTCACGCCAGCACTCTCCCGTCTTGTTCTTTTATACTCATTGTTTTTCGGATGGTGGGGACACTGTTACGGTTCATAACCGATCTCATTCACAGAGGTGGCCTCTGTATTAAGTTTACTGGCTTCTCTGCTTCCCCGAGATCAGCAACAACGTAAAGTTCCGCCGAGAAATCGTCAGTCATGTGGGCCTTACGGGATCTTTGTTTTAAAAAATGGATCACCGTTATTCTCTGATCAATTCGACGTATCGAGCACTTTCAAATCAATGTCCGTAGAGGATGGCTAACATTGAATAAAAAAACAATTAAAATTATTATCTTTGATTATAAGCGGGAGGTTTGCAAGATGCGCAAAATTGATCGTTTTCTCATTGGCACCGAAATAGAAAAGTTCCTCACAGAAAAACTGAAATTGATCCATTTTCCCTAACGAAAATATTATGGTTATAAATACTGATTTTGTGGATCTTTATTTAGGTATAGTAACTGTTTACTATCTATCTTTTTTATGCATCAATCGGTGAGATGGCGATAACAAGTATTTTGATGAGATAGAGGCATGAGCTGTTCAAATCGTTTCCTCTCAAGCTGGGGTAACTTCGGGCCTTCTCATGGTTCGAATTCTTTGAAATATTTTGGTTTCATTGCAATATTGCCTGCGGTATCATGGGAGTAATTAAATCGGGCTTTCATTTAAAATACTCTGCGTTATATTATTAAGTCATATGCTTCCTTCGATCGACCCTATCTGGGACATAAGAGGTCAAAAAGCCACTTCCGAAATATCACGCGTTGGAATCGTTTCGAAAATTCGCCATACAACGAACCGAGCATATTTCACGCGTTTTAATATGGACTGATAAATCTCCAGAATGCAGCACTGTTCTGCTTGCACTGAATTCGCCAATCTTTGCCTTCTTAATGCGCTTCTCATGTCGCTTGGAAGACTGCAATGTTTGACAGAACGGTTGGCACATTTGCCTATCTAGAGACCAGGTATACTAATTGGATCTGTTGAGGGAACCGTTTGGGTTCACCAATAAAACCATCTTACTGAATTCATGGCCTTCATTAATTCTCGTTAGATACAGTCAACCACGCCGGGGTAAAAGGTCACCACGTCTCTTGTCTCCCCCCCCCGTGTGTCGAAATTCTGTCGGGTCAAATTGATTCGGCTGGTGGCTCATTCCACACACTCCTCCATTGGCTGACTGGCATTACTGTCGCCAACCCATGCATAAATATCAAATGAAGCCTGTTAATAAAGGAGGCAGGTCAGGTCAACTCTCCAGAACTCCTCCCGTCTTCTCTCGAAATGTCTTCCGGTGGGTAGGGCTTCGGTTTGTCGTGGTATGAGTTTTCCCGCGTTGAGTCAAATTAAGCCACAGGCTCCACTCCTGGTGGTGCCCTTCCGTCAATTCCTTTAAGTTTCAGCTTTGCAACCATACTTCCCCCGGAACCCAAAGACTTAAAGGTTTCCCGGGGACTGCCCGTGGGGAAGGTTGATGGACTACCACCACGGATCGTCAGTTGGCATCGTTTATGGTCAGAACTAGGACGGTATCTGATCGTCTTCGAGCCTCTGACTTTCGCTCATGGCCAATGAAAACATGCTTGACGAATGCTTTCGCTTTAGTTTGTCTGGCTACGGTCCATGAATTTCACCTCTAGCGCAGCCATACAAACGTCCCCGCCTGTCTCTTTTGATCATTACTTCGGATCCGAAAACCAACGAAATAGAACCGAAGTCCTATTCCATTATTCCATGCAAAACTTTTCAGGCAACATCGGCCTGGTTTGAGCACTCAAATTTGTTCAAAGTAAACGTGCCATCCGCCCACAGACACCTTTTAAAGGGCATCCAAAGGCATGCAGACGAGCCGACGAGCCCTACTTTCGCAAGGCACCGCCTGACACTCGCCTACACCTGCGGGTATTTCACCACAGACCATTTTTAAAACGGACCATTGAATTGCGAGGTGTTTCTTTGAATGGCGGTTGAATAGCGGTTCATTCGTTACCGAACTGTGTGTTGGTTTATTTGAGGTTGAACTTGATGACTGAAGTAAAGCAATGGGAAAACAATAGATATGTCGGACCGTGGGGAGGAGAATACATACGAGTTTAAATCGACTGCTGAGAAGACTCGGGTTAATATATCCCCAAGCATTTGCCATAGGTCAGTAATAACGTAACTCTATAGTTAACTGAACACACAGGCATAGCTAAAACGAGGCTATTGAATATATCTACATCGCAATCAGGCCTTGGAAAATACATTTTTCCAAGGATAAACACTGCTGGCACGCAGAATTTTCAGTGCCAACTACGCATTGTGCGGTTTCAATGTGTGGCCACAAAACATGCGTGCGTGTGCAAATATGCAGGTGTCGTAATGTATGTGTACTCGCGGTGTTAGTGTCAATTTGACATGCACATACCACATGTGGGATCACTTGTTTGACTAACAACGAACTTGGACATTACGTTCGCACCTAGGACCTTCGTGCAAAACGCAACTGAAATAGAATTACGTCACGCAAACAACAGCAGTAAGCAGGTTTCATGATATGATAGGAGTAACGAAAACGTTTCCGCAGTAATCGCAGGGTCGGACCAGTCCAGAAAATGGTGTCTTGCACTTGATACTGAGAAGTATATGGTCTGATTCGTAATCGTGAGAGCCATTGCGACAATTTATTTGCTGATTTTGACATGAAATGCCTCTAAACAAAGCTAAGATGGATGGAATGAATCCTAGTAATCATCCTCATCGCACTGCAGTGTTGATATCCTAATATATTTAGATGACGAGTCTTGGCAAAAGAGACACATTTGAATTTGACAAACACGACAACATTGGCAAGCGCTTGTCCATTCGATAATCAAGAGGAAATCCAGATAGCATCCAATTAGCATGCCAAATGCGAGTCTCTACTTACATTCGCAAGTAGACTAAATATTATCCTTTGTTAAAATTGTTGGTACATCAATTTCGAAATACCCAAGATACTTTAAAAGTGGACAATTATTCAATAATCAACGGATTTTAATCCCAAAATGGAATGTGTCGTTTACACGCCACCCTTGCCACTTAAAATATTTGGGCTTGGTCTAAAAAATATGAACTTAAACTTTAAGTCTGAAAGTGATAACAGGTGCATCGCACTTAAATCTTCTGGATTTTATATCATTAATGTTTTTATAAAATGACAAAACAGCTTAGAAAGCACTGAATTTACGTGTATGCATAAACGGGTCGTGAATTTTGCTATCACGACCCACAATTGCCACGTTTTAAACACCTTAAAAGCACCAAGCATGGCTCAAACATATTTCTATATTAGAAGGTTTGTAAACATATGAAACAGCAAAGTCATCAGCTAGAGGGAACAAACTAAACAACAATAATTCCATCCGCCATGGCTTGCTGCAATTGTTCTCGCATGGCCCTCTCGGCATGGAATCGGTACCGCTCAAGTTCGTCATCTTTTGCTTGACGAACCGCATCTACCTGAGGCTCAGCAAATTGTTCACCTACCGCTGGGTCAAATTTCCCCGCATCGGTTCCGCCATTTAGCTGGGTAATCTGCGTCTATAGCGAAAAAGCAGACGATTACAGGTTGGAAATCACTATAAATTACTTGAGGATATTTTTTGCAGAATGCCGACTCCCAAAGTTTAATTGAACTGCGTTCTTGATTGTGCTGTAACTCTTTATCAAACATTGGAAGACCTAAGGACAAACAATATGTTGTAATAGTCAAGACATCGTGTAAAAAAACAGCAAAATGCAAGAGAAATTTACCTATAGCTTCAAATGAATCCTGCCCCGGTAGAATATACAATGGACCGTCTTTAAATACGGCAGGAATCGTGGGCTTCGCTGTTTCAAATGCTTTAAAGTTAAGGTAATTTCGGATTCTCTTTGTCATTGGCATATCCGTTGAGTTTGTAAACTGAATATTGATTAGAATCCATGATAACTTACTAATAATGCTGCTCCATAAGTATGAGCAACAAATCTAAGAGTTTGTTCTATGAAGGACCGATCTTTGGTATTCATTTTCTAAAAAATGAAGCTATTACGAGACTTTGAAAGTATGAACGATAACAGCCAAATACACGTATCCCCTTTTTTGTATGGATGGTGTTTGCTTGGCTAAAAAAGAATCGCAATTCACGCGTTTAAGAATCCGTGCTGGTTTGCCTGCAATTACAAAGAGCAGGATACGTTTGAATTACGACTAACGACAATATATCCAACCGTGGTGAAGAATATGCAGTGACCTTGATCACTTTTATTTCGCAACAGACTTGATTAAGAACGAGTATGCTGAGCTCAGCCGACTATCACGTGTTTTGACTCAAACACTATTTCAATAATAATCCAACGATTTATTGACCATTCGTCATTCTCAATTATATATAGCTTCGACATTTAGGTCGCAACGGATGCAGAATTGCATATTTACACGGATGCTTTAAATACATAAACAATTATAAGCACGATTGAGACGAACCCGGCTAAAATATACATTGGACAGCACCACATGCAAAATATAAATAGACAAAGCCATTTTAAAGCTATGCAGAAGAAACCAATCGTCATATTATAAAGCGACTTACACAAAATAAATCATACTTGCTTCCAATTAGTATTAGTGGTATCGGGAAAATGTTCATCAATTCTCGGTCCGGATGCTTTTCAGGGATTCGATTTTGCGCTCGCAAGATCACAATTTTGCGAAAACTCTCATTTAATTTAAGAGCAACGCGCTCGAGAACGCTATTAACTCTTGCTTCGTAAAGTGAGATAAAGTGCATTAAAGTATTCCACATTTCAGCGGTTGACGACAAATCCACAACAACCACGAATGAAAGCTTACTAAAAGATAAGGCAGTTTGATCCAACGTACTCAATATTTTCTTTTGAAACGGTTACTTCCAATAAATTAGAAAGTTTTGAGCCGCCACCGAGTTCCCACAAGTGTACAACTGATTTCGCAACATAGGGACCAAGGTTGCGTCGACCAAAACTATATTCTAAAGCTAATGTCGGTTTTGAGGTTTCATCTTTTTCCAAAAAGGCATTGATTATTGTAGACTTTCCCTGTTCGAATCAAATTTAACAAATGGAATATTAATTACACATGACTTGCATCCAGCGAAGACTAAAACAGATTCTAAAGGAGCGTTTTTTTCTTTATGGTTGAAATTGTATATGTATGTATTACCTTCTCGTATACGTGTCTGTCTAATCGCTAAATCCCAAAGAGATTGTGTCATTTTCGTAATCCTGGTGTTACCAATGACCTTAGAAAAATTAAAGCTTAAAGGTAAAACAAAAACATAACACATTTCTTACAGTATAAACATCTTGATAATGTGTGGTTTTCTAATCTCTATAACCGGGTTAAATAATATAAAGTGGCACACGATAGGCCATAGAACAGCAAAATACATAGTATTGTCTACATAAATAGTCGATGTAATAATAATAATAATAATAATAATGATGCATTCGCTTGATTAAGGTCACGATGACCAGAAATTTCAGCATTAAAATTTACGACAAACAAGAATGATACAAGAAGTGGCGCTTGTACATAGCAGATTTGGAATAAGTAAACATTAATAAACGAAATAACAACGAGGTAAATTTGTAACATAGACAAATTAAACCCTCGAAGTATACGGCAAAAAAACATTAAGCGCAAACTGTTGTAGTACCGCGACAGCCTTGTCTGGACTGGTTGATGATAATCGAGACCGTTATTTCGTTAACCAGCCAAAAAATGTCACACTATAAATTGACAACCGAAATAACCATTTTCATAATAGACTTCCCGTTTATGCAATCAACTGTCTCAACAGGACAGTTATTGACCGTTAATTTATGTCCCATGCATGACATCCATTATACTGGTACCCAATTGGCTAACGCACACTACAACGCAAGCTGTGACCTTAACTTGTATAAATTAAGACAACATTGACGACACTTGGCCGGCCCCCATTACCACGACACGTCGCAGTTGTGTCCAGGGATAACTCGCACCGACAGGTCCCTGGGCGTCGGGTCTTGTCGACGTTTTCGGCCCAGATGGAGCTTTTACTATGGTTTGACTAATAAACTATATTATTCATTCCCGACCTTCATCTTTTACCATCGTGTCAATCGGATTTTTGGGCAACTAAGTCCTCGAATTTTCAAATTTTGTTTAAAATAATAAGCTTTATTATTTTTTCAGGAACTTTTGTCTTTGAGAAAATATATTCGTAATTTCTTTTTGTCTCAATTTATTTCTAGTTTCTTCTGTTGACATGATGAAAAATATCATCATTATATTAACCGTTTCATCGCCACATCACGGCCTTTATAAGTGTGGATTATGTGAAAGAATACCTTTACCTTTACGACTACGTGCGCACTCAAAGTAACCATTAATGGCTGTAAAGCTTTGTGTACAAGTCTGCAATTATTTAATTTGTGGGCCTTACTCAAGATATTATGTGTGTGGGGCGTAGTCAAAATTACAGAGATTATTGACCAGTGTCGACACGATTGCAAATACATGTTTGGGCAATGATTACCAGGACTCTAATATCTTCACTGACAGTTCCGCGATGTCTCACGTCGAACCTCTTAATCCCAGCGTTATTTTCTACCTGCCCACAGGTATTCTGGCTACAAATGTTACTGAAATCGTAAGCTCCACGGCTGCTGGTCCGGACAGGATCCAACCCGCGGTTCTGAAACTAGGTAACAACTAGATTTCTCCGATTCCAACACAATGTGTCAATTATTCGCTACAGGAATTCTCTTTGCCGTCTAAATTTAGAGACGTTGAACAAAACGATTCCGAAATCCGTACTTTTCGAATATTACGCGTCTTAAATTCTGCTCTTTAATGGTGTTGCACTCATCAAATACGCGGGCAACACGGCGCCATGTCATACTGGCAAGACAAATGATGATAACCAAAAGCTCGGTGAGGCTGTCACTGTGCCATAGAGCGATTTTCAGAGAATGGCCTTCTGATGAACGCACCAACCCGCATCTCCATTACGTTTGCCTTGACAACAGATGTCGACACGTCGCCTATCACGCCACTCCATAAATTCGCCTCAAACTCAAAATTAATATTCGTCGGCGTTATTTTCAAACATTCCGTTATCTTGGAGTAATAATTTAGAAGAATTTCGGTAAATGCAGTCGCTTCTGTTAATTAGTTCGGCTTTTCAGGCGACTCGAAGTAAGCTCAAACCGTATCCAGATCTTCGCCAACGCCTGTGCGATTCCCCCGTGATATTTCTTGGTCCAAAATGTGCTGACTCTCCGTAGGCTTTATAAAATAACATAATTTTCTAGTGGATTGCCTATGCTCTCCATCCAAGACACCATCAATCAACGCCACTTCATTTGTTGTACACTCCTCGCTGCTCGTACATTAGATAACCCCGCCCGCCCTTTGTATTCAAGTTTATCAAAATGTAAATATCTTAGACCAATGCGTAGGCAATACTGCTCAATACTTACAAGAACGACGTAAATCGCAATTCGGTCATTCTTTATTTGTCCGGATTTTTCGTTTCACCCGAAGCAGGAAATAATAGAATGTGTTCGTAAATATAAAACATTGTTAATTATATTATTTTTATGATAAAAGTTTTAGTCTTCGTGACCTCAATAAAGCGCTTAGCATTATTTAAAAAAATCAAACCAAAACGATTCTTATATCGTAAAGGAGTATTTATCGATTTTTACTTAGTACACATATATTTTTCGACTTTATGGTCAACCATTCCTAACGAAATTATTCGATTGAAAAGTAGTCAGCAATACCTCCTTCAGGTGACGTGTTTTCTAACACGAAATGTTAGTTTAACATGCAGTGGTCGAATATGCTCACTTGAATAATAAAAAAACCAATTTACACAGTATTTCGTCCGACAGACGCAGTTGTAGAATTTTCATTTAGATAGCCTAGATATTGACGGAACACTGTAGGAATCAGAATATACAGCAAGGTTAAGAGGGATTTCATTGACCATGGAAGGGCAGACAGTAACGGGGTTTGGATTGTACTGTCGAGGGGAATGAACTGGGATATCGGGCAACGGCTCTTGTTCTCTAGCCGGGGTATTCACAGGCGACGACTGAGCCTTGTTCAGTATTCTTTCTCGACGCTCGGAGATTTTCGCCGCCATCAACCCCTTTTCGAGTCTCTCAATATTGGCTTGCGAAGCAGTAACGGTCGACATTCCGTTGTCGACGTCCTCGTTGTCACGGCCATCTCTGGGTGGATATTTCGGTTCGTCTGCTTGATTAGCTTCACCATTTTTCCTCGATAGAAAAGTAAAACAGCGTGCTGAGCTCACGTTAGCGTGATCGACGATCCCAAAAAGTCCGCGCTTCAGCACGGCTGCGGTTACGTTTAAAACAAAACCCTTAATCGAGACAAGAACTACAGAAGCTATTGGAAAGTATGTAAAAGCTTACTAAAAACGTTAGTTATAATTAAATAAGATAGTTTTCTTCTACACACACATTTCGAAAAAAATTGGGAATAATTTTTTTGGAGTTAGTTAAATAATAATACAAATATTATTAACTTATTGGAAATATATTTCGGGTTGTATTAGTTAATTATATTCCGTTTGAATGAATCTCTGCAGCAGGTGCTACATGCAATTAAACCCACAGTCCCTTCAATTAAAACACCGTGTTGAAGCCACTATATTGCCTCTCCCAAACAGGAAACTGTGAAGCAGACGCCAAGCAAAATGTTTGCTAAAATAAAGCGAAATTAAATGTAAAGCGAAGTCGTATGATTCAGCTATAATCTTTGTATACTTGGTTATCTCCACCGCATTTGATGTAAAATCATGATTTCTTTTAAAATTCGGGACACGTGGAGCCAATCACAATCCTATGAGCAACATATAGGGCTCTAGCAGGTCTTATTCGACGTAGATTTCATGAGTCTCATTTTTTGCCGTTCCTTTCATTGATATGTCCTGGTGTGGCTGCTTTAAACTTCTCTCATCCAAGAAAGCCTTCGGATGTTAGGGTTTGTGATAAGGACCATTTCATATTTGCGGGCTGCGATGAAACTCAAATTAACCTGGACATACATATTCCCCACAGAGAAGCATCATACTCAATATACTAAATAGTAACTCCATAAGACTGCGGGTTGCCATTGCATCTTGATCGTTAATCAATTTTATTAAAAGAACATATATATGCAAAGCGAGTGGCCCATGTGAGTAGAGTTTTAGTTTATCTAGGTACTGGATATTGCTCCTCTGGATTTCAATTACGGTACTCGAGTAATACAAATTTTCAAACCATTACCCATTCTCATCAACCAATTGGCGATTAAGGAAAGCCGCTCACCTTAGTGCGTCATTTGATTGGTCGTTTCAATGCCGGCGTCAATCAGCACGCAAGTACACGCACGCAACCACACACGCAACCACACACGCAACCACGCCAGCAAGTTACATTTCAAAAAGTCAGCTAGTGTCCATGTTGAAGAAAACTTCCTAAATTATGCCAAAATAGAATGTCAGATTCAGTAACTGATACCGACGCACACCCAGCCTTCTACCATTCGAAAAAACGTATATGGGACTTCCCCATAACCGCACCTCCCATCGGTTCATCGAATCGTTCATGGAGATCCAGGCTCAACATTTACTTCGTCGGTGGATTCGACAGCCTGTGGAAGCTGTGGTACACCATATTTGTTGTCACATCGACTTGTTGGCTAGCATGGCTAGCAGTGCTGCGACTGCTTGAATTCAAGTATCAGGCATTTCACCCCCGATTCGGAGTCAACTGGAACTGGGTATTTCCATTGAACCTGCAAGTGGCTTGCCTGGTCCTCCTCGTCTCCCTCCTGCTACCGCTCGTCTACTCCGCGGTATCCCGAATGGGTCACTCGGCGAATGATGGTATTTCTTTGGGCAGAGACTGTCTGTATCTCCACGCCATGCTTGCCCAACTACCCATCCTCAAAATGGCCCAAAAATCAGCTGACCCAGAGGCTGCTGAGCGACTACGATCTCGCATCGTCCGGTCCACACAATCCCTCAACGACTCGCCGGATTTTGAGTCCTTCATCATCAGAGAGGGAGACTCTGGGGGGCCCGACGGGCTCACTGGAGGAGCGCTCTCGGCGACGACCTGTTGTGGAGCCGCACGAAGACAGCTCCGACCCTTTTCCAGCCTCATCCACGTCGTCATGGCGTTTGCGCTGTTCTTACCTGTTTCTGTGTTTGAGTCCGAGCAGATTAAGAACGATGCTATTCCACCTGGTACGTGCCTTACCGAATCCTATGATAAATGAACACGGTTGATAAACGCAGCACTATTTCAATTTATTTACCACTTAGCAACTTAATTTGATCCGACAGACCATTCCATTATATGGAACTCATGCGTACACCGTGAATTATTGGATAAAGCAAACGGATGAATAATTCACCGTCGTTTTCATGGGTATTTTTATTCATTTACTATCCGTTGGAATTTACCAGTACTGTGATAGGCCTCTGTAAATAATTATTGAAATGCGACGTGTGAATTACCCACACTGACTGCATTGTTTGCGGTGTGATACTATTTCGTTGAAATACGCAAACCATTTTAAGATACTAAAAAAATATTTTTTTTGAATGCTATCCACCCGGAATGAGATGCGATACCAAGAACGCTTGATAAAGGTCCGAAAAATGTATAACTTGCATATATTTCGTAAAACAGAATGTGCACTCACTGCGAGCATATTTTAAAACCAATTACATGTGTCATTATTTTGCAATTTATGACAGAATACAGTATTTTTCATTTATTTTCGGCTTTGGATGAGAATTGTGGAAATCATGTTAATTTGGATCCTTTTACAAAATGTAAATGTTTGTCACCAATCATATACAACTCCGGTGTTACCTCTCGAACTCATTCGACAAAAACGCAAAAATAATTAATCGTTGCAAATATGCGTTTCCAAGAAAAAATGCACCGCTGTCTTTTTCCACGACTGTGCAAATACGATTCAAGTCGCAACATGTCACATCGACGCCTTCAAACAAGCACAAACCGATACTAAGCACCAAAGTCCTCATACATTGTAGCCAAGTCTTGGCAACACTAAAAGAGCAAAGATCGCGAAAGAAAAATTGCACCTTTTAAGCAAACACAGAGATTTAAATGCGGTGGGCCACTACGTCCAATCGACCAATATTCTGTGTGAAGTTCTCACGGTAGTAACACATCCACTCAAGTAAGGTCATTGGCAGGGGTCATGCGAGGTCCGCAATACGGTAAACCAGAAACAATTTTAATGGCCCAATGGCCTGGTATTTGCGGAAATGCAATCGGGTACTCAGAAAATAGGAAACCTTTTTGGGCAAGGGATTTGGTGGGAACCGGATGTTTAGAAAATTAATTCAGCTCCATAATTCGTTGTTTCTTTTTTTCAAGTATTCCTCATGGAAACCAACATCTAATTGGCAATTGTAATATTTAAAAAAAAACTATTCACAAGCGTGACAGTTGCTAAAAACAGTCATTCAATCAGATAACTACATTAGAAATAATAGTGATTGTATGCTGTACATCAACTATAATATTATACGAAATATACAAATGATTGAGTGTGGCCGCTCTGATTTATCTCATGCCGAACGACATATTTTAATGAAAAATCGACGAACCGCAAGCCAGTCAACTTAATCAAAAGGGCGTCATTTTTTAAATGAAAATGAACAATATACAGTCTCATTTTAAACAAAAGAACCCGATATTTAATGAATTGAAGTGCAGTGCCCGTGGATGGTGTCTTAAAATGGGTAAAAACCAGCTTTATTGCCTCGGCGCGACATGACCTATTTTTCACGATATGCGTTTACTTAAGGGAATCTGAATCGTTAAGTATTTCCGGCTAGACCTGACCAATACGGAGTAATCGTCAAGTCCCCCTTTTACATGTTTTGGATCAATACTTGCACTTCCTTCTCAAACCGACCGCTTCTATTCAACCAAGCCTACAAATACAATAAGCGTGGACACGCCCAGCAATAAGTGAGCTCAAACAAGGTCAATTATTCACTCGTTCCGTAGGGGCCGGCAATGGGCGTTCTCCTGGTAGGCAATGATGACTAAGCCACTGGCAATTCCTGCATCACGCAACACAATTTGTTGGGCACCGCCCTTACAACACTCCCAGAAGAATGCCCAATTTGTTTCACGTAACAATGCGGGATGGCCGTTGCCAGAGCGTGCATGCGAGCGGTCTCTGGTTGTCCAAGTAATTGCCACTTGACAAGCCTAAATGCCCTGTTACCATGCGTGGGAACGACATTTGTGCTTTGGTAGTCACCGACGGGCCAGACTAGTTGCTCGGCTTCAATCACGCGATCGGCATGCATGTGAATAGCATGTTCATTAAAATAATCGAATGCAAAAATCCTATTAAACATGTAAGGACATGTGTGTAGGCGAGGAAGGTGTATTTTAGGTTAGTGAGAAATTCTCCAAACCTAAAGAACAATCGTTTTTAATTGATTCGACTACCACTCACCTTGATAGATTATTTCGACCCTAATTGGACTTACAGTTTCACATTGCTGACGAAGATTTGTTTTCTTTGAATTCCTGTTTTTTAGACTATGTCTGGCACACAAATCTGGACTGGATACTGAACGGAATACGACATGTTCCAACCACGCTAGCGCCCAATGCGACGGGACATCGCGTTTTGGGGTCACTCGCCGAGGCTAAATTTGTACCCCAGCAACCGGTCAATAGCCTACCGGAAACCCTAGAAAGTTATCAGGCACGAGAGAGTGACAGTGGATTTCTCAGTCACCCGTTTCCCTCAATACCTACCGATATTAGTCCCGAGTTCGTTCTGCTCGCCGCTGCTCTGATTATTCTATCTATCCGATTTCCGGCTCCCTTCTGGTTTACAAGCCGTCCTTTCTCAATCCTGCTTTCGGTTTACATAGCCATCACTGGAGCCTATATTCTAATAGAAGGCGCTTCTCTAGAACTGCTCATAAAAGTCCAAACCGCTGGATATAGAGACTCCAAGGGTGTTCGAATCGACGTGATTCCTGGTGCGTCCCAGCTTTTAAATACACCGACTTTTGTGATTGTCAGTGTTGCTGGGTTCTTTGCACTTATTGCTGGCATCATGGCTTTCTACGCATTCGGGGAATTACTCTTCAGACAAGCAGTTACAAACTACGCGAAACTAATAATGGCAGGAGAATTCGACGCCCAGAGGCATGCCGACAATCCCGCGTGCGATGAAAGGGGCTCGACCCTATTTGAACCCATCCAACCCGAAGGGGACGACCTTTACGGACCAAGTGTTATTGCTGTCACCACAAAGACTTGGCGGCCATCTCGAAGAAGTACAAATTCGCAGATTCCCCGAACAATGACGCCATCCGCATTGTCAACTAGCTGTGACACCCTTCGATCGAAGACGAACAGCAACCTCGTCGCACCCCCTAATTTCGTCGGTAGAAGAAAGAATATCCGATCTAATTTCACCTTTTGGCCATGCCTAGTGTCCAGCCTCGCATTTCTGTGTCTTGCCATCACAAGGAGTTGTTTATTCGGGCCTGCCTTGCAGTGCTACTGGTATACCGGCATCAAAACTCCGCTGGTATATGTAATTGTCTCGATAATTTACCTCATCCTTTGGTTGGTCCTCTGGTTCGGAGTAGCTGTGAAAACAGCCTGGAGATTTCGTCTCCTTCATATGCCGGCCCCCTTGTGCAGTGTGTCTCGAATGAACTCCCCGAAGCACCGATCTCAAACCGAACGCCTAGTACTGGGACCCTCTCAGTTTGCACCATGGCCACTGATGAATAACCCCGCGGCAGCACAGCTGGGGGCCAACTATTTTTGGCCATGGCTCAACTTTCAGAACGGCTTCATGCCGCCCCAACATAACGGGGGGAGCCTGGCATATGGCAGTTCGCCGGCGCCCTACGATGGAGGCTACCTGGATCGCGGGGGTCCTTCTGGTGTCGATTCCGTCTACGGCTGTCTCCCAGACAACAGACAGCCCCCAAATTGTGGCGGACTCCTGAGAGCTGGGCCCCCCACGCTGTCCGATGAATCGGACAACGCCATGGGGTATGACCAGAACGCAAGTTATGCTTATTTGCAGAAGAGGGCAGGTCTGGTGAGTGTTGAGAATGCAGACGCGGCTTCACAGGACTCGAACCCTCAACAATACGGAGGAAGTGTTGGTGAAACGGCCTATGTTAGTCTGGCGTCTCTTGGACGAGCAGGGAGTCCTCAGAGATCGATGGGTGGTTCGCGCCGAGGCGTAGTGGGAACGCGAGTGACCTTCAAACCGGTCAATGAAGAGGTGTCTAATGGTGATGTGAATATTGGGAGCAGCGATAGTGGTGTGTGCACCAATGGCAGTGGGAGTCGAGTGGTGGGCAAACTTAACCTGAGCAATCATCCGCTGTTTATCGGATCTGGAAGCGACCGATCAAAGAGTCCGCTGGGATTTCTCACGGAAAACAGCCCGGTCAGGCTTGAAAATGACGATCGTCTCTGCAGTCAGGTGTAATGAAGATGTCATGCACACGTAAATTAAAAGTTGAACAGTGTTCTTATCGTTCTTCGATCGATTTAAACAGTCAAATACTTCAATGCGTTTGTTTCCTGTACATATGGCTTTTCAATGTTGTGTTCAGAGCGATTAAGTGCTCGAATAAAAAACTCGATTGTGCAGCATTTTTTACCCAATGTTACTAATCACTTAATTATTATTTTAGAATACAGCTGATAAATTAGGCAATTTGGGCAGTCTGTCACCAACATTATAACCTTAACGTCCGCGAAATTTGAACAACCTAGCGTAGAATGTCTATTCAAGTCAATTCGTCGAATAAAATGTGCAAATCCGTTGAATCAAAGAAACATTACAAGGCCATTTGAAACTCACACCCCATTCACTCCGCACAATTTTGTTTTCATACCGTTGTTAAGGAACTCTCTAGCGGAAATGTTTTGTGGTTACCTCTGGGGCAATGAGAGGAGTTATATAACTCTTTTAGTATCACATAAGTGCAATTTGTAGCGTAACGCTGTCGCCCAACCACGCCCTGCCAATTCCTTTGTTCTAACCAGGAAGCTGGAGAACAATAGGCCACCCTTAAAACGAAATTTACATTTTCCTCTCTTATCTCTCATTGCATTCCGATGAATGGGAGACTGCGTAGAAGCCCGTTGTAAATTATTGTTCGTCTGGGTTATTGATTTTAATTACAAATAAACGTAAATCGGTGAAAGGAGTGCTTCCGAAGGCCAAAAGAGTTTTAATAAAATCCAAGACGCATTAAGAGAACTTGAAATCGGAGGCAATCTTCGTTTCTTAAAAAAAGGGGTTTGCAACACTCAATCTAGTGCTTCAAGGTGTGTTGTGTGTCTTTATATCTACCGGATGCCATGCAGGAATGAGGGCATGGCCTAAGGGCGAAGTTGTTCATCATTGTAATATCCCGCCACCGTTTTCGCTACATCAGACAAATCTCACCCAGAAGTCAAAAACAGCCTCTTTAATGCATCCACAAATTGAACTCCGCGCGCCATGGAAAACAAAAATATTTGGCTCGGGCAAAAACGTCGGTCTAGCGAATAATTACTTTTAATTAAAAACAGTAAAGTGGTCTATTAGAAACCAGGTTTTAACGACATCCGCCACATTTTTTTAGAAAAAAACATGTATTACTAGGCTAGAGAGCGATTTACAGCCACGAAAAATAACCTTACGTAATGATATTTATATATAACGGTTTATTTCGATTTTCGTTGACAGAACCTGACCATCGATGGCTTATAATCCGGGTATAAAGGTAAATGTAGAGTTTCCGATGGATAGAGATGACCGTTGATGCAAGTTTCTGATGCCGCCTGGATACTAGCTTGTGTTGACCAGAGCGAGAATCAGATTGAAGATCACACAACATTTATACAAACGGATGCTCGAATTTTCGGGTGCACAAACGACTCCCCGTGAGCGTGTCTCCGTACGAACTGGGTTCGATTTTAAAATTAACTTGCCTTTGAAACAGGCGCTAGACATTGGACAGAAAGTCAACCCACTGAAATCCTTCCGTCCACTGTTTAAAGACGTAAGACCAGTGGAGTCCACCAGTGGAGGATTCTGGGTGAACCACGGGAGACCAGGCCTTGATTATATATGTATGGATTCTTGGAGATTGGCTTTCACACATAGTACGAAGATGGCTGCTAGACTTAGACCCCCAGAGAGAACTTTCAAATTGGTACTTACCACCACAGAAGACGAACAGAAAGAAAAGGCATTCGCGACACTACAATAATTACAGGAAAAGCTTATTTCAGCAGACATTGCGTTGAGTCGGGTATGGTTAATTTCCAATTAAAACAATCCTTTGACGTTTTAAAGTTTTATTATTAAGGTTGTAGCTATTTTGATGCACGTGTTGTTTGCATCTAGGAAGCTGATTGTATTCTTAGCATTCGATATCCAATTGTGAGGCATTCTGCGAGCTCGAGCGATTTATCCAGTGGATGTATGTTCGGGATTCCAATTGTCAGTGAAGGGTGATCAGAGGCTTTGATGGAGAGATTGATTTCTACTTATGGTTCTAGCGGAAAACGTCGCAGTCAGACTGCGCTTCCAAGCGCTCTAGATCGACTTCTAGGGTAAAAATCAATGTTTTCAATTACCCGTCACTCCGACAGGACCAGCCCTTGTCAGATTGAAAGCTGCGTGTCTGATCAGCGTAAAACACGACTAGACCACGGCAGCCGATAGCGAAATAGAAGGGTGGGTTGCTTCTCGGTGTCTAGACAACAAAGAGTTAGATAATTTTGGGAACCTCGTCACATCTGACCGCCTTCAGGATTCGTCGCCGATACTGAAGGTCGAATACATCCAACGTCCTGGTATCTTCGACGCGTTGCAGCAGCATTTTTCATCATGGGACGCATTGCAGCGCAGTAAAAGCAAACCTTTGTCCGGAGGCCACAGAGGTTTGAACGTTTTTGTGGCGTTGCTGGTTGTTAAATGCTTTTCAGAAATGGTTCTGAAATCGAAAATGGAGGTATTTATATTGCCTCGGGTTAGAATGAAGTCCCCGCGCGTTTAGTTTAGAGGTACAGTTGAATTTACTTAAATCAAAGCGAAATCTCCTAAACCTTAAACACGTTTGGGTGACTAACAATATTGTATGGCAATAGGACTGTTTCTGGCGATCGGGAAATGTAATCAACGATTTTGAGCTTGCGACAGTTGATGGGTCACAAAACAAGGGCCTCATAAAAGTTTCTTCATCGAAGTTCTAACTGTCGCATATAAGATGAATATTGCCTGATAAATGCGGAAATAACTGGTGTTTTGCGTGCCCAATAACTTCCACGGCAGCACCTTTTCGTCTCCAAACCCCTCGTCTCTGTTACACGACAACACGTGCAACATTTCAGTCTCCGGCTTGCCACCTGTTGGCCTATTAGGTAGACATATTTGCCAGATTCCTATATCGAATTGCCAGTGCCCCACCCCACCTCCTTGTTGCGAAAGGTGTTACACTTTGCACCCGAAAACAGGTATTTGTGTGTGCCATATCAGTATTAGTAAAAGAATGCATGCATATGTGTTGGAATACGGTTAGCACAGGTGAGAAAAAGAATGGCGTGAGTACTTTTTAATAGTGAAGTAATCATAAAGCCATTTAGGACACAGGTTTGCGGTAACGTGGTGAGTCGTTCGGCGTTTGGGGTGTCGGGTGGGATTAGCACGCGGAGACTGTCATGTCTAAGAGGCCCTCTCGGTGCTTGGTTTTCTATTGATACTCAAATCGCACCGTTGGCTTTAAGTAGGAGCAAGCAACAACGGCCACACTCCAATAAACCGCTTAATAGGCGGACCAAACCCATTGTGGGTAGTTGAGAAGTAAATACCACTATTAAAACGCCAAGGAAGACCTCAGCAGACTGGGTTGAGGAGGCCTATACAGGAGGCTATGGCCAGGAAGGTAAACTGGTAATGGCGGCCATTGGATTCAACCAATAAACAATATTATTCATTCCCGACCTTCATCATTGGCCATCGTGCCATTCTGATTTTTGGGCCACGAAGTCTTCGAATTTCTATATTGTAATTCGAATAATAATAATGTCGACAAGGCGCGATGCCTAGCGCCCGCTGAAGCGAGTCCTGTCTAGACACACGTGAGGCGTGTCGTGGTACAAAATGGCGGCCGGCCAGGTGTCGTCGATATTGTCTTAATTTTATCCACTTTGAGGTCACAGCATGCGTTTTTGTGTGCGTTAGCCAATGGGATACCAGTATAATGGATGTCATGCGTCTGGAGTAAATAAACACGCCACTTGAGGTCACTACAGATATTTCCGCCATTCCATAGCTAGCAGGCGGTTTCAGAAACCCCATGACACCAAAACCGCCAATTACTTACATTTCAGAGTCTTGTTGATTATCCTTTCTTTCTCAGTTGAGTTCCGTAATTTGCCCGTCTCACTTCTTCCGGTTACTGTGCTGCGCTGGTTTCCTTCTGCCTCATTGGCTGTCAGATGCGCCCTTGCCATCTCCTTCTCCCCTGACGACGAAGTGGATAACAACCACTCAAACAAATACTCAAACGAGTGAAAGTGCGTTTAATGATATAGCGGTCAAACGTAGCAAGTGTGCCATGTAGCCTGGGCGTAATAAAGACCACTGGGATTAAAGCATCAGCTTCCGTAGTAGCTAAATGGAATCGGAAAACTTTGTCACACTGAAGGAGGCAATTATTGGATACGCAAAGTTTTCCTATTATGTTATTAAAGATATTTCACGCGCATTACAGGTTGAGGGATATTCTAACAAGAGTGTTCCCAATCATGGCAAACACTTCTTTGTCTTCGACCAACATAGTTATTTTCATTCGTGGCTTTACTGTCTACTAGTGCGTTTTTTAGAAGTTATGGAAAACATTTTCCACAGACAATCAGGTTATATTAAAACGCCAAATCCTATTCAAACAAGAGTAACTCCATCAATCACTTGAATTTTGTTAATATTTGAAAAAAACACTGTCCAATTCGGAGACCTATAAATTGGGAGGCTTGCAGTTAGAGGAGTATTTGGATGCGGTAGGCAGCCAGGCCAGTGGTGTTGCGTCTAGGAATTACCTGTTTCACAGCAAATACCAATCTCAAACACAGGACACTAATTGTTTTTATGGCAACCGCTTTATTGAACTTACAAGAACCAACATTGCAGGGTTTGAGAGCTGTACTAATCCACCTAATAACTATCGCTAACTTCCAGCTTCACATTTTCTGTTGAAACTAAAACTTAGGGCGAATTGGGTATGCCGAAGAGATTTGAATTGAAACAGACTAGAATAGACGGGCATGGATGGGTTTGCCTAATATGCACGAAGCCTGGGGGAAAAATATTGTGAAATGGCCAAGAATAATGATGTATTAATCCAGGGTATTTAATCTCCTGGAAAAAAGGAGGCTAAAAATGCGTAAATCAGAACTTCAGGGACAAGGAAAAACGATGGAGGAACAGTATTCTATGATGGGAATAATTAATCACGGTATCACTCCAGGTTAATCGCCCATTGAGCATAACGCTCGGGGATTTCGATTTTCAGTTAGAGGCGTAATTACAGAGTGATAGTCATATTATCAAATTGGTAAATTGATCGATGCTCTGACGACCATGGTATAGTCCTCGAGAAGACTTGGAGGATTCAATCTGAATAATTCCGATCCATCGACGTTGTTGAAATCAATATCGAAGCGTGAAAGATATACCTTTCCGTCGCTAAATTAGATGCGGCAGTGGATGGTCTTGTCAGCGGATTTCGACAGGTTCCATGCGTACTGAAGAGAAACTATGTGGGGAGGCCCGGGAGGATCCGAACAGTTCCTCCAAAAACAAGCCGTTTATTGACCCACACAAAATCCTCCCGCCCGTTGCGTCATTACTTACTTAATCGCCTACCAAAATCACCCAAAACTTCCCACCGTCATCATTGTCTTCGGTTACCTCAGAAACCGTCGCATCGCCGTAGATACATGGAAGGTGCGGCTGATAGCTTATTATGGGTGACATAGAGACATCTGCTGTCAACGTGATCGCTGGAGATGGAGTTAAGTCAGTATTCATATTTTTCGAAATAGGCTCGGAAGGACGTTTTATCTAAAGACACTCCAAGTTTCAATCAGTGCGGCCGATGTGCGTGTGGTAGAAACCATCACATGTACATGGTTTCAGTGTAATATTAGCTCAAACGTGCACAATACGGCTTGAAACAAAAAACCGCCTTGAAACCCAAACAATCCATCTACGATCGGAGCTATTCTAAAAGTCGAAAACCTCTTCATTACGGAGATATCGTTGCGATGTGAGGTATGCCGATTGTAACCGACACAGATGTGGGTAAATCCGCAGAGCTGCCTAAGAAAACCTCTCTTTAGGATCTAAAGAGTACTACTATTTTCGTGAAGGCATTTAAGGTTAATTATTGTCATATATCGTGTTCATGCAAGGATTAGAGTCCAGGACCAGGGTATCGCGTGGACTGGTGTGTCAATGCGCTGTAATCCTAGGGTTGCCAAGGTTTTATCAATTTCAGCAAATCCTTCTGCAATAGTCCCTCGAATACAATTCGAAATAACGTTAAAAAGCATTAACATTTTCTAGAACGCCAAACACCAACCTTTATAAATGAAGCAATTTCAATCCCATATCAATCCGATATAAAAACACAGAAGCTTCGCGAGTAGCATTTTCGTTCAGTCACGCTTAGAGATTCAAATTCATTTCAGTGGTTTCGAAATTAGCTCTCTCCTTGTCATTGAAAGATGTGGCCATATCAAGGACCGAAACACACACCGCCTAGTTTAAAATTGGAGGAATTAATTAGACCATGTTTTTTTACGAGGTGTCGTGGGACGCACGATCTATCACACCAGCCTCTCTAGAGTAATTTTCTAATTCAAGTAGATCGCGGCTGCGCTTTTGTAGTTGGTGCGTTCGAATTGTGCGTAGGAATGATGTACCAGGGTTCAAATTGGTGGATGCACGTGTGTGTGGCGCAGTGTCTGATGCACCATATTTCTTGTACGCATTTCTTATTTCTCTTAGAACATCTCCGGCACACCTCTTTAATACATCGCGGAGCACAGTACAGAACACGCAAAACACGAGAATACACGTTCTCACGTTGTGATTTTGTGTTCAATATCGTGTTCCAACGGACGTGGTGAATCACCGCGTGCGTCGCGTCCTAACCCGCCTTCTAGTTGAATTGGGCAGAGTATGCTCAAGCACACAACTCGGGCTCAAGGCTTCGACAACATAACCACAGCGTCTGCAAGCACAAACGTGTATTGATTAAGAACAGCTGTCCGCTGATGTGATTCCGTTTTTGCGAGACGCAAGACGGTTTTGTAATCTTGTCTTGATTACTTTAATATTCCGTTTATTTTCTTCATAATGGGCCATTCTTTTATTAGACTGGCTGGTGACTTTAACTACGCGTCAATTGACCTCTTTATTATTACCACTCGGGCTCGAATGTATCGTAAATTTTCAAACACGACAAGGCAGTATCTTCGACCACATCGTTTTGACCGATTCTTCCGTATTTTTATGCCGCAAACTGCATCGGTGTTGGTCACCGAAGTAAATACGTGGTACCAAACCAAAAAATGGACTTCTTTCCCTTGTCACCAAAAACAGTACAGTTTAAGAGATTTCCCACGATTCTGACTTTCCTGAAGAAATCAAATCATTCGCAACGACCATATATTTGTGTTCGATACGCACTGCTTCTAGCCAAACATTTCTTGCCTTTCGTGACGTGTAACTGAAACGACTGCGGCGTTTGAGAGAACGAGGATGCCGCAATGTGGAAATAAAACATTTTTTCACGCAACACGTCGAGGAGAAGAGGTGCTGAAATTTGCAAAACCTGCAAATACAAGGAAAAATCTGCCGAGATTGACATAAAACAATCGTTCTTGTCAACAATCTTTCTTGTTCCCTGATGCTCTAAATTGTGAATTTATCATCCAATCCAACGATCACTTAATCTCAAATGCTGCAACCAATCCAGCTCCCATCCACGGTTCTAAAATATGGTTACCCCAGAGGTATCCTATTAACACTCAACTTATTAGCTTATTACTCTTTCCTTGTGAGTGAAAAGATGTTGCCACTATGGCAATTTAAAAACCAGTCAATGATTCCGCGGCACCGGATAAGCTGAGAATTTTCGCCAATTCCCCTGTGGCTTTCTTCTCTTAAATGGATTCCATTGGAACAACTGCGAGGGACGCGTTCCATCAGGCCTATAAACCGAGTATAAGCACCATGGAAGGCGTTGCCACGTTATTGTACACAATCTACTGTTTACTTGATGGATCGAAAACCCTTAAGGGCGTATACTTAGAATTCAGCGCGGCATTAACACTATCTGACGCGTCCGTTTCTAATTACAACTTTGTGAAGATAATCTAGCTTCGAAATTACTTATCTTACCATCATAAGCACGTTATATTAAGAAACGAAACCCCATTTTCCTTGCCGAATAACTGCTACAAGTTTTGCTTTCTCCTTTTCGGTTCAATTATTTAACGTCGAAACTGGGTTTTCCCCAATAGCGTGATAATCAACCGGGTTCACAAGACCACGCCAGTAATGTTTCCGTCCAGCTGTTGACAGTCCTTATACAACTCGGAGGCATGGAATAGGG
The DNA here is from genome assembly GCA_028672205.1 of Proteocephalus fallax. NCBI lineage: Eukaryota > Metazoa > Platyhelminthes > Cestoda > Proteocephalidea > Proteocephalidae > Proteocephalus > Proteocephalus fallax. The sequence continues at coordinate 306,951 of JAPUBX010000723.1, forward strand.
TTGGTCGTTCGCGTATTTGATGAGTCAACGACATTAGGGGACCAAAGTTAGACGCGTAATAGTTCAAAATGAAGGGAGAAGGTACAGCACTAAGTAGCACAGCACCGTTTCGTTTCTGCTCCCCATGGCGGCTAGAGTGCTTTTATTCCGCTTATAAGCCTGCTGGAACGCCCATTGGCAGTTGGTAATATGGCCTCCATTTAGAGGAGACAATTCTCGAAAAATTCAAGCACATAGAGAAGTTGACGATTTGTTTAAACTTAACATGTGTCACGGAAATATTGACTGGTTTCGGAATCGGCGTATTGGCAACAGCTCTCCTGTCACATGAAAATAAATATTGCATGAGCCTCTTTTTTTAAAATAAATATAGATGGCTCTACACGCTGATGAGGAATAGTTCGGTCAGTTGGAAGTGTATGCCATTGAAAATTCGGAGAGTTCTAAAGAAAGTGACTGAATTCATAACAAAATTCTGGAGACATGGCGAATCGACGCGATTTTCAATTTTTGATGTAGTACAACGTGGCTAACTTTGGTTGTCCTAACATTTATTTTCATAAAGCCAAAAATAGACCAGTGACCGCACTGCGTTAAGTGGGCACGTTCAGGACGAGTATACCAAGAAGAATTGGATACAGGTATGTGGTCAAGAAGATTCTCTTTCACGTGTTTATAGTGACTTTGATCACTTTGTTTAAACACAGCCCACGTTGCCAAGTTCGCGTGCGCTGAGCTCTGACGAAGATTTGACTCAAAACACGAATTCTATTACTATACAATGTTTTTTTGCGATCTTTCGTTTTCTTCATTGAATATCCTATATTCGACTATGCAATTGAGACCAAGTGTAAGAAGTGCACTTATCGACGCTAAATTTATATCGCTACACAATATAACAAAATAATAGTTTATAATTGGTGAAATAAAAGTTATTGAAAACAATTGGATAAACCAACCTTCCTTCCGTTTGTCTGTGCACGGGAACAAAGCACAATTTCTGTGCAATGGAGCATTGGTCCTCGTTGATTGGGACAAGATACAAAAAATTCTGAAATATTTTCATCTTAATACGAGTCATGAACTCGGCGAGCTTAAACGTTTCCCATATCAAGTAGGTTCAGTTGGATTGATGATAGTAACTTCTATTGCTTTCTTATTATCGCGCGGAAAAAAACATGCTACACAGTCCTATCTGCTATCTCTCTGAGACCTATTGTGTGTTGGTATGTTTAAGTTACCAATGCATGAATCGATTTAAACGGAGATTTATATGATTGTAATGCGGTTTTGTTTTTCCCCTGATTATGGGTTGATCAAATAAAAGTGAGAAGTGTTCAAGCTGGAATGGTGATTAATGTTCTAGAGTAATGCGGAGTCAGATTGGACGGCCACCAAAACCTCAGACTGCCAATCATAAATTGAAATTAATTATTCCCTTCATTCAGTCATTTATTAATAGTGCCAATCAGAATAGTTAGAAGCTACATTGCTACTCAAATTGCAAAGTAGGACTTATACTGATTAGCGTGGTGTTTAGGGTTTCCAAAGGTGATCCTTATTATTATATCTCGGAGATTTGTTTTTTTTGTAGGATGTATTTTGAGCAACTTGTAAACTTTTAAATTTAAATTTCCGATTTCTTATACACCGTTTTTATATCATTAAAATACATTCAGCTCAAATTATATACGTTTAATTTGAGTTGACATGAATGAGTCCTTCCTCGTTCTGCGAGAGGATGAACCGGCTGCTTCACGAATGTCACAATCCGTAGCCGCCAACACGCGATCTCGGAGATTTGGTCGGAGCGGATTGTTTTGCTTTCTCCTTCGCTATACCATTCGGTAGGATAGTGAAATCCATATATACAAAGGCTCGGACATACACGAATGGGCGCATCATTGTCGTCGATAGGCTGGGTGTGATGTTAGGAGCACTTCGAGATAACTTCGGTTTTCAGTGTGTTGATCTACAGCCCGACGGACTCTGTAAAGATATTTGTACGCCTGATAACCGGTGCAAGGTAGTAGAAGTCTCTCTCGCGACCATGAAGGCGTTGGGAATTCCAGTTCTCCGATAGAAAAATCCGGGGCTACTTCAAAACCTTTCCATTCAGCGAAGACCTTGGGCATTATCTAGTTAACCACGAAATTCAACAGCACTGCGGACAGGGTCAGCGTTTATAGATCATTGTTTACAGTAGCCACGAACTAACACGCGGGAGGTGAATCGTACGACATCAGATTATTCATTTGTTTGCTGGGCTTCCTGTTGATGGAGTGAATAAAGTTTGCTACTGTATGTATTTGTAGCGATGTTCAAGTATACATTCTGGTCAACGCTTCATCGGCAACGTCGAAAGCCTCCATGGCCGGGACGTGTGTTGGCGACTCGTGATGCAGTACAGAGGTAGTACTGTGATGACCTTTGCGGCAATGACGAATAGATTGATGCATCGGGAGTTCGAGCAAATAGTCTTCAGGGGGAGAGAGGGGGTAGAAATAAAGTACTAAAATCACCTGGAAATTTTTCGGTTTCCTAGATTGTGCAGAGCAAGCGGGGAGATTGTTGACGAGGATCGCGAAGTAGAGCTTATACGCTTCGGGTGATTTTTCAGCCGTTTTCTCATCTTTGTGCGAGACCGAATATTTCGAGGATATGCCGCGTGGTCCAGTCCCCCGCTGCATGAAGGATGTCGCCTTTGAGCACTTTGTTTGCTGCTTCCTGTAGCTCGCCATAAAATTCGTCTTTTGCTTTGACAATGCAAGTGTCGAGGGTGTGTGATAAAGTGAACATGCATCCAGAGAGCTTCTATTTGGTTTATAAGGTAACTGGAACGGGGCATCCACAGTTATTAGTGGACGTGTTTCTCAATCACTTTCAACCACATCGAGCCGTTGGCTTATTCTTGACAGGTCTGCACTAAATAAACCCAACATCATCATATTCAATATGCTGTATCATTAAACCGTTTCCAAGCGCGCGTTATGGAAAAGGCCTTTCAATGGCCGTCATTACGCGTTTGCCAAACTTTGTACACTTCAAGGGTTTAATTTGCCTTTCTTGCAAATTTACCTTGTTTTTATTTCGTTCATTCTTGTTTCAATTATTTTACACTTGCTATGTACAATCGCAACTACTTATATCATTTTTGTCTGTTGTAACATTTAATGCTGAAAGTTCTGGTCCTCGTGACCTTAATAAAGCGAATACCATTATTATTATTATGACGTAGAATCAACGATACTGACATTCGTTTGGGGGACGCTGATAAAATAGAATGGTATTTACCTTAAGTTTGTAACATAGATTTTGAAAAATAAACTTTTATATTGTTTGATTATGGTGATCCATAATTCGTTTCGGGGCTTCAGATGCATGGAGCAATGGTCAGTGACTTCTCAGACAACGAGAGACTTGGCGAATAAACGACGAGTGTGTTCCAATTGGTCCTCCTGAAGGACAAATCCTGGCTATAAACCAATCACGACGCGCTACAACGTCCATGTGCGCTTTCCGCTCCTTGCATCACTCTTACACACTTTGCGCACACTGCAGTAGATAGACGCATGGCTCTTCCGACAGAATGCTGTTTTGAAGAAACGGTGCTATTGTCTACAGCAATCCCAGCTCTGGATGCAATGCGCAAAGCTGGTGAATATTCGGATGTACTAATAAGAGTATTACTAATTCTGAATTGCTTAAATCTCTAGAGTATTGAGGGAAACCTTTTAGGAGCTCACAGGATGGTTCTTGCAGCTCGTATTCCTTCAATTAAGGAGGAGTTGTCTTGTACAGAAACAGGAACTCTCGAGTGGGGCCAATACGACTGCAAGTAGGTGTTCAGCTTGTGTCCACGACAGCCTCTCTTCGTTAAAGCACTATAGAAGCTGTTATCTCGTTCGCGTACACTGGGAAGATTCGCATCACTCAAGAAAAGGTGGAGTCAATATTTCTACTGGCTTTGCATCTTCAGCTAAAGCAGCTAATTCAATGGTGCCTCGACTTTATGTGCCCTAGGTAAGTCTAAGTGAATTATAATTGTCTTTTACTCCCGTTTGAGTCGAATTTATTAACAAAATTTATTATCGACTTCTCCTCCAGAGGAGGCTTCTTGTCACCAAGTTCACATCTATCAGAAATAACTGGTGTCTATCGGTCGAACGGCCTAGAATATTTAGCGACACTTTATCGTGTTGATATCAAAAGGTTAATGGACGTGTTGCGTCTTCAGCTTGATCAAAACATTGGGTCATCCGAATACCAAATATAAGTTTCACGTAACACGGGTATATGGGCGCTAATGTGGGTGGAATCGTACGGTTTTCAGATCATGCGAACTCACGTAGTCAGGAATATCATGAATACGTTTCACGCACGCCAAAGAAGTTGTTTCAGTGGGTGATTATTGTGGAGCCAGTGACACAGATATTATTTTGAATGAATTTCAGATTGAATTTCCCTAGTCTTCGCAGAAAGTGGGTGCTCGCCAGGGTAACGAAAAACCAACCGCTAATCGATGCCTGCATGGGCGTTATGAAATCAGATTTTGTCCGTCTTGTGGAATGCGACTGGTTTCATGAGACTCCCTTTGAGACGTTGAGAGCCTTACTTTCGGACAAAGAGCTCAACGTCGAGACAGAGTGCGCTCGATGTGTGGGCGCAATGAAATGGCTGAAATTAGGTCGAGACACTGACGAAATTGACCAACATTCCAGTCATTTTATGGAAATCGTCTCTGCCATTGATTGGTCGGCCTTGTCGAGCGATTTTATTAATACAGAACTGCTTTCTTCAAACTCAAAACATATCCCAAACGGTACCAATAGGGCTCGCCTAGACGGTCTGTTGAAGGCGAAGCGGCAAATTATCTTAGTTGTCGGTAATGATTCGGCTTCAGTGCTGAAGAATAAAATCGTTATGATCGACCCACAAAATGGTCGTGAGGCGCTTTGGGGGACAACAGTTTATCGGGATCTCTTTGCTATGGTGTCAATCAGAGGTAGGTATTCATGAGATAATGAAAATATACTTTCCTTAACTGACTAAGCATTTGATGGCTGCATTTCCAATCTCGATTTTTTACTTCTTTTTTCCTGAAGATTGTTTATATATAATTGGAGGAGGTTTGTGTGGAATCAATGGTTTTGTCGAAGGGACGAATGTGGTAGAAATCTTCAATTTAAAGACGAAACAAGTTTCCGGGGCTCCACCAATGAAACACAAGCGTTCGGCTCCGGCGGCAGCTGCATCAACCAATGAAATAGCTGTATGCGGTGGTTGGTGGAACAACACGTGTGAGGTCTACCAGCTGTCGACAGGAAGGCAAGAAATAGCACTTTTATTGTTTACATTTCTTCGATTACTTATTCAAGTATTTATACTTCTTGAAGTTGGCAGTGGGAACAATTGTTTTCACGTGTTTACTTGAATTTATTTGGACAGCCCTGAGATTCCATCTTTGACTGTTGTAGATGGAAGGAGTTGCCAAGCATGAGGGAAAAACGGTGTGACTTTTGCGCAGTGTGGCTTCCCGGTGGTCAACTTATTTCCATTGGCGGATATAACGTCGATACAGGAGCTTTATCGTCAGTCGAGGTCCTAGAAAGGTCATGGATTTCCAGTAAGCCCTCCTTCTAACGATCCAAGATCGATTCGCCTGTAGATAATTCGCTACCTTGTGTCACAAATGACCTAGGAGTCGTAAAACAGACGCGTATATTTCTGAGCCAACCATTCTTCTCCGCGTCAAAGAGAAGAAGCAGGTTCATCCTGAAATAGGAGATCACGCCACAACATGTTTAATTTGTTTGAGTTTACTACTTTATTTTGGCACTGTAGACAAACCAACCGCCCAATGGCGCCTGATCGCCCCGATGTCGCGCCAGCGTTGTCGGCATGCGGCTGCAGTGTGCGGGCCGCTCATCTTCGTGATTGGCGGAAACAGCATCGTGCAGGCACTAAGTCCTCCCACGAGCGACTCAGACCTAGGCCAGTGGACAACACTAACAGAACTCCAAACCGCCCCCGATATCCGTGCTATGATCCCAACTAAAGGGGGGCTAATGCTTTTTGGTAAGACTAGAATACATCTACTTCTTTCATTGATGTGCGTTCATTTCTTAGGGCCCAAAAATACCTACTTCATGGAATCTACCGAAGAGGACTTAATTTTGGTTAGTATTAGAGGCCCGAGGCGATAACTATCCTTCAAATATCTGTTGTTTTACAGACCACTGAATGGATCTGGCAACCCAGGAATATCGGCTTGACGGACAACACATGGAGTGCTGCCTCCACTTTCTGTTCATATGCTGACCTCCAATAGGGATTCCCTTACGACCAAAAGAGACGCATCGACCACCCTTCGTGTGGTATTGGCTAACTGGGCGCTTATTTCGCAAAACGCAGGAAAAATACGTGTTTGATGTTGAAAGGAATTTAACTATAATAATAAAGTACTTCTCATTGAAATATTCACGGTAACTTGTTTTTTTGTCCATTGTTGGGAGATTCATGCTCACATGGGGTTTCGAAATAAAATTTGTAGACAGTATCCGAAGAAAAAACTAGTAAACGCCGTCTTTTTGTAATAAATAAACGAGTTTATGTAATGTCCGCTACGTTCTTATTTATAAAAACATGATGCGTGTAATCGAGACTGGTAAACTATTTTGGATTGACTCCTAAATGCAAAAACTCTCACGTGAGGCCGTGGAACATTTTTATTCATCGTCACAACATTCTTCATCGGAAAAATAGTCGTCGCGCCGAATTTTAGGCCGCTTGACTCTATCGACGTCTCCAATATCGTTATTTTGCGATTTTGACTGAAGAGATGCCTGAAAACGGACGGCAGCACTCCAGTTATCAGCTTCACTATCGGCATCATCGTCTTCTTCCCTTGTTTCGACTTTAGGATGAAGATTAGGCGCTCTGTAAGAACAAAAAAATCGCCCGGTTAGTTCACCTTGGTACACGCTAAACGACCTAAAAGTGCTTCTAAAAAAAGTTAATTCAAAAATCATAGAGGCAATATACCGCGGCGAATTAACAAATCATTTAAGAATTCTTGCAATTTTTTTCCGAATGGCTCTTTGAACAAAAAATAGGCACCTATCGCTCGGTTCGAATAAAATGTCTATGCCCGAGTTGTATCATGATAATGCATTGTCCCAGACCATAGTGTAAACTAACGAATATAACATGAATGTATGCGCAATACTTTCCCGTTTTTAGTCCGCTTTCGGGGTCGCGGTCGTGATCCCAAGACGTTATTGGGACATGCGTAACTCAAGTGACCGGGAAGCTACGTAAAACAACGGAAGGATATAATGGTAAGCAAGTAAGAGCGGGGCATTATCTAAAGTGCGTATTGGCGCTTACTCCGCACTCATAACACCGAGTTTTGTCGGGATACTCACGGCGTCGAATGAATTCTGCTGCTCTGCCATTATCCTTGGCTATTGAGGCTTTGATAGTTCGACAGAACATCTAGAAATTATTAAATTGCTCATGAAGTCACAAACCTCGCATCCATCAAGTTTCTTGGCGCATTCCTGGGCATCGGGAACTTTCAGAAATAGTATAAATGCAACACCTTTACTATTTCGCGTAACTTTATCCTTCACGATAGTGATCCTAAATTAATAGAAACAAGAGGCATTTGTGTGAAACAATACTAATAAGATCAACTCAATCGTTGAAAATATTTCAGGTTAGAAATAATGATCGCGTGTAGGATAGTTTATTACAAAAAATGATATAAACTCACTTGACAATCTGGCCGAATTTCTCCAAAACCTTGTGCAAATCCCCAGTAGTAAGGGAAAATGGAAGATTGGAAATATAAACAGTGCTCTTGCTAGGAGCCAGATGCGACGCACGTTTTTCCATTATTTTTAAAAATATATTTCAATTACAATGAAACAGGAAGTCTGGAAAGTAGTAGGACATATATATTGGTCATAACGAGCGCATTGTGATATGCACACGCAAACCAGCCAATACTATTACAGTTATAATATTATGTTATGCGGGCTTCGATGCAATGTAATATAACGCACAATATTTATCTTAATTAAGTCTAGACAAAATGACGCCTTTTATACAAAGGTCCTGTGACAAAATATGTTGTACATGATTCGAAAACTGTATATAAAAACGGTTCAGGCTCTATCTGACGGACTAGAATGTATTACTGTGTAACGAATTAAACGAATTGGCGACCCAGTAATGTGTCGATTTTTTAAATGTGCAGATTAGCACTCATATTTTTGAACCACTATCGCAGCTGTTTAAGGCGACGAAAACCATGGAAATGTGATAAAATATTCATATACCCCAGTGGTTATCATAAATTATTATTTCACAAATTTTACACATGCGGGTTTTTATACCTATGCGACTGTTTATATCCCCAATAGATTCTGCCTAATCATGCACACGCGCTTACTGTTTTCCCGCCTTGCTCAGTCCCTATAAAGAATCTAGGGGAGTCCCGTAGTTAGATTAACAATGTTTTAATGATTAAAGTAACATTTTTACTTTTTTAGTCACGTGTAAACACTTTCTTTAAATCTCGTAATCGTAAACGGTTTAATTGTCTTCATTTTCTCACTGAATGTATCTTCAAGAAGGGCAAATTACCCTCTCGTGATTTTTTAAGTTTTGCAAACGCGTAATGGCAACCATTGACCGGCCCAATGCGCAACGGGCGCCACCATTTATCGTATTATAACTCCTTTGGGTTAAAATGTGGAGCTTATGAAAATTTATTTTTAAAGCACTGCTTAGGAGAAGATTGATAAATATGCGAATTTCCAATGAAAAAATCTTACGAATTCGTATGATGTGTGTAGGTGAATTCACAAATGATGTGTGGAATTGTATGATAGACGGTTGTATGTATATAACCTGATTTTTTATTAATTTGATCGCTATTGCTCCGGCTAAATCGGAACGTCTTCTTAATGATTTTCATACTAATCTTCTGACAGACCAATGGTGAAGTTTCAGTCTAGACCTTGCAACACTGAAAAAAGGGTTGCCTTTACCATACCCCCAATAATGTTCAGTTTCCAACCCACGTGAAAATATCTGTGTTTGCATACAGTGACGATATCCTGCAATTTTTTTAATTTCAGTTTTTTGTCTCAAGCTTCTAAAAAAAGTTTTGCCCCAAAATTAGCCACAGTGAGACCCCATATTTTATCATTCGTTAGTCGATTTTAACTAGATGGTTATCCTTAATAATTGTTATTATTGCTCCACCTTGAATGAGGCGATATACTCTCTCCCAAAACAATAGATGTTCCATGCATGATCACAAACAGCTACAGCTGTCTTACCCTCTTATCAACATGATTCAAGTCTCATCCTCCCTTCTCCCAACAAATGGACCAGCCTAATCGTTTATCAGTTACAAGAATGTTTAGATAGAATAACAATTTATTCTTTGTCTTATATATCACTATTATCCCTGTTTTATAATTATTTTTTTGGAAAACACATTAACGGTTATGCCCAAGTGTATATCCCAGAAGGAAAGCACAAACTAAGCAAAATATTTATCTGAAAACATAATTTTGTGCATAATTTTAAGGCATGATATAATCTATTTAAATAAAAACGTGTTGTTATTTACTTACGGCTACATGGAGCGCACCCAGCGACAGGATCAATAGGAAACGACAACTGACCCTCATGACAAAAATGGAATAGTGGGACGGACGTCTAGTGTTGAAGTGACTAGGGATGAACTGAAACGAGGTGTTGGTGTTACCGGAGCCACTGCAACGCGTGATCGTATCAGCCATTATTGATATCAGTTTCATGTGAGGTTTATAACGAGTCTGTGGCTTCTTAAACAGCACCTAATTACACGATTTACAGCCTCAAAAGGGGTGACCAACGCAAAATATCAAAAGGTTATTTAAAGTGACACTTAATGGCATGATTCCGTTCCTTAGGCGTAAAATTGATATTGAGCGTCAATCAGTCACCCTCGGCACGTTATCCGTCTTCTAAAGCTTTGTCTATTATTAAGCGGTTAATTCTCTACGCTAATTCCATTGGCCAGAATAATATTAACCTGGTCTTTTTCACAATCAACTGTTAACCGAAAAAAATATAAAATAAATCGACCATTTTATAAAAATGCCCTCTTGTGAAAGTGGAACCACCGGGCAAATTATTACGCGGCCGCATGGTTGGCTGAGCCACTATTTGCGCGTTTGCGCCAGCGCGACCCATCCAATCGGAAAGCTTCCTGTGATGCGTATGGACTGCCGGCGCGCAAATTACCATTTATAGGCCCGAAGTGAAAATTGTGGTTATTTTTCCTAGGCATGACACATAATTCATTCAATAGTCAATCTCTTCTCGAACTCCTATGCACACAACAGCCTGCATCGACGGAGTCCTTCGAGCCAACCTCTTGGTTGGCTAAAGCCATCATGGAAGCGTTTCATCCATCACTATTTTGCAACAACTTGCAGTCTACTAGAATTTTTAGTAAGTCTTATTTTTGTAAATTGGATAAATATAATTTTAATATCGATTATAGTCGAATGTTTTATGGCAAATTAGACTCCCTGTCGAATATCATAGTCAATGGATTGGAAAACAAGGTTTCAACACAAATATAATCTTAAATTCGAACTATAAGTAGATTGTACTGATCAGAAACCGGGGTTCAAATCTTCATAAAGAAATTCGCATCACGGAAAGCATAATTTTGGGCGAACAGGATACAATCACAGCGGCCTCGCGCACATCATTTTCTGTTGTGAAAATGAAACCAGCCCATCGAATTCCTTCACATTTCTTCTCCTCCCACCACCCCACAAACCTGAATTGATACACTAGCACACAAGGACCGTTTTGGTCCATCAAGTTACAAACAGTCCCACTCACGCACACATCTCCAGGAGTGCCGACCACCCATGCGTGCGCATAAGCACGCTCCGCCATATTGCACCATTTGGGAAATCGGTTTGATTGAATTAAATGAGGCTTTCCCGCGGTTCCTGCGTCGCAGCAGCCACAGCACCCGGCCGGCGACCTGAAGCTGGATCACCGATGAACTTCTACAACACCCTCTTCGTTGCCACCACCCTCCCCCCCCCACCCCCGCCGCGTTCAATGTTCTCCTCTTTGGGGCTGTGCGAATGGGTTGCTTGTTATACTGCCGAAACATCTGCAGTTGGGCCAGTGGGATGCGAAGGGCAGCTACAGCACAATTCGGTTTCAATTACATGAGCCTTGGTAACAACAGCACTAGTCATAGCACAATGGAACCGTGGCTAGTCACGCTTCGGAGTTTCTGAACCATGTATAAATAATTGTTTTCTGCGAAATTTCCTAACTTATTATCGATTGATGGATCTGGATCTTTGAGTGAGAACACGACAAGACTTTGAACTTGAAGCCTACATCGCGAGTATGACCAGACTTCCAGGTATCCCTGTGTTGAGAAAGCAAGTTTATGGGGAAATAATTGGTCTTCAAGGGAATACTATATGATATAATTGTTTTATTAATGCAACGATTACTTTTTTTATGAATTAATATATTTAAGAAATCAGTAATCATGCAATAGACCATTACTACCTAGGCGCATTTCAAGAAGCTTAAGAATAACTGCTCCATATTTCGAAACGCTTTCTCAATATTTAATGACTTGGTCATGATAACAAAGTCATGTTTATGCTATTCTCATATAAATTATCCTTGGCCTCCTTGTGCAACGGGTAAGTTTAATTAGTCTTTAATAATGATGAACTTCGAGCATTCAAATTTACAACAGGAAATCACAGCGAGATAGATTTGGAATTTAGCAAATATTTCCCTCTACGCATATACCGTTTGGCAAACGCGTAATGACAGCTATTGAACGGCCCTATGCATAACGTTCGTCCAAAAATGGTGTTGCGCTTTAATGCTCGACTGTTCACAGCAAGGTACAGCTATGTTGAGGACCGTTTAAAAAGGTAGACCTCATAAAAGTCCGCTCAGTTTCTCTTCTAGTAGAAAAACCGGTGACTTCCGAGCCACCCGATATCCTGCATTCACATAGTAAACTTAACCACTTTTCCTAAACTATAATAAATATCAACAATTAGGCAAAACAAATTGGACATTTCGGAATGTAACTCTACTAATTTGGAGCACATTTGTGGGCATCGCTTGCCGGTGACCCCGTTCTGAGACCATTAGCTCCCTAGGGGTCACCCTGCCCATTAAAGAGACATCATCTTGCTCCGTGGGGGTCTTGAGTACCGTGACCTGGTCGGTGAACTCATGATGGCGCGCTGTTGGGTTCTGTGTGGACGCAAACGGGGTTGTAACAGCAGTAAAACCGTGAGGCAACTAACCACATTAAGCAGGCAACGTAGACATCAAAAAATTGAGTAAAATACCTCTTCAATTGCTGGAGGGATATTGAAAAGGTATGTTATTTGCATGGAAGTGTTCGAAAATCATTAGAATACACGATATATAGACAAAAAACATTCAATATTAAATGAGCAAAAGCCAGCAATGAAAGCGAAACCACCAACATATATATTTAAAAGTGGTACGCAAATTTCTTTCTCTTTAGATGCACCAAAATATCTTATGTACAGGGACACTTTCAAAAATTTCCCAATTCTTAATCACAACTGTCGCAAAACGTCAACGATTTAAGTAGGACAACTTTCATTTCCTGTGCCATTTCGCCGGTAGTTCTGCAGTTGATATCTACGCATCGCATATTTACAGTTACGAAGCGGCTTTCTACTCACAATGATTTTGTGCCCAGAAGGCAACAGATTTATGTTATCGATCAGGCGGTAAAACGGTCGATCTGTGTCCTGAAAAATCAGAATGCAAAATGTTAATTTGACTTACTATTCCTTATTTATTTCTAATGTTTGTGTTTCCTGGTTTCTTGAAAACGGCCTTCGGCTTAAGGCACCAAAATGCGCCTCCATCACGTATTCCCCGAGAGCAGATATTGACACAGTCGATTCCTTCATTCCACAATTTCGCTTCCAGCTAAAATTAAAAATCATTCGGCGTTATCTTTAACGGTCGCTGATGTTGTCTATTTTTCTTGATTCCTTGTATTAGGTGAATTAGCGTTGATGCCTAGATAATTTCATCACGGTATAACGTCGCTCCGTTGTTTTCCATATCCTCAACTGTTCTGAATTTTAACCCTCCGAGCATTTTAAAATTTTCTCGTTTTGTCGTGGATAATTTATGCACCATCTTTCAACGGCTTTTCTCTTGTCCTTTCCCATCAACTTTATTCCTGTCTTTCACACTGTAAATCTTTAGCGAAGACGACTGTACCCTTTACTTCCCAAAATAACGGCTAAATATCGAAACTCGCTCATTCCCTATTTGTCCCGATGTTTAGTTTCAACAGAAAAGGTGATCCATGAAATCGGAGTTGCTTTCCGTGCGCAGAATTATGACAGGTTAATCCTGCCTCATGAGCTTAACAACGCGGAATGATCGGAAATCGAATATATAATCTCACGATGCCGATATCACCTCAACGTAGCGCCGTTTTTGCTTTTCAGAAAACGAGACGAGACCAGGCGTCAATGTGCCGACAACCACTTCCGCGCAGTTGACATTCGAACCTCCAGGCATAGATGTCGGCAATTCCTTGGCAATATCAATGGGCTTCTCCCAGCTCAACAGGACGGAATACGTGCCGGTGCCCCCGCCTCCACTATTGGCGAGATTTTTAAGGTCAAATGGTAAGTGCTTTATCCCTACTGGCCAACCTGCCATAACACATTGCTTAACAATGATTAAAAGATTGTTTATTAATTTATCTTTAATTTTGCAAAACGACTTGGCGGCGTCAGGCATATTTAGACACCATCCCAACATTTGTTACTCCTAATCGAAATCAGTTCCACTTCTATGATGTGAATACCGCCTAGATCACACGAAGATGCTCTGTTTGGTTGATGGCTCTCCAGATAATCCGCTGCGCCAAATTCGACGAGCTTGCATGTTAGTTGTGGTCTACATAAAGAAATAGCATTGGCTAATTTGTTATCTTCTGTGCATTAGTTAAGTCATAAAACGATCAGATGAAGGTTCGCTTGACGTCATGTTTGCGTCGTTAATTGATTTTTGCCAGACGTCTACAACATGCAGGACAACAAAAATACATTGCTCGTCTTTAAAACATGTTATAGGTAAATACATTCTGTATCTACCGAAATGTGTGATTTGCCATCAATTACTAGTGACCATAGTCGGTTCATTATTTTTTAGCGCGCGTTTTGGATAGGGTCTTTCAATGGTCACAATTTCTCGTTTTCCAAACTTTATATACATAGTGGGTTAAATTTGTCTTTCTTGAAAGGTTAGCTGGTTGTTATTTCTTTGATTCGTCTTATTCGGCATTTTCTACCATTGTCGCCACTTCCTGGAAAATCCTGTTTATTGTTTAGATCCTCGTGACCTTAATAAAGCGAATATTTGCATTATTGTTATTATTAAAAGACGATAATCAATTTATCCGTTTTGGTTTACAGACCTCCGACAAACCGCGATACCAAGACAGTCACATCTTGACGATTTCCTCAAGATTCGGCGATTATCTGGCATTCCCGGGAAGGCCAATATGACAGTAACCAATACAAAGACTACATCGAAATCCGTCAAGTAAAATTATCTGTTCACAAGCATTCATGTTCGTCATTATTTTGGATTTTTCGGATTTTTCCAATAATCTTATAGAATCAGCCAGGCTGCACTGAAATCTCGAAGCAGCGTATCGGTTATGCCACCAATGGGCATTGGACATGATGAAGGTAATTAAAATATCTTATTCCTCTTCCTCCTACTAATACACAACCACCACCAACGACTATGGACTGGTTGTTTGCGTAAGGCATCGCAAGCAATAGCGTTATCTAAAGATAAAATGCCAATATGAGCTAATGAAGATGCCTTAGTGGTGTGTTTCTGTAGCATTCGAATAATCGGTTTTAATGATACTATTTGATTTTTTTCCTTTTCGAAGTCAATGGACGCTTAAGAAGCTATATCGAAATAAAGTGTTTTAAAAACATTACACACCACGCACCAATGTTAAGAGTTAAAGAATGTTTCATGGAAATTCTGAATTTTAGATTGTCATAAAATTCATCAGAATGCCAAATAGCCATAAAACCCAAAAAAATGGTGCAACCCAGAATTAAGAATCGATGCATGATAGTCACTGTTACAATAAATAAAACTCCAACCCTACAAACACACGAAGGCAAATCCGAAAAGATCAATTAAGCGAGTTTAGTTGTATGATAGACAACTGCCAATATGTAAACTGATCAATTTGTATGGGATCGAGGTACAAATTAAATGGAATATGAGGAAACGGCCAATGATGTAGTCACCTGTTATAGACGGGATATTTTAAAAAGACGTGAATTGGTAGCCAATTCAAATAGCTAGACATAGAGATTTAAGGTGATTTGAGAAGAAAGGGGGCTTTTTAATGGAAACTACTATTTTTCCGGTGGAAATTAGCGTAAATTAACCTAAATGTATACATAATCGCCATGGTCTGTCGTTCAGCGCGACCGATGACCAAGCGACTTCACAACCAGGCGTTTCCACAAAGACGATCCTACACGGAATCGGAGTTGGCGAGTGCTGTACGCGCCATCTGCTCCGGCCAATTGGGAACGCGACGAGCCGCCAGCGTCTACGGCATCCCGCGCTCGACCCTGCGCAACAAAATCTGCAAGCTCAACGACCTCAAGAGACGGGAAGAGGCCCTGCGTGGCGGTGAACCCATCTCTCTGACCGAGTTCGTGCAACAGGTCGCGTCGGCAAATGCCAAGCCGGCTGGGCAGCCCTGTGCCAGCAGCGGTCTCTCCCTGGAGAATCTACCCAATCGAATTGCGTCCATATTCAGGGTAGAATTGTGTGATGACGCATTCAGTCAGGTTTTATTTGGCTTATACTGAAATAAAATACGCCCTCGTTGAAATGATCTTGCCGCAGGTCTGATTGGATCGTAGTCTAGGCCAAAAGGGCTGACGTCGCATATTACTGTTATATTTCTTGCTGGGTACTGCTATCTCGTGCTAGAGGATGCGCCAGCTTTATGGAAGACCTTAGAGAGTCTTGGGAATAAGATAAAAATTACGTCCTCAGTGTAACCTGAGTCTGGTATTGATGCCAGAGCGGAATTTTGTAAAATCAATTCGGATATCAATAATTGTAAGCATGACATTTTTTTTTATTATAGGAACAATGGTTGTATGATTAATATTTACACGATTCATATAATATTTTCATATTTAAGGATGTACATGTTTTTTTTCTTTTTATGAAGGTAAACTGTCGTTTACCGCAGAAAGACGGCTATTCATTTGCCCAAGTCGAAGATAAAAATATCAACCGAATGGAAACTACGAACATATCAGCGAAACCAGAAGCTCAAGGCAATACTGATTATTGATCGGAATGGTTGATGTTTGGATTTGTAGATTAACGGTCGCTGCACTGCAAACCAAAGAACGTGATGTGATACTTATGTACATGTTGTACACCTATGAATACCAGTCTTAGCATAATCTATGAACTGGTTGTAACACATCCATCCTTTTGTAAACAGATTGCTTAAATGGGATGGGAAGTGCGACAATTATGCAGTAATTTATCATGAAAACAAAACGATACGTGTCCACAACCATGAAATTTTGTTTGAAACTTTCGGTAAGCATCGTCACTTAGATCGAGAGTGACCCTAGTTCGACTCTGGGGTCAGACCACCAGAACGATAAATCAGACGAATCGGCGAGGGCCTGTAATCCAGCGAATTGGTGATTGGGTGGCGGAAACCGGCTGCATCATCCGAAATTTAACCAGTCTGCAACATATTCCCAAGAAACTTTATAGAAACATCCATTAAACCGGTTTATCCTGTAGCTGGAGAATGCCATTCGAAGCGATTCTGTAATGTTATTGGTTAACACGGGAGCAGCTTTCATCATTAAAAAAACCATTTAAGAATCAGACGACGTACTGAAAACTGTTCCATCTGTACGTTAATTCA
Organism: Proteocephalus fallax; assembly: GCA_028672205.1. Taxonomy (NCBI): domain Eukaryota; kingdom Metazoa; phylum Platyhelminthes; class Cestoda; order Proteocephalidea; family Proteocephalidae; genus Proteocephalus; species Proteocephalus fallax. The sequence goes on from JAPUBX010000723.1 coordinate 324,037, forward strand.
ACGATCAGGTCAAGCTTCGTGTTCTCATCCATAATTCGGTAAATGCTATCCATCGTTGTTTTACTCGTAAGCATTTATGTAGGTACAGGACCATATTTAACAGATCCAGACAAACTATGGCTCGCAAAATGTCTTAATTATTCTCGAGGCATGCAATGAACTGTTGTATAAACTCAACATTTTGCAAATAAACCCGTTTCTGTGAAATATTAGAGATTGCAACCGACAAAACATAGAATTCTTTTTTGGAACCCGGCGATTTTATAAGCTTTGGCTACACATCTGGTAAATAATATTCCACCGAACGATAAACAAACTTCCTCGAATTAACCACTCGAAAGTAGTATCTATATTTATTTGTTTTAAGCATGGGTACATGCTAGAATGGTTCTGGTCTTTTCACCATTTTTTAATGGTTTCTGGAAGTGGCCACAATTCCTTGAGACTTGTTATTCCCAAGTCCTTCATCTCCAGCTCCCCCCTAATAACTGGCAACAGCACATCCGGCGGCTGAACGGTTGGCTTATGCCTCTGCTCCGAAGTCATTAGGTAGAGCGGTACACCGTCGTCCTTCTTCTTGTGCCGCCGAAGCTGTCTGTAGGCATTCGTATCCTCTGGCATCCGAAGAGTGTGCCTCAATTCCCACCTTTCTTGCGTCAGAACCTTACCCACCAAGCACAGACGCATGAATGCGTTCTTGGCAATGACAAGATGCTGACGAACGCGAGTAAGCATGGCGTCGGAGTAGAGGTTGCCCAGGGGAATCGCCCTCAATTTGGTGTGAAGCTCAGCTTCTTTTCGCGTCACTACGATGGAATTCCACGGCGCCCAGGGTTCAGAAAGAATCCACCGGCAGAGGGTCAGGTCTGCCAACTCGGAACAACCGGAAAGGGCCGACCTGTTGTCCCAAACTTCACTCACTAAGAAAAAGATGTCCTGGACATCTACGAGAAGCTCATACCGATCTGATGTAGGTGTGACCTTGGTCTCGGTTATGGGTTCTTCTTGATCAGCCTTAAATAAGTCATTAACATCCGTGGCCTTGTATTGTCCGACGAGACGTTCTCTGTGTTGTTCCTCCACCGCGTGGTCTAGAGCCTTAAGTTCCATGGCCCGGAGTCTTCGGCGTTTTTCTTCAATTGATTCCAAGACGAGACGGGCTTCTTTTTCACGAAGTTCTTCAAGGATAAGACGGTAGGGCTCGTGGTCGATACGATCGCGTCCGCGATTACCCTGTCGGAAACAGAATAAGCAGACGCCCAGATGGGTGGCCCTGGCACTGATGGCGAATTCCTTAGTCCTCAAAAACCGACCACATGATCGACAGCTGTGGGTGTCCTCCCACATTTTATTACGTGCCCCTGGAACCCTTTTGTTGGGAATCGGTAGAAAATCAGCAACGGCTGGGTTGTAATGAGTATTTTTGCAAAACTGAATAAATCGTTGGACAATACGCTGGCGAAGACCCGTCAACATTTTGCTGGGAATATTTCGCAGAATTAACTCAGTTTCACGCTCCAGCAGTGTAACAATATCGCAACTCAGGTTGGACGGCGATTTCCCAACAAGCCTTTTCAGTGTCAGTAGGAGATCCATCCTCTCGGTTTTATTAAGACAGTCAGATTTCAGGTTTTCGTACATGATCAGTAATTCTTTTGCTCTGAGAGTGTTTGGCGTATCCTTTTCAACAAGCTCGCCACTATGTGCAGCTGTCCAACGATTTGTCGCTGCTGCCTTCTCAAGGTAGTGCTCTTGTTTACGAAGTCGGCCATACTTTGATATCTCAATCTGATGTCGGCTTATTTTAACAATTAATTCGACCTCTTTGTCAACAAGGAGACCCATATTGGCTTTTCTATCGGCCAGAGTTTTTGAGGAGCGGTAAATTTTGGCAACTTCAGTCTTTCGCCACTGCTCAAGAGCTTCGAAGAGGCGATCGAAATCGGCCCGACGCTTCGGAGCTGATCGGCGATCGTAGTCCCTTTTAAATCGGTTTGCCTTTTCTTCTTCATATTTTCGCTCCTCTTCCTCGAGATACCGGTAGTAAATATCTCGTAGTCGCTTGAGGCGAGCCACTTTCAGCTTGGCTAACCAACGTCGAACATGTTTTTGAATGAAAATTGCCTACACATAAGGATAAAATAGATCTAGGAAGAGAATACCACACATCTATATATCAAAGGTACAAATATTTGCAAATTCAACATGGCCAACGACCATAATTAACTTTAGAAAGCTTATAAAGGGGTCATTTATGAGAGTGGAGATTACAATACAGAAAATACTATGTACACGACAAGAAAATCAATTGTGAGGAACTTACAGAGCGTATGCGTCTACTTTCATATTCAGCTGCGGTTTCATATGGCCGTGGAGAAATTAGCCTATCCTCGATGTTAGTTACGTAGTACCCAACCTTAGTCATGGACGTAGAGGAAGGTTTAAGAGTATCCTGTGCAGCATGTTTCATTTCAAAAGTTTGGGTTTCCCTCGAAGACATTGGGCCGATGGGAGTTTGAATTGGTTTGGGGAAGCTCTGTGAGGTGGCATGATGAAACTCGACATTATCAGTCATCCTACGATATCCTCCAAGGAATGGTCTCGGTGGAATATCAGCAGCCCAATTTATTTGTACGATATGTGGAGCACCATCGGAAGTCGGCTTTTCCAAAATGACATTCAGGTTATCAGGTTGTTTATCCTTTTCCGATTCTTCGCCCTTATATACGTACACATGTATTTCATCTGAACGAGATAGCTTTAGCGTTCTTCTGCCCAAATGAATTTTGGTTGTTCTTGAAGGATGCTTAAAATTGCACTCAATATGAGGCACAGTGCTCAGATCCTTTAGAAGACGTTTGGGCGTTTGCCCACTTTTGATAACGGATCCGTCATACAATAGCTTAAGGTTTTTAACGCGATCAAAACATTCTGTTGCGAGAAGACGTTTGAGAAGATCGAATGGTAGGCCATCTGGTAAATCATTGATAACCATTACTGTATTGTAGGGGAATCTGATGTTTACAACCACGCACCAAGGCTTGAAACTGATACCAGATTGGGGTCCTGCATTATTTTCATTGATATCTACCCCAAAAATAAATACGAAAAGAAGAACCTACAATTTGCATCTGGGTTAACACACTCGGACACGAAATCTAGATTGGCATCATTACTATGTTTGTCAGATCCAGCTAGAAGTGACCTCGCAAGTCGAGAATTCATAACACATTTGGCTTTAGATCCGTCATCAGAGTTTATAGAACCTGTGGCACACGTAAGAGTCACTGAGCTTTCGTCCCTAATTTCTGACATTCGACTACGGGTATCTTAAAATCAATTTATTGGGCTTGATGCAGACCCTTATATGGCCTTGAGATTACGTTGGAAACCATAGAAACGTTAAGTACGCCGAAATGAAAATGCTTTCAAGGTCATATCTAATCTCCGGTGTCAGTTGAAAGCATCTGTTTAAAATATAAAAAAATTACTGATTGAGTACTTCAGCCAAATATTATATTTAATTTTAAGAAGATCAATCCGACCACAATGTTTTTTTATGTCTGGAACAGCGAAAATGAATTGGGGGACCGAATGAGTGTTAACGGAATTTAACCCGGGGATTTGAGCAGCTGGTAGCGATGCGTTGCATCAGAGAATATGGAGGGCGGATGTATTTGGCTTTGTCGTAAGCGCTACCGTGCCAATCTGTTAGATGTAACCACTTAATTACATGTTAATGTTCCGAATTGCGTAAGTTAACATAGCAATTTAATTCATATGTGATTTTAAAACCCACTCTGGACTAGTCAAATTGTTAAACTTTCTTTCATTCTGCTAACAGATTGCAATTCAATTATTATCTAGTAAGTGTTTGACTTTTGCATCAATTCGTGGAATCTATCACCAAACCAAATGGATAGAGCATACGTACAATCAAAACGACTGACTACTATGAGGTCGGTCCTTTCGACAAAATATCATCCTTTAGGGATTAAACATATAACTATTGGCAAGAGTATAAGCAAATGTTTACCGAATTTGGTGATGCTTGTAGAATTATTTATCTGAGATCGTATTGATAACGAAACGTCGAACCGAAATCACCTGGCTTGGCACAATACGCATCGGTGGTGTAAGTATTTAGTTGCACAGTATTTGCTGAAAGAAATAAAATATGGTTTATCGATGTGCTGATTGGATGCGCCATAACTGGTATCTTTCGGCGAGGAAGTAACAGTGTGTAAGCGAGGCGACACACCCTTGAATTGATGTGTTAAAATACTGCATAGTTCGTTCAAACGACGACTTATTTGCTGTTTAAAGGTCGTTAGTTGACCGCGGTTTAGCTAATGCTCCACAATTATCAATACGAAATCATATACAACATCTTCCTGGTTGTATCTGACTATTCCACCAACGTGCTGAAACGAATTTTCACTGCTTTCATTAGCGACAGAACATCACGCAACCAAAGTGACCTGAGTACAGCCGCAACAATAATTATAATTAGTAATTTAGGCGGCTAGCGTCCTTCCGTAGATATCCAAAAAAACGCTGTTACTTATAAAAACAAGTAGGGGTAGTAAAGAGCGATTCACCTGGAAACTGCTGCATTTGCATTATATCTGTAAATATATTCATCAATCAATAAATTCCCATGTTTATAATGAAACAGGGCGTATGGATACGTTTCGGTAGGAGTGTATAAATATTAGCCTCTTGCGGCGTTTAAGGTCGCAATCTTGGCACTTTATCGCCCAATGCCTTCTCCAACGAAGAAATAAGACTTTGAAGTTGAGACACGGAGAATTTGTCCGCCCTTTCCTTAAACATGCAAATATATGACGACAGCTACAGCTTGATGTATTTTCTTCACTATTGTGAAACTATTTTTATTTTACGCACAAAAATTAAACTTTTAAACAAGTTGCATAGTGCAACCGAGTAGTAAAAAAGGTGTTCCGAGGGCTTCTACAATGCTTCTCCGCGTTCTGCCACGCTGTCTTCACTTTCGTCGTCCATAACTGCGACGTTTAACTTGCTTGTGACAGCCTGCGCCAATGCTGCTGTGAATAGATGTCCAAAGCCGATGGAGCCCGATCGACAACGGTCCCTAAACGCGGAAAACACACGAGTTGAGTTGGAATTAATAGCAACATATAGGCTCATATCAAATTCAGTCGTCTTAAAATGAGTGTTTGAGTAATGACAAACTTTATCGATTTATTTGTTGGGCTAAGCGTGCATTTTTTGAACGCTCGTTACGGATAGGGCCTTTGAATGGCCGCCGTTATGCGTCTACGAAACTTTATATACTTCGAGGGTTTCATTGATCTTTCTTGCTTATTTTCTTCGCTGTTTATTCGTTAATTGCGCTTTACATATTGTGAATCCTTTATGTATAATCGCCACTTCTTGCATCAATTTCGTTTTTGTAAATTTGTAATGTAAAATATTTTTATCCTCGCGATCCTTATAAAGCGAACACCCTTATTATTATTATTGATGGCCATTATTTATAGTAGTTCAAACAATTATTGATAAATATCGATGATCAATTTGTTCGAAAACTCTCTCAGTGCTAAAATAAAGAATTGATATGGAAAAGGTTAGAGTCTCACATGATCCACTCAACGGTAAAAAGAAGATAAACGTCCTTAGTCTCAATGCCGATCGTCTTGAGAATTGTGATGATTATGACAATGCTGGAGCTTCGCACATTTGGTATCCCCAGGGTGGCGAATCCGGTCAAAAGTCTACAAGACACAAGAAAGAATATCCATAACTTGGCATTGTTTGTCCCTTGGGCTACTCGCGTTAATCACACTGTACCTGACTTACGCGATGGTGACGTAGGTCCTAGTCGCGATTTCGAAGCCTGTACGTTGGGCAAAGAACACGCAGGCAACTGCCTGGAAAACTCCGGACGCGTCGCCCTTAAGAGCTGCAGACAAGGGTATAGCGAAATGGCTGATTTTCTCTTCAATTCCATAGCCTTCGCAAAATGTGAGCATTTCCGGAATAGCCAAAAGTCTGCAGATGAAAGAGAGGGGTTGGATGGCGACTTTATTATTTGTTTAGGTTACATCATGCAAAACGCACGGCGCGGTTGTAACAAATGACAGCAATCCAACCCGGAAACCCTTGTACAAAATGACAAAGGGGTTACGAAAGGAGGCCAGGGCGTAGATGGACATTTGGATAAGCATGTGTAACGCCAAACCAACAACGACGGTACACATGAACAGTCCGAGTTTAGAGAAAGCTGAACTCAAATCGTCAATGCCTGCCACCGTTCCAGCAACCATGAAGCAGACACCCATTGGTGATAACCTAAAATGCAATGAATCCGTCTTCATTTCAAGGAAAGCCATGGCCACGCTGTAAAACTACATTTGCAAGTAATTAAATACAACAGGAAAAGGTTCGAACAATCATGAGCTCATCTGAATTGTGTATATGGTACCTAGGAGTAGAAGTATTATATCTGATTGTGGCACTGTCATAAGCGAATATCGTGGCAATTAACCGACATCTTTAACTCGCTACCTGGCACCCAACTCTTAATTGTATCTCCGGCAGTAGGAGATTTTTTGTCAGGCCGGCTGTTCTCCGGGTCAATTGAATAGCATGCCATTTGTAGGAGGTAGGTTGATTAAGCGTGTATTACTTGAGAAACCATCGCATGAGGATTCGCACAATGGCGCCGATTGATCTGACGACATTAATGAGAGCCCGACCAGCTTCACCCGAGGCCCCGGCGGCGATTCCAAAAACAAACGAGGTGAAAATCAAACCTGAATGTACAAAAAGAAGATATTATTGGCCGATTGTCGGGTAGATTGCAGTCTTTAGTAAAGAATAATCGAGTAAATGTTATGTTTTATTTTAATTTAGTTTATATCGAAAATAATAAAATGTCGAAAAGAAGATTTCTGAATTAATTTATGTGTGAATCGATAAATTGCTTGCATTCGCATACAATCTCGTTTGTTTTGTGTACATCTTCTAGCCGTAATCTGGCGTCCCGCTATTATAACAAACCAATTTCGCCATTATTCAGTAGTTCCAAATGACAACAAAAAACTAACCAATTATATTAAGTGAGAAGAGCTGCGTTGAAACGGTCTCCGTTACATTCTTGTGTGGAAAATAAGTCCAGCGGCGAACGGTTTTGACCTACGGAAACACTGCGATAGTGGCCTGGCAAAACTCGAAAACATGCTCATAAACTTGCGAATCAGCATACCTGATAAAGGGTGATTCCAACAATGTTATCTGGAAAAATGATCCTTGAAAGCAGGCACGAGGTAGAAGCCATTAATTAGCAAGATGTAGGAAATTTGGTCAATAAAATTTATAATCTGAACGGCTGAACGTCATGCGTTAATAATAATAATAATGATGGTATTCACTTTATTAAGGTCACGAGTACAAAAGCATTCAGATGTAGAATTATTTATCACGAATAAACGAAATAACAACTAGTTAAATGCACACGAAAGACAAATTGGACCCACGAAATGTGTGCAGTTTGGCAAACTCGTAATTGAACAATAGTTTTGCCGGCATAAGAGCAGTGAAAAGGTGCAACAACTCACCAAAACAGATCACCAAACGCGTCACTGATAGTGACAGGAGCATCCAGCGGTCCGAGACTTTTAATTTTCGTCGTCGTTTTGTCCGCGAGACCCGGTTTCATGAAATAGGCTACCGCAACACCAATTGAACCGCTCAGTATGTCCATAGCGAGGATAAAACACATCGATACACCAGCAACCTTTCCGTTTGCTCTTGAGTGTACGCCATCCATCGCTGTAGGTTGAAAAGGAGGCTGATAGATTTCAGTTGTTAGGTTTCAGGTGAAATAACAAAATCTTCAGATCAGCAGGATAAATAACCACAACTGAGTTTTTGAAAGCCCACTCAGTCGCAAACCAGTTCAGGTCGATCAGGGTAGGCGAATCTCAGAATGCTGATCCTATCTTCTCTTTGGTAAACGTTTAAGTGGAGTAAAAACAAAAAATCTCGAAAATATAACCCCCGGATGTGATAGTGAAAAATACCATAAGTCAAGTTACCGGTAATGATGTTTGTTACGATGGTGGGAAGGATAGTCAATCGAAGGAGTTTTAAATAAAGTAATCCCGGCATTTCTATTAAGGAGTAAATGGATTTATAAAATAATCAATACTTTCTTGTCAATATTTCGATCTAATGACTTACTGATCCAGCTGACGACGAACGCAGAGGGTTTTGTTTCGCCAACCTTGATTCCAATGACGAAACCGATGCTTACACCCACCAGAGTGAGTATGGTGAATGTATAAGACTTGAAAAATTCCAGGAATTTATGTCCGCATCTCTTTGCCATAGCCGTTTCGGTAGTGGTTGAAAAACTGCCTGCTGACGACATCTTATCGTGTGATTGGGCAGCTTCACCGCACAGAATGTCGGTTAATGTAGGTTAGTCTTGATCATATGGACCTGCTAAGCACAGCAACCCATGAGCGTGTGAGAAGTGAGGTGGAGGCTGGCACCGTTGGTGCTCTGTGACCAATGACCGTATCCCGACTTCAGGCTTGACTTACCACCTCGCTGCTGCATGCTTTGTTCCTAAAATCAAAACCTAAAATCAATCTCGGGTGTTGGTGATCGTTTACACGTACTCGCGATCATTTTAACGCGTGTATCGTGAGTATTTCATCCTTGTGTTTTGGTTTAGTTCGCAATACAGGCCACGGAACACGTTATTCTGTCGATTTGGTTGTCCTCTGGCCATTAAACACCGAAAGGTGTAGACCTTGCCCAATAAGTGTGGTGTGCTGCAAGACGCAGTGCGTTATCAACTAATCTTGAATTAGTACACTTATAACCTTCTGTCTCATAATGGTGTTGTACTCATCAAATACGCGGACGATCTGACTTTATGCAAAGCCTACGCGACGAATAAGGACTCTCATAAGTAAGGTATTCGAGTGATCTTCAGAGAATGGCCTTCTTTTGAACGCATCAAAATGCATCTCCATTACCTTTTCCTTGAGAGCAGATGTTGACACCCCGGAAATCGCTTAACACACAATTTCGCCTCGAGCTAAAAATCAAAATTCCTCGGCGTTATTTGAACATTCGTTTATCTTGGACTGATCATTTCGATGCAGTCTTCGGTAAATTTCGACGCCTCTGTTTCTTAATTCGCCGGTCAGTAGACTTAAGTTGAACTCAAACGCATAAAAACATTTATCCACGCCTGTATATTATTCCCTCGTGATTTGTCATTGCCTCAAATGTTCTGACTTTTTGACAACCCATAGGCTTTTTAAAATAATTTCGTTCAAGGAGCACATCCTCTTCAATACGGCATTAAACCACTTGAGTGCCCCTGTATTGATTTAATGTTCGCCGGTACCTTTTAATTCCTCAAGATAACGTTGTCTTAATTGTTCATTTCTTTTCACCATAGCCGCGACTGGCGCTTTTTCTGTACGCATTCGCCGTCCGTTGGGAGTTGATCGCGTCTCAGTTATTGTTTAAATCAGCCATTCCCTATTCATTTCGATACGTCAAGCGCGCGCACCTTACGCTTTCCTCGCCGTGCTCTGGCCTTTGTCTCCCCAGTGGTCCGTCGAAATCCACGGAACCACGCCGGCTCTTCATTGGACGCTTTACCTCCAATCGTTTTAGGCCTCTTGGGTCGCCTATTTCCATTGGCTGATTGCGCCCAAACCCTTGTATAAATACGACCGAAAATCGATTGCCTTTTGAGCCTTCCGTCGTCTCTCTAACTACAGGGTTTTGCTTATGTCTAGTCATATGGCTTAGACTGAAATACAATTACGGTCATGAACCAACCAGGCGTCGCTGTTGAAGGAAAAAAACGCATGCCTTATAAAGCATATATGTCATGTAGTGTGTCATATAATTGGGCGGTTCAGACGATGTTAGGTGTATACGGTACATCCGACAACAGCATAATGGATGTTGCATCGTTTTTCCCATCGATGTCACCCTTAGAGACTGTGGTGTCTTCACCTGCAAGTGTGGATACGATTCTCTCCTGCGTCCGTGAAGGCGCGCCTTTGCAAAGGTACTGGGTGAAGGCAACACAGTACAAATGTAAAAGTGCTAAATTGGTTGTTCGACAGCGATCCCTGCAAAGATAATTGACAAGATAAAAAAAACATGGCCGACTGTTAGGTATAGAGTTTCGGTTATGTAGATCATTGTAGGATTAGGCAGTGGTCAGATAACCAGATTCTGGGATCAGCAGCGTCAAAAACTCACATTAGCCAATCAATGGCAAAAAGGAGGCCGACATAATTTGCGGGAACACCCAATGCCGAGAGTATTGTAACCAGGATAACAAGACTCGAACTTGGAATATTCGGAATTGCAAAAACAGCAGCGGCGCTTAGCAGGCTAAAACAAAACGAGAGCTGAATGCATAAATAACAGTTTCGGTGTCATATTATAGGAATTTGAACATGCGGAGTATTGTATTTCTTTGGTATTTTGTGTCGATTTGCAGACCGTCTTTAGAAAGCATACAGCTTGAGTCATCTACATAAACATCCTTCACTCATTGTCTTTTAATCTGCTTATTTTATATTCTGAGCCTCGCTTTATGCAAAGTTTAGCCCGAAAAGAGCCAATTAAAATAGCCAGCCAATGAAAGCCGAACAGGTTGCCAATGTGATTTGACTAAAACATGACTATTTGTACGCTCGACCTAGATGTGCATGACTCATGTCGTGCAATTAAAGGACAACATTATCTCGATTATACGCGATAAAAATGAAAAAGGCTTTGTTGGGGAACGTCTTGCAAACCCAAACCGTTGGCAAACGAAAACCAATGAGATTACACACACACACGCACTAATAACCACTTGCAGTGAGACTGTATGGTTTGACGATGACACATGCTCCGGGTCAAACAGAACTGGACCACGCAGCACGTCAACTTTTCTATCAGCGGTAGTTTGATTAGGCATATTTAAATCTTAATTGAACGCCTACATCACAGTGACAACTGTGGCGACAGTAATCGGGAAATTGTTGATTTGTGCGATGAAGATTGCCGAGGCGCTGAGGAAAGCAGCTGAACCATCGCCTTTCAGAGTTGCCGTAAGAGGAACCACGAAGCGAGAGAGGCTGATATCGACACCAAAACGATCGCTTGCCGTGTACATGTCAGGAATCGCTACCACTCTGGAAGTAATAAGACCGAAAACAAGGTTACACTCTTGAAGTAGTGTGGTCATATGTATAATGTGGTTGTCCGATAGGTATTTAATAGCCTATCAGATGTAATTGAAAGCGATCATTTGAACCGCATATCGTAATCCTAAACGATTTATAAGGGCAGAGGTATCTCTTTACCGTGGCTGTATCAAGAAATCCCTTAAATACCAATATATTCTGATAAAAATTTGAGTAGGGGTGATTATCGACCAGTTCAGTCACGTGAATTGCATAGTAAAGATTTCCGTAAAATTACGTCTACTTACGGGGCTAAAGTAGTGAAGGCGATTAGCCAGGTTCTGAAGCAGTAGGGCAGAAGGCGAAAGGGATTTGCCCGACAGGAAACAGCGTAGATGCAAAACATGATGACAAGGTGGGCCAGAAGACCCACAATAACGGTTGCCATGAAGATTCCCAGCTGACTGAACGTTTTGCCGATATCACCAACAGCTGCTATTGGGCCGGCGATCATAAAACAAACTCCGATTGGCGTGAAACTAATTGAAAATGTAATTGATATAAGAAAATGTTCGAGGGGACTTAACATGTCTTGATTTATTTTAGATTTTAATCTAGGCCACACCCTTATTTAAATATGTCAGGCATTGTACTGTCTTCCGGTTTATAGGGTTGTGTTCGGCCTTTCGCATTGTTTACTACTTGTGGGATACTTTACGGAATAGAGCATATTCGGCGATGCAATCATTGACGCGGCTTAACAACGCTGACTTGAGCAAAGATCGCAGCCGATGTAGTTTCGGGGCAAATCTCGTTTCAATATGCAATTATTTTGGTTACGCGATCATAGAAATCCTGTTGAATTTGGAACGAAAGTGATTATTTTAGCAATGATGCTGGGTTACTCCTGCCGGCGATTACAAGCGCACAGCGGCAGCCACAAACGTGGAGCCTTCGTCCAGTAATTTAAAGATTTGTTTTAAAGTCCATAAAGCCATAAATAGTTAGCTGCAACTCACTGGAGCAAAACATTCATTATCTTGAAGACCATTGTTGAGATGGCATTCATGAAATCCAGGAATGGTTTTCCTACTTCACCCGCTGAACTCGCGGCGATGCCGAATATGAATGAACAGAAGAGAATGCCTAGGCGAGATAGAAAGCGGAGATAAAGTAAGTCCAGACATCACATCTGCTGATAGGATATAAGTCGATGTGCTAAGGGAACCCACCAAGCATGTTCGCAGAGCCGACGTTAGTGATTGTCCTTTGAACGGTTTCATTGCCGAAACCGTGTTGGGTGACAGTGTAGACAGTCCGAGACTGAAAATAACGAAAACATCTAGAATTTACCCAACATATATTGTACAGGGGCTTTTAGTTAAAAAGTTAAAGTGAAGTTTCCGGGAAATTATTGGAACAGAAAGTAAATTCAGAAATTCAAAGGTTACCTGAAAAAGACTGATTCCAACGATGTTGTCGGGAAAGAGATTACTAAATTTCAATGTAAAATATAATTAAGGAAGTATTAAACGGCAAACGGCAACCCATTTCTGAGAGCTTACTAGAGAAGATCAGCAAAAATATCTGAGGTCTTCGGGGCGATTTCGGTTTTGAATTCTTGAATCTCCCGACTTGCATTGGTCGAGAACAAAATGCCTGTAATCAAAATCGGAACCCACTTTCAGTTAGATATTCAATTTAAAAAATCCAAGCGAACTTTGTCCTCGAAACCATCGCGGTTATAGTTGAAGATGGTACTAAGTTCAAGTTTATGCGGCCATCTACTACTAGAAGATAAATAGGTTTCATGGGATTTGTCATAATAATAATAATAATAATAATAATAATAATTGTAGTGGTAATATTGTGACAGGTGGCGTCCACGGTGTCACATGTGGTGGCCTGACATGGGAGTTGACTCAAGGACCCTCACAAACAGATTGAGGATGGCAACTGCTACACCATAGGCCGTTTACGGTGTGGCGTGAAGTGGGTTCTAGGTAGTAATGCACCTGGGAATGGAATCCGTCATGTCCCTCTCGTTGAAATGTATCAGCCGTTGGACGTTGAGTCAGAGAACACACTCCGAGATATTGTTTCAAATGCTGGCTAAACAAGGTACAGCATCCGGGACTATACCTCTCCCGAAAACCAGGGCGATGGAGAGCTGCCCCAAGGTCCATCCAGACAGACCTGGCTTTAAAACAGCTAGAGGTTCCCTTTGACCAAAAGCAGGATGAAACCGTGGATGCCATGGAACATTAATAAAAGGTACATTATCCATGACGCCTATTTATCACATTACTTGAGGATAAACCGACTTCGTGGGGGTTCGCTATGAAGTTTCTCGGGAATATATTTAAAGGTAGAGTCCCCAGTGCCTGACCTGGGAGTTTAATCAAGGTCTTTCATCAACAGAGCGCGGATGCAAACGGCTAAACCATCTAGCCAATCCTTTCCTAGTGGGAGACAGCCACGCAAGCGATATGAAATGTTTGAGCTAATTTGACACCGCTGGTTTTAATGTTTTTCTTTAAATTAAAGTTATAAAGTGCTTCACGGTAAGGTCAAATGTCTAAAGTACCAGTGTTCAGATGTTAAAACAACAAAGTACATAATCTGAATAGGTCGCGCCAACATGCGCTCGCACAAGAGTTCAACGACTGGGGAACGTACCCGGTTTTAGTAGGAGACTGGCACAGGCCCCGCATATGGCCGCGGTGACGTTCGACACTACGATGAACGCGAACGCAACAAGAGTTATTTTTCCATTTTCCTTCGGGTCCAGGGTTGCAGTCACTGAAAAATACGAGCGTAAACTATAGTTACAGGGTCATCAGGATACAATGGCTAACGAGATTCCGCTAATCTAGTTTTTGGTACATGTTGTTGATTTATAGGCAAATATGGGGCAGCTACCATTGATGACGCTAGCTGCGATTAGAGGAAGGATTGTCAGCTTCAGCAACCGAATAAAGATGTCTCCCGGCATTCCTATGGATCGCGAAAATAAAATAACTCCAGCAAAATCGACGTTACCGATCCACATAAGTGCTTCCTCGCCCGGAGAAACCTTTCGTAGGAGCACCCCGGTAGTAAAGCCAATGAATACCGCTAGTATAGTCAATATCATCAGCAAATTCTCCTTCATCAGACGCATTATCCGCTGGCACTTCATGGTTCTTAGTCGCAAACTTGTGAAACACTCACTCACTTACTCGCGAGTAGATTACATGGGCGCGCTTACAGCAGGCCAATGAGAATGGACACACGTAGACCCCACTTTGTCCAATCACGAAAAGGTGCCGAGAATTCATTGGTCAGTTCGTGAAGGTAGCCGGGTGGACTGGGTGACCAAATTGGCAGTTTAAAATTACATTTGTTGATGGTGGTTTCACGTCGACAGTTTCAAAAACAAGTTTTAAATAATAATTCGAAATCGAAAGAAAGTCCAAGCTGGAGGGATAATTCCGATCGGCTGTAAATAGCAAAAGACAGACTCCGGTATTTCATGGGCAATGCACCCGTTGACAATTGCCTGCAAAGCGGTTCATTTGGCGCAGATGTGCTTTCTATTCAGTATTTAAAGGCTGGAAATTTGGTCAAGACGCAGAAATAGAAAATATACTTTTCACGTCCATTAAGAAAACGATCAAGTGAACCAAAACAACCAGTCAAGCAAACAGATTTTCCCTTTTGACTCCATTAACACGTTAATTATTGTTATTCGAAGGCGTTTAATGTGGTTATTAGGTTGATTGCCGCGTATTCAGACTTCGGCTGGTTAATAATAATAATATTCGCTTTATTAAGGTCACGAAGACCAAAACTTTCAGCATTAAAATTTACAATACACAAACATGTTACAGGACGTAACGATTATGCGTAGAAAATGCAGAATAAGTTAAGAAGAATAAACGAAGTAACATCAAGGTAAATTTGCAAGAAAGGCCAATTTAACCTACGAAGTATCTAAAGTTTGGCAAACGGTAAATGGCGGCCATTTAATGGATCGAACGGTGTATGAGACAGGATTTTCGTTGGAATCACGGCCTTTGCCCATGCCTGGATAATTCCCCTCGTAGTAAACAGTTTACCCCTAATTGTCTAGGGCCTCAAATGTTCGGGCTTTTTAAAGCAAGCTAGTTTTCTAGTGGATATTGATGCTCCCCATCCAAGAGACCATTCAACCCCTTGTCACTGGTTGTTCACTCATCGCTGCTCGTTTATTAGGTGACCCCTAATAAATACAATCTATGCGAAGGCAATACCGCTTAATTCCAACAAAACTGCGTCATATCTCGATTCCGTCATTCCATATGTGTCCCAATTTCCAGTTTCACCCGAACAGGTGAATCAGAACCTTAGAACCGATTTTCATACATGGCATTGCTACAAGCTTTTTTGAGAACGTTTTGGTCATGTGAGCAAACCTTAATAAAGCAATTACCATAATTATTATAGTTAACTCGCCTTAGTACCAATTTCGGTATTCTTCAACGGGCCAGAGCAACTCCCGTCACTTTCGTGGAACTTTCCACCCCCCGCCAAGATCAATCAAGCTGTATGCAGGGACACCAGTTGCCCTATTACTGGAGGGGCATGTTTTTACATGTTTTTCAATCCAACTGGCCGCGAACTCGACACAGTCGCGCGAAAATTCGAGTGGCCTTGCGTGTTCATTCCCGCATCAGACAGAGGAACAACAATCGCTCCATCGCCCTAAACTACCCAATCACGGGACAGTCACGCGCTTTGTTGATGAAATGCCGCGTGATTATTTCGCCGGTCGGCAATGGCGACCGCTAAAAAGGCTAGACTCCCTTGAGCGTATTTTTGTTGCGTAGTGGTCTGGGCTCATTTGGGTAGTTTTCCTGGAAAGCCTACTAATGCCGGTCCGTAAAGTGTGTAACGAAACATTAAAACTGCAAAACCATTCTGAAAAAGACATCAGGGACAAGGCAGACATTATAGAAGCAATTTATGGTTCCATACGTCTGTCTATCATTTTGGGCATAAAGCCAAGCCACGTGATCCGTTTATTTGTGTTGATTTTATTTAATCGATGTAGAAGGTAGCGATTGCTGGCACGTCGTTATCTTTAACTGCTTCCACACTGAGGAACCTGATATTTCACCTAGAAAACGTTCGAACATTTCTCATATCTATTGTGATTCCCTCATTATCGAGATAAACTCCTCATTAATGGCTACCCATTACACGTATGCGTCACGTACGAGCAAAGAAACCACAGGTGACCATTAGTCATGCAAACCTAGGGCAGGAGTTGCAACTAATTTCGGGCACACGACTGGTAATTAGTCATACTCAAATCTCATGGCTGACCACGTGACCCTCTCGGTCAACCCCTTGCATAAAAGGACAAACACAACTGCAAAACATTCAGTTTCGATGGGATACCTTTCTTCTTAAAGCCTTCCGTGCTCGTAATCCGCTGGGGACCGGTGGTCTAGCGGTAGCCACAAACAACATTTTCGTGAGTTGAACTCCCAGGCCCCGAACGGGGTGCAGCTGCAATGCGGCGATAAGGTGGCGGAAACCGGCCGCATCGCCCGGAATTCATTAACCAACCAACCACAACTCGATGCGTGGGAGGACGCAGCGCCCACTTCAACTCCCTCTTCGGGTGGGACTGGACACGACGCCATCCGCCCAATATTCCAAAGAATCAAGAAGCATCGAAAAATGAAAGCGAAGGATAAACGAACGAAGCGATTCATTGATTCTGCTATCACCCGCCACCCTTATCCACGCCAACCGGAAGAGAAGAGGGATCAGACGCCGGAGGAGTTCAGGAGAATTTACGTGAACAGCCTCTCCTAGAAATTGGCGCGCGTTTTGGATGGGGCCTTTCAATGGCCGCCATTTCCCGTTTGCCACACTTTTTTATACTTCGTAGGTTTAATTGGCCTTTCTTGCAAATTTGCCCTGATGTGACTTCTTTTATTCTTCTTAACTTATTCTGCATTTTCTACGTATAGTCGTCACTTCCTGTAACATTTTCGTTTATTGTACATTTTAATGCTGAAAGTTTTGGTCCTCGTGACCTTAATCAAGCGAATATTATTATTATTATTATCCTATTAACCAGGCTGATGTTGTTTGTATACATGGTTCTTTGGCTCAATTAACCAATAAAAATAGAGGCCTTAAGGAGGGGCCAAAACTTGGGAATTGAGTTTCCAAGTCTAGAGATTAAGGTCAGGCAAGGTTAATAGACAGTCGGAATGTCTGGTTCTGAATCGGGGTGTCATAGCTCGAATGGGGGAAGAATTAATAAATGGGAATGAATTAAGAGAGCATTTTTCTTAGGGAATCGAACGGTTCCATAACAAATGACTGACTCGTATTCTATCTGAAGTAAACATCCATGGTGTCCGTTTTATTTCTTGTCCATTTTAGTAATGAACTCGTTTGTCCTCTTGCCCTCAGTCAAGCTGTTACTTTATTCTATTCCAGTTTTTTTAAATGACGGACCCACGATTATTGAACATGTCATTAGACGGATGTTGTTGACAGGAATTTTTGTTGAGATTATAATTCCTGTTTTTAATCGCCATAATTAATTAATCAAAACGGAGTTTTTTGCCTACGAAAATTAATTCGAATCGCTTGTTTAACCTCTTGCAGAATGTCCCAGCCGGAAAGACATGCAGTCGGAATATTCTTCTTTCAGATAAATGAAACGTAACGCTTCTTGGAAATGACGGTATAAAAAGGGCACAATTTGTCCTCCCATGGCAGGTTGTGTGGGAATACCGATTTATAGTCGGTTCTACCAGGAAGTCGCAACCCTTCAATACTTATGAGTCAACTTGTCTCGTGTGATGAGGGCGACAATCAACGGTTTTAGCTGAAGGGTGTGGTTTGGTATCATACAGGTTGACGTCCAATTAAGACAGTCATATAAGACGGAGGTGCTATGGCCCAATAGAAACGCGTTCTGTCGGCTGGGTCCCTGCAGGCGTGAAACAGTCTGCTTAAGTCTAGCCCATGTCTGATTCAACGCAAAACGGAAGAATTATAAATGATTCAGAGGAATCGACAAGTCGTAGGATCCAACTAATAAGAGGACCCCAATAGTGTAATTCGGTTTTTAATTAACTACACAGAAAGCTCTTGATGATAGATTTCGTCGTGCTAGATAATGAGCCGATTTAATGGATGCTGCCAAGCGGATTCTTCGGCATACTGTTGAAGTGGCATCATCCAACACTTTGCCAATGCAGGGCGCGCGTTTTGGATAGGGCCTTTCAATGTCCGCCATTTCCCGTTTGCCAAACTTTATATACTTCGTGGGTTAAATTGGCCTTTCTTGCAAATTTACCTTGATGTTACTTCTCTTTATTCTGCATTTTCAACGTATAATCGTGTAACAGTTTTGTTTATTGTACATTTTAATGCTGAAAGTTTCGATCGTGACCTCAATAAAGCGAATGATTATTATTATTATTACATGTGGCCGTCAAGCTTGCTCAATTCCGGATCATGCTGTCGTTTTCGCCTCTTAATCGCTGCATCACAGGCAATACAGTAACCATTTACAATAACACCACTGGGCATTCACCAAAGCAAACTTATCGGAGTTTTATTTTCATTTCAGGCAGTCCCCATGAAGTCCGCGTTGCCCATTAAACACTCAATTAGATTAATTTGCAGGGAGATCGCTTCTGACGAACAATTATCATCAGAAGTGTGAGTGCACATAAATGGCGCATTATATAACGCAAATGTATCCCATTCGGCGTTTGCAGACCATATATTTCCAGGGTTTTACGCGCCTTACTAACCCATTTACCTTATTGCATCATATTCTTCTAGTCGGGCTCCTACAGATCGTCCGACAATCACATGCTCCCGGAGTCCAAATTAATAAAATTCCTTAAAAACTCAGAAATGAGGAACAGAAAATGAGAAAAGATTAATCGTTTTATGGCTTACCCCCCATTCTAGTTCCAGCATCCGTTTTATTTGACGTAAATTTAAATGCTTGAAGTTTTGATGGCATAGTCCAAATCAAGCAATCAAGACATTCAAACACTCCCCTTGAAGCCGATGGACACATCAAAAAGAACAAATGCGCAGTAAGAAAACATAAGCTCTTTGGAAGCGCGACAAACACACAAATCACACGTCAAAATAGCCCAAATACACATAATTACACACAGACAAGCCTAGGGGAATAGTCAATGCTGATCTATGGGCTAGCAACACGGCCATTCAGGGAAGATAGGCATTGAAGATGCTTCCAGTTTTGGGTTTTTTTGAACCTGGCTTCCGGGTGTCTATAGAGAGTCGTTTCTGGACAGCCTATACGAAAAGGAGAAAAAAATGATTCCGTTATAAAAAATCGATTGACTGCCAAGGACTGTCCTGACTTCCCTTCAAGGTTGTTTCGCGACATTACGACCCGAATACGCCCAATTAATCTTTGATGGTTTAGGAAATTGGCAAAAGACCTCCGAAGAAAACGATCTACATTTGAAGGTTTACCGATCTTACAAAATTTCAAAGCACCATTATTTCCCCAACAAGTGGGCGCTAGACCGACTTCCAATAAATCGTACACAACTATTTAAATTGGGATTAAGGTGAAAATGCCCTCTTGCACAATTCCCAACTCCGTGTGACCACACTATGCTCGCTACACTTCAAATGGCTTTCATCATTTTAACTAGAGAAAAAATTCATTTCCTCAATAACGAGTTTGCCGCCATAAACCTACAGATTTGAACTGGCCTCGCTACAATGTGCGGCCTCTATTTACATTCATGCATGCTCGTCGTAACGATATGTGCATGGACATCAGAGGGCCCTCTGTTAGCACCATTGTAGGCTACACCTCTAGTCACTAATCTTGTGTGCATATGCATGTGAACAGATTGACGACATTTTCCAGAACACCATTCAATTGTAGGGCGGTCAGCATTCTAGCTGTGCTGGTGAGAGACCCCGGATTCGAATGTCGGGTCAGGTCATATAATCCATCAACTTGGAGTCTGGGTAGTGACGGAAATTGGCCGCTGCGTCATTGGGAATTTAACCAGCCTGAATTCCACGTGTGGCCCCTAGGTTGGGTGGACGGTTGTGTCGGACGATGGAGCGGCAGCCTCTATCTGGCCGGGTGGCACTGGGGACGGCGCCACCTGCAGAATATTCCCAAGAATCCTCATGGAAACATCAACGAAGCAGGAGAAAACACCACCAGATTGCAGTCCGGTGTTTGTCTGTCGGCTGTTTGAAACAGTACATCGAAACGCCAGCGTGAATTCGTTTACGCAAGGTTGGGAAAGAGGTAACTGCTGGCGTCGCGATGCAAATGACAGAAGCCGCATTCCCAGTTTCGCGGCGGTAAAGCAGCCCGATTTCAATTAACATGTACAGCGTGCGCTTAACGATCGGCGAAAGTGCGCAAATTCCTGGGGGTCAAGCCACCTACCGCAGTGGCCAGCAAACTGGTAGTCTTCGAAAAGTGGCTCTTAGTGGTGGTGGTGGTGGTGGTGGAGGTGACCGTCTCCTCTCGGTCCGCCGAAGGTTTCACGCTGAAACACGACAGTCCAACCTTGTTCTTGAGTCCGAGAACGCAGGCCTTGGGGCGGTCGTCTTCAGGATCGAAACCCGGTGCGGCTGGGTCGTTGTGGTTTTCGGTGTCGCTTCGAGAAAGGAGACGACTCGACGAGGCAGTGGTGGGGGCACCGCCTGGGAAAAGCGCGGTCGAACGACTAAGGAAGGAGCCGCACTTGGGAAAAAAACACGAAAAACACAAGAGTTAGCTGGGTTGGTGTTTTGAATACAGAAATCGCACGCTTAGTCCGCAGTGAAACGTCAATAAATAAGCAGTCGATGAACAACATCGAAAGGGCGAAGGCCTCGGGTCTGGGATACGAAAGCGCTTTCGTCGGTTTGTGGATGTCAAAAGGAGCCGTGGGTTGGGTTTACCCTGTGGGAAATTGAGGAACGGGCATTGAAGCGAGATCTATAGACCACTTAAAGTTAATTACCGCCCCCCCTCCAAATGAGGCCAACACTTCTGACAGCATGGTTACCAAAGTACAAAGAAGTACATTATAAGGGGGTATGATCACTTGAACAATGCCGAGTCTGTGTAAAAACACATCACGCGCGGACTCGATCATCGGATACGCCGAGCAAGCCTCTCACACGCGCCCCGTCTGCATCCACCGCTTCCCGCCGATAACAAAGAGAATCGGACAGTTAGTCTATCATATTACACTGCCGTTGAGGCATTATCGCAGTTATTCTGGTTACTTGCACATTTCTGAAACTGATGAAAACAATTATAACGTTTATAACGGGTTGTTTATGCATTTTTTGGTTATGGTGGGCATTGGTGCTAGAAATTCGGCTCTCTCCGATCGCAATAAAGTAATGACATTGGTTTTCCACCGAGTCGAAACAAACATACTGTTATAATGAATCGATTGCACAACACATAAATGAAAGTCTGTCAGCGTAGTCTGGCGTAGTTTCTGTGTTTTAAGGCGAAAAGCAACGGCGTCGCAACCACCTTACCTTTGCTAAGAGAGGGGGAGGAGGAGTTGTCTGGACAGAAGACGATGAAGGTTTATCGAGTGATGCCGAGGGCATCTGGGAGAGCTGAGCACTGGGCACGACCTTGGGGGCCGGTTTTATTAGCATCGCTAAAATAAATTACACAATGAGCCATTACTGAACGCGGAAATTGATAAGGAGCCCGAAGGAAGTAGGTAATGCTAAATCCTGCCCAGGGGGACTCCACCCTATCGTGTCTGTATGTCTTCGAGAACGTGCTATTTCGACAAGAAAACCCATTTTTTAAGATAAAATAATGTTAATTATGCTGCAACCGTTTCACCCTGCTGGTTCTGTAATATTTTAGAATGTTGGGCCACGCATTCATTCATTCATTCACAAATCGGCCTATTTACCTCGCATGGCGTCTTCGCGGTAGTCACTCTGGTGAAGTCCCGTTTTATGTTATTTGTCGTCCTGTCCAACCGTGTCTCAATTTGAATTAAGGAAATTAGGCTCTCCTGCGAGAGGATTAACAGGACTCATAAGTGACTCAATTATGGCAGCCTTCGCGCTGCGATCGTGAGCTTTGATCGTACCTATCCGAAATTGAGTTTTCGGCGCTGCCCTTCTGCACTGGACAGGGTTATAATAGAATGCCATTGAGGCCAGGACAGAGAGACGTGGTTCATTGTGAGTAAAATAGACAATTTCGGCGTTACTCACTACGAAACCAGATTAAGTGGAAGGGTGGAAAAATTGAGTTAGTGTATGCCGTCTCATTTGCTGCAGTAGAAACTTTCCCAGCGCAAAAAATAATTGGAAAATAGCCAACAATTTAATCTCCAACCCCCCCCAGAGTAAGAACCTCACCAGACAACGTCCGCTGGCACGGATCTCGGGGTCTTGGTGTTCGGCAAGGCAGGACGTGGGAATTGGTTGAACGCTGCGAGGCGATCGCCTTCCTGCCGAGACTGCAGAACTGCAAACAAAAAAAAGAGATTGAACGGAATACACCACCGGGCTCGAAGCAATAAAGCATGCCAACAAAATGAACAAGAAAATCTCTTTAATAACGGCAAAACAAGTAAATGAAATGAGTAAGCGGTTGCCAGTAGCGAAACAAAATATCTCAATTAGGTTGTTCAACTAAATAATGACCACTGCTATTTAAAAATCTGCTTCAAAACCTTCATGTTGACAAAATTTGATGGTTATTACTATTCAAATCTTCAACGAGTCCTTGAATAAACCCGTGTTATTTAAAGAAGTATCGTAACCCCAACTGAGCTCGTAAACGCATCACCCCTACCTCCTCGAGGAACTGGAGATTCTGAACTCAACCTGCGGCAGATAGAAAATCAACAGCATCAGCCTGTAATCCCGCACGCCAAAAATCAACTCTCACGTAAAGCGTTCACTAAATGGTGAACTCAATGTCACCTACAGACGACTCTGTATCGACAGCATTGTCAACGGTTTAACAATTCCACAATTCACCCAGGACATTTTTTGGCATGCGTTGTGGATAGGGCCTTTCAAACTTCGCCATTCTGAAAAGATTTCCTCTGTTATTTTGTTTATTCGTGCAAACTTATTCTGCGTCTTCGATGCAAAATGGCCACTTCTTGCATCATTTTTGGTTGCCATATATTTTAATGCTCAACGTTTTGGTCCTCGTGACCTTAATAAAGCTGAAGACAAGCAGTCATTTGAATTTGCTTGGAACATCAACTTTGACGGATATCTGCTGTGACGGCGAAGCCAAATCTACGAACCAGCAATAATCCCGATATTTCTAACGCCAATTCGAGGTACTGGGGATTTTCAACCAAATGCTTCCATGCAGGTGGCAGTGGTCAGCATCCGCGTCGTGTTGGCGAGGCACAAGGGGTCGATTCCAGGATCAGGCAACCACGGGTGACACTGAGGATGCAACACGCTAGAATATTCCCGAGAATCTTCATGGTAGCCCCCCAAATGAAGCTGGAGGTTGCCGCGCAAATTTGGATTTTGATTGCATGGAGAGAGCACTCGTGAGTGGCAGACTCTTCAGCAACAACAACAACAACAACTTACCGCACTTTCCGGGGACGCCAGATGAAGGTCGCCACTTCTTTGTCCACTGTGTTCAGGGGAGGCTATGGGATCGGCGGCGTCGACCACCGCATATTTGAGTTCACGCTTCTTATCGTCGCCAGCGGGGTCTTTGTTTTCCAGTTCGTCGGAGTTGGTGGAAGCGACGTTGGGACCAGTGGCGCCACGCAAGAGCCAACGACTCATGACGCCGGCACCGCCAGACAACCAATCCGAGACGTCTGCCTCGGCACCACCGCAAGCCTCCCCGTCTTCCTCGTTGTCAAGGTCGACCTCGTTGCCGAAGAAAGGGTCGTCGTTATCTGCGGGGAGGGGGGTCGATTAATTGTTACAACATTTTACATCAATGAACATAATCACGTTTGAATGCTTCTGTTCAACCATATAGGTGATTTGTTTCGGCGCATGAGTGTATGGAGACACGGGGAGTCTAATTCAAGGGGAATCCACCCAGATGGAGACGTTAGCGTAACAAATAACTAATTCTAAACGGCCAAGCAACAGCTTCTCGCGAGGCTCGATGACATAGATTATTATTCGCACCCCTTGTGATATATCACGATTCATGACACCATATTGGCCGACGCCATTGTCTTGGCCTGGAGAATTATTTTCGAAATCGGTATCAAGGATAATAACCCACACAAACCATTTGTAGTTCCTGACAGATCAGTGCGTTATAATAAATAAAGAAATTTCGAAAGTAAGATACCAGAGACAATAAAAGGCGATAAAATTACCCTTTCGGATAACGCAATACCGGATATGAATAATAATGTGATTGTTAGCTGATTGTCAAAGATTAACGCGAAGAAGAAGAAGGCCCTGAATGTACCCATGCAACTCTATACAAATATATAGAGACATTACATAATTCATTGCATTAATCGGTTCAACATCCGGGGTCTGTAATTCAAACGGCGCCACTTTGTTGACTAAAACAAATCCTGATTCGAGCTGGGTCTCTGTCACCATTTTGCAGGGCAGCCAACAAACCACCGCACGTCACTCAACCACGTCGAACACGAACCCATAAACCCATCAACGCACATACACCGGAAGCGATGGGTGGAAGAAGAACGGACATGTCAACGAGCGTAAACCTAGTTAAACAATCGGGTTAACGTTTAGCGTAGAGAGGAAGCGTAAACACGGCACTGTTAGTACAAACACACACACACATTGAAGGGGGGGAGGGTGACACCACCAGGAATGTATTCCACCAGCCGGGAACGAATCGAGATAGGTCTTCGGACAAAGATACTCACCAAACGCGTCGCTATCCGCCCAAACATAACCGAGGACGGTAAAACGAAGACTCACTGAGACTGGGAAATTCGATCAGCACTGTTTACGACGAATCTCGAAAATTGGCTGGGAGATGGTCTCCCCAACGACGGATTCAGACGCCGCTGTACAGCCACAAAGAAGTTGTCAGACACTTCCACAACGCAATCTGCTACAGTGGTTTGGACATGTTATACGTCGCCTACATGCGGCGGTGAAGCAAAAATATAGATTGGCACAGTCAAAGCGGGCGTGGGGCGCTTTGGTCTAGTGGAGTCTACGATGTACGTCCCTGTGAACAGTACTGCACCACCATCTGCTGCGAACTGGCCTACAATCGCCGTGTGTGGACGGCCACCATTAGTGACATTCACGAAGCCAGGTAATTTTCATGAGGTGTCCGTTCGTCACCTCTCTCGATAGGCAGCGCATTCGAAATCGTTCGTCAGTCCCTATCGTAGTTGCTCGAGACAGTGAGCTTTCTTAGCGTAACCAGGGCTACGCGGTACAACCGACTTGGCTGCCGTTTATCTTGCAACTTTCCGGTCGTTGCGTAGGTGGTCTCGCCTCATCTGCCAGTGAGGCCTCCACCTCCGCTGTTTCATGGGAAGCTATACCCACATACGGGCGAGTGGGGGGTGATAAACCACCACAAATCGATAGAAATCGCCATTCAATCGTGTGCTCATAAATATAAACAGTACACCCTCGAAAAGCGACACGCTGTACTGGAAAGGTAGATAAACTGCTTAGAACCTGGAAACGTGTGATTCGCGGTTTATTAAACAACTGGATAGGCCATCAAAGTCGAAGACTACGCGCACGATTCAAAGACAATAAAAAACGTACCATTTATAACCATTATACCGCGTGAGAAATAAATATAAAACGGAGTGAGTGATTTGGTATAACTGATCGCCACGCCAGAAATGGTGTGTAACCGTTGAGAGTCTTAGAAGGGCCTTTTCGTGTCTTGGCTTCCTAGCTGGGAATTTCCAATGCCTTAAAGTCATCGTGGGTCACATTGAGGACAGCATCATTCATCGTCACCTTAACATCTGACCATCCAATCCACAACCTCTTTGGTTTGATCCAATGAAAATCGCTTTGATCTAGGCAACGCCGATGCTGCCGTAAGTAGCACTGACACCACTCGGTCATCTCTCTTTACTCTCGATCAGTGGTTACCCCACACCAAGCAAAACATGCCACGCGTGCACAGGTAAACATCCAGAAATCCGGTTTATCCTCAAGCGAAGGAATGTTACAGGAAC
Source organism: Proteocephalus fallax (assembly GCA_028672205.1). Taxonomy (NCBI): domain Eukaryota; kingdom Metazoa; phylum Platyhelminthes; class Cestoda; order Proteocephalidea; family Proteocephalidae; genus Proteocephalus; species Proteocephalus fallax. The sequence continues at coordinate 350,435 of JAPUBX010000723.1, forward strand.
AACAAGAAATGCGCACTTGCCAAGATAGCAATACTAAAGACCTACCGAGGCCTCTCCATTTGAAACGCCTTTGACGTGCACGACCCTCTTCGTCATACAAATCACCATCCTCAAAGAATATTTCCTAAAACAAAATATTCCAAGCCAGCTGATGACGGCGCGCTTCAAATAAGGCGCAGGTTCGAATGGTGGCTCGACTCACCTTGAGGTACCTCAACTCGCGCTGATCCTCGTCAGCCTGCAGGCGATTGTGGACGCGCTCCACCTCTCGCCGAAGATTGCCGTCTCGATCGTCCGCATCTGCTTCGTCGACAAAATTTTTGAGGCTCCCGGCATCCGAGTTATCGTCGCCGTCTTCGTCTTGTTCGTCGGCGAAATTCGCCTTCTCCATTTCGTCGCCAGACAGTTCGGCTTCGTCCTCGATGAATGCCCCGGGGTGGAATCTATTAAAAAACAGCAACGCAGCTCCGAATTTCACGGGAAGGCACGAAACAAAGGGAAGAACAACTGAAGGTTTCATAGACATCCAGGGCAGCTGATAATTTGCAGTCACAGCGCCACCTGTACAGATTTCCCAAGAAACGTTGTGCACTTAATTAATGAAGCCGGTTCCTCTAGCACAAGATATCTGTACCAAAGATAGAGAAAACGTTCAAGCACCCTTCGAGCCTTTTTCTGCTCATCAAATCTCTGAGTAGATATTTTCCGACCAGTCTAACGCGACCTAATAACAAATGCTAAAGGAAAGGGGCTCCACGAGTTTGGGATCCCGTCTACCCGCACCTGGATTTGACCGCCTATGGAATTTTAAGCCAAATTGTTAATTCCAATGTACCCTAGTCGACCCACAAAGTGGTCTGCTAGAAGAATTCCCAACTCACCAGAGAACCCCTCTCTACATGGCACGGTATCGTGAGTGCCCTTTTTAAGTGGCAAAACAAAACAAAACAAGAAGCCTTCTTACTTGGGCTTCCTTTTCTTGTTCTTTTCCGTCTTATCCGATTTGTGAAGATATTCCTCTAACTCATCTTCTGAGCTCGAATAAACAGCTGCCTCGCCAGCCTCGTCCGCTGATTCGTCCCCAGAATCAGCATTTTCTTCTTCGTGACCGTCTTCATCCACCAGCATTGCTTCACCCTCCTCCCCATCGTCTTCCTCGTTGTCAACAGCCGCCAAGAAGTCGAGAGGATCGACAACTGCCTTGGGCCTACCAAGGGGCTCTGGTTCGGGTGACCCGTATGAAGCCTCCTTCTGCGGCCGGTCCTCCCCATCGCTGTCCGAATCGGCGAGATAGCGAATGCGGCGTCCCGGCTTATTCTAAACACACAAACGGACACCATTGAAATAGGGCGAATTTCTGCGGCCATCTTCAACACGACCATGAGCCGGTGCCAGCCCATAACACCAGGTATTTTCCACCGGTTACCCATGCAGCAAAAAAGGCGGCAGAATACAAGTGAACTTGGGTGATGGGACGAGAACTTGTGGCATGGTCGGTGACACCTGGTGTCAGTTAACAATCGATAATAACAAGAAAATTGAAAACTTGGATACAACGTGTATTTACCTGTTTTGATGACGCATTCACATCCGTTTCTATTGGTTGCGTGTCATCGTTTGAGGGAGCAAGCGGCAATGTATCGTCGTCTGTAATAACCATAAAATATATCTTGTTACTGAAATAACGTAAGTAGAAAGGCAATAGTCTTTATATCTAAAGGACAACTAGAGTGGGACTTAAGCATCTACCTTCTTGCAACGAATAAGCATTTTCTTCAAAGATGAATTGTGACATAGGCGGATCTGTCTCATAATCCACAAAATCACGTCCTCTGTCGTACACCCGGACGAGTTTTGGCTTCCGCATTATTTCCGAAATCAAGCAACCAGCTTGTTCATCCATCGGTTCATTTTGGGGGCTTCCGGTTGATTGCAACTGAATGCTGACTGCAGTTGTCATCGGACATGCTATAAAGGACCAGTAAAAGAGATTAGATCGGCGAAAAAGGGCCAAACCATGTAAAAGCCTTCTTGGAAGCCGGCAAATGGTCAGAGTTGCTGGATGAAATACAATACCTGCTGACGCGGAGGTCTGAGAGGGATCCAGTTGTTCGGCGGTGTCTGACATGGCTAATGAAAGGATTTGAGTTTGAGACGGATCGCCATCGGCTTGTGAAATACCCTGGGTCATATCTTCAGTTTCAGGTACCTTCGTGGAATGATTTCCAGACTCAGCTAAAATATCATCAAATATATGTACACAAGAGCCTAGACCCGGGGTAAGAGAATACACCTAAAATATCATTTAATTGATCAGACTACCACCTCTCCCCTGGTTTATTTCTCGCTTCATGCATTCGAAAGACCCACTCACAACCCCAGCCCCGACTGAACCCACCTTTTAAATTGCGAATTATACGGCTTTGCATTAAGTGCTCACACAGGCAGCCAAACTCGCGCCAAAAGAAGCCGACTTACATCCCAGGGAATCGTCGCACTTTTGGCTATAGAGTAGACTAAGCGGGGTGTCGTTGTTCCAGGAGGAGCGGCCAGAGGGCGTTGTGTTGGACTGGTCGAGGGCACTGCCGGGTGGCTCAAACCGGGTGGAGGACAATGTCTTCGACATGTTCGTGGTTTCTATCAAAGACCAGTAGGTGGGCATTAGGGAGTCTGCGAAAACCGCAGAAGGATATGGTCTGATCTGGGCTGCTTATAAATTGTTATTAAACAGCGTGCCTGCGGTTACATACAATGCACACATCCACATCCACGACCCCTCCCAATCGGATACTTTTCGGTCAATCTCATGAGCTCACAAACGTGACACAGACACGCCATGTCACTTAACATATCAAGTTCAAACGCCTCAAGGCCGTTAGTAGCAGCATGGGCTTGAAATCAAGCGACTTGGAAGAAGGACGGCTGCAACATCCGCAAAATGTAACCACCCTGACGTTCAAGCGTTGCTCGAACGTTGGTTAAGTGCTTAAAGATGCGGCGGCCACTTCCATCTGTTAAGGTGGCACCGAGGACGCCACCTGTACCATCCTCCACAGAATCAGCTCGACATCCTCTTGGAGGAGAAGATCATACGAAAAGGGACGCCTCTCGGACACAACCATTTCGAGGGCGAAGTGGTAATTTACCAGAAAGGGGTTAAAGGACAATGGATTAATTGAAATAAGAAGCAAAGCATAGTACTTTCTGCATTGTGAGTAGCGTAGCTGGCGAAGAGGTCAACATCACCGGGCTCCATCCCGTTTCTGATGCCGCTGCTGTTGGGAAGGATACGCGAGTCGGGTGGAAGAAAAGCTGAACACAATTAAGAAACAGAAAACAATTACAGACCACCGCGAAGTGCCAATCAGTTTCCCCTATTGGGGAAGGAGGTAACGAGGGCTTCCTGTCGAGACTGTACCCCTAACAGACTCCCCGACCCGACAAGATGGATATTCGCAACCCAGAGACTCTGCAAGACACTGGCAGGTATTCCTGACGTGCTCCGAATACACGCAGGCCGTGTATGTCCACAAACGTCTGGTCGAGCGAAGGACGAGATCCATCTACGTGTCGACAGAGGCAGGAAGGCGCAAACACCCATGGGATAAGCCGTCGGACAAAGATTAGTGTCCACCATGACGCTATCCATGGCTGCAAAAACCCAGCTGCCGCGTGTCGAAGACACGAGGAGAATGGATGAATTCAATCACAACACTCCAAAAACGAGATAAGACGTGTAGAATCGTCGAAATTCGTTCTCTGGCATGAGATAGTTGCGAAAAGCAAGTGAACACAGGCCTGTTAATGCTCCCACGGATGTTGCTTCCTGACATACTACACTAAACATTCCTGGGATGAGCCCGACAATAGAGTAACCCAGAGATTCTGTAAAACAAACGAATCAGACAATGACTTAATTTTCTTTGTATTTCAGTAAATATTCCGAAATCGGACTTCACTTCATTTAATTATCGGCTGCAGTACGCTTTGAGCGATTCGGCGAAACCATAGACAAACACCATAACGCCTAAAACCTGATGCGCACTTACTAAGCTTGGAATCGCCGCTGGCATCTGGGAGATCGGTGAAATCGTCGGCACTATCATCCAAAGTGGGACTCAGCGCTGATTCCTAACAAAGACCAAACAAGCAATAAAAGACACTAAACATTTCCGCTTCCTTCGGGTTAACAGCAAAACCCAAAAGGTGCATAACCCCAACCAACCCACGGGGCACGCGTTTTGGATAGGGTCTTTCAATGGCCGCCATTTCCCGTTTGCCAAACTTTATATACTTCGTGGGTTAAATTGGTCTTTCTTGCAAATTTATCTTGGTGTTAATTCTTTTATTCTTCTTAACTTATTCTGACTTTTCTACCTATAATCGTCACTTCCTGTAACATTTTTGTCAATTTTAAATTTTAATGCTGAACGTTTTGGTCCTCGTGACCTTAATAAAGCCAATATTATTATTATGCTGATGTTTCCAGAGGAAAGCGTTGAGCATGTACTCCTAGCTTATCTCAATGAAATTTGTCCTTTTTGGTCGCGCATTGCTGATAAGACATTTGAACAGCCGCAATGACGCGTTTGTCAAACGCTCTATACTTCGAGGATTTAAATGGTGTTACTTGTAAATTTACCTCGTTGTTGTTTAGTTTATACGTGTTAACTTAATCAGTATCTGCTATCTCAAATTCGACGTACACCTCATGCTACGGCTTCCCCGGGAAGCGACGTCTTTCGAGCCCTCCCAGTTAGCCGAGAAGCCACAAATCACACCCTTCCTAGCCCACATAGTAAGCCTGAACCCCCAAACCAAACTACACGTCGGCTGCTGAAATGTAAGGACGCTGTTGGACATCGGCAGCCAATACATCACAGCCCGTACGCTACACGACTATCGAATCGACGTTGCCGGCCTCTCCGAAATTCGTCTGCCTAACTCTGGAGAACGGAATATCAAAGTTCCCGGCGAACACTCTACCTAATGCCTATATCATAGCGGGCCGACCGAAAACACAGCCTAACTGGTGTTGCAGGGCCAACGACGTAGTACTCGCGTGGGAAACAATATCACCCAGACTGGCACTTGTCCGCTTTAGTGGCAGCTAAGGTCGACTATTATGGTGAGCCACAATAGGTAGTTAGCCGATTCCCAAACCGCGACAGCTCACTCGTAGCGGGGGCTAGAACGCTCACACCGGCCCCTCCCAACAGCCTACACGACACATTCTTGGGAAATTTGGAATCGGACAGGGATACGAAAATGGCGAACGGGTCGTAAGCTTCGCGGACTACAGCGGTCTCGTCGTTACGAAAACATCTGCGAACGCGGTGTTCCAACGACGGCGCACATAATCGACAACATCGCAGAACGATCCGTTGAGAATCCTCGATCGACTGAGGAGGATATCGGGCGCGGAGGCCGGCAACAAGAACGGATCCGACCACAACCTGGTGTGCGTGCGCTTCACGATACGCCCAGCAGTCCGTCGAAGAACCTGCGCTCCCAGACGAGCCAACGTCGCTTGATTTGACCAACCTACTAAAGGTAAACCCAACTACGATGCCATCGCGTCGCGTCTAATTGCGTACCTCGGACACCTCACCCGAAGTTTATAAGGCCTGCCAACCATCATTGACCCTCGCCATGGCCCGTTCAGCTCGATCTGGGAAAACGTAGAATTTCCAAGCGACTGGAGAACATCCATTCTGCTCCCACTCCCCAAGAAGGGCGACAAGACTGGGAGCTCCAATTATAGAGGCATCAGTCTAGTCGATATAGACGCGAAAGTGTCCTTAGCAATCCTGCCAAGCCGCTTCACCTTGGCGATAGACGCTCGCACCCGACACAAGCAAGGAGGCTTCAGGCTCGGTCGAGGATGCGCGGAGAAGGTATTTACCCTGCTAGGAATACTGGACGTCGCCAAAAGTACAAAGAGCAAACCATTGCACGTTTCATCGACTTCCGGGTGGCATGCCCGGAAAATTGGCGAACCTTCTGAAGTAATCGTCTACTCGAGCCAAAGATAGTGTCTACGGCAAAGAATCTGAAGATTTCCCTCCGACAAGGCTGCCCTCCATCACCGGTGCTGTTCAAATACGCAGTGGACAGGAAAATGCAACAAGACCTCGCTGATTACAACGGCGTACAAGTGACCACGAACGTTTGCATCGGCGATGATATTGTTATCATAGGAAATACTCCCAGTGTCCTGCAACCAGTCCTAAACGTAATAAACGCCCTAGCAAAGGCAGTCGGTCTTGAGATAAACACATGCTGCGAATACTACTCCCAACCAAAATGCCTCAACGATTCACCGGTCGAGTATGTTCCAGCCTTCAAAATACTTCCAAATGGTCATGCGAAGACGGAGATCCAAAAAGGCACCGACAGCGCAAGGTATGCCGAGAGCAACGTCGATCGCGCCACAATTCGCCCTAACCTAACCGGCGGCTGTGAAATTTGCGTTGAACAGCTGGATTTCGGCGCTGCCGGGTTGATGGAAAACTAAAAACGTGGCGGAAACGGAACGCTTAAAGCTACAGGTGTACGGGTGTGCCGGTAAAAAAGAGAACTAGATCACAATCTGTTCTGAATTGGCCTCCGATTCGCGACATCCATGAAACTGGAACACCCGCTGGCAGGAGCTAACCACACCAAAGAAGAAGAATCATCTTCCATAATAACCAATTCCTGGATAGTTTCTGTTTTTTTTTAAAATTTTAATGCTGTTTTGCTAATCGTGATCTAAAAAGGGAAATCTATTATTATTGTCATTGGCAACCAATGCATATAAAGAAGAAAAAAACGACCCTTTTACTATGCCGCCCAAAATATCCCAAAGTAGGGATTAAAAAAGCAATGCGCAACCCCTAATATTAAATACGTGCAATAAAAAATGAAGAAATTTACCATGCACTTTTTGGCCGCTTTCGCTTGCACATCTCCTTTTTCATCCTCACTTGCACTGTCGTCTAGATCACCATCTTCACCATCATCATCATCATCGCCGTCAACTTCAGCTTCATCATCAAGCAGAGGGTTGAATGCCTTCTTTTTCCTCACGTGAGAAGTTTTCACCGTCTCTTCGTCTTCACCATCGCCATCCTCCTCGTCTGAGGAAAGCTCCGCAGACGAGGAGTCGTCCTCCTGATCGCAATCTCCACTTTCTTCGTCTCCTTCCGACCAGTCTTCGTCCTACACGAGGGCCAGGTAAACCGTGGTGGTGAATGATAATGTGACGCATTCAACATAATTACTCATCTTCACACAAAATACAGAGCAACACACGCTTTAACCATTTATAGATCCAACCCCCATTAACAGCATCGACAACCCGGCATGGCTGCCACCTGGGTTCAACATTCGCGAGACGAGCCCACAATAGTCGATACCCGGAGTCACACAGGGACTACAGCCACATAAACACACGCTAGTGTATCAATGAACACAACTCACAGAGACAAGTGGCGTTTCGATGGACGGGGCACTGGAATATCCGGTATAGAGCATGCGTGTCTCTCTTTCCTAAATATTGGTGCTGGCGCCCACCAGATATGTGTAGAGGCCACTCAACCAAGGACACAGACAAAATGTCCAATCACATTCCCAACCCCGAACACAACGAAGCAAGTGAACCAACTCTCAACCAAGGACTCGGTATATCGACTTGTTAGTAACGTTAACAGCCCCCCCTACCCAAACTGCCTAGGGTATTAAGACATCCTACTTTGTTAGTTCCCTTACCCGGTGCTTGCAAATTCCGACAAACTTGAAGGAAATGGGTACTAAGCGGGGCTCATATTGGCCTAGCGTTACCAACTGAATACGTGACAAAATCAATGAGGTCTCATTAGTAAACGTGAGGCAGCCTTACCTCATCTGATTCCTCGACACGTTTCTTGGTCCCAGCAGTAACAGGGCGCTCGTAGTGTTGCATGCGTTCATGGTACTGCTCCAACCGTTTGATGCGCATAATCTTCTCCAGGCCGGAGCGGTGGGCTTTCCATTGCTTACGATCCGTAAAGACCTCCGTCTTTTTCTCTGTTGGTTGATAAGACACCGATTCCAGCTGCAATGACTGTCTCCCCGTCGTTTCTTCCGTAACCTACCGCGGAGAGAGGGGGGGGGTGTAGGGTGTACACAAAACCTCGAATTAGGAGTATCAAGCAAAAATGAGGTGAATTTAAGCACACACACACACACGCACCTTTTTGATGATGCCATATTCGATGGGCTTGGCCATAACCGCTGGTGCCCCATGAAGTGGGGTCGATTTCGGTGCCTGTTGGCTTAATCGAGCCAAAAGCCGCTGGGCACCGGTGACCAGAGCCGGGAGGATGGGGGCTTCATCGTCATCTGTAAGAGATTAATTGGTATCCAACGACCCGATAGCAAGAGACCGTTCTCCGAGCAAGAATAGTACAAAAAAATTAAGTTACGTAATGCGGCGTTAGATATTCGCCGCGTTTTAAAGCACCACTTTCGTATAGAGACAAGGGTTCTGAGCACGTGTTATGATAACAAATTGTAGCGACAATTATTTAAATGTTGAGGTAGTACCACCATTCAACCGCAGACGAATTCCCTGCAAGAGGTCTCAATAAGAATGCTTCCCTAGTTTTAACTTCGCTGTAAAGATTCCATTGCCTGCAGGTAATAAAAATCTTTAATACTTTGAGTACATATAAAACGGTGTGTCTTTCGCAAGAAATACATCATGCTTAACAAATCATTGGAGGATTTCTTACCCAAGTCAATTATATCGTCGTCTTTGGCAGCTAAAAGACGCGGAGCAGGCCTGTTTCCTGTCATTTTAGATAAGGGCAACAGAGGCTGTGGCTGTTCCGCATCATTAACGGGCCTTCCTTCCGAGGGCGAAGTGTCTGCGTCCTCTGGAACCTCCTTCGTAGGATTGCCACTATCATATTTTTGTAAAGGATGGGAATTCTGAACTTCTTCTGGATCAGCGGATTCTAGATCCGGGGTCGCAGTGTCAACACACACAGGATTCTCTTGAACTGGTGGATTATCCTTGCCTTCAAGTGTTGGTAGACGTGACTGCGGCGATTCAGGGATGTTTTCGCCACGGAGAGCTCGACGGAATTCAGCAAATGAGGAGTATTGCTTCGGCTTGTAAACGGGCAGCTGGACCTCGGCCTCTGTATAGATCAAACAAAACCATGAGTCAATAAACATCACGAATCAAAATGGAAAAATAGTAGTTTAAGCAGTATAATCTACTGGTTCCCCAGAGGATAAGCCGGCTTCATTCATGTTTCAAGAATATTGGTAATATTTTATAGGCGACGTCTTCAGAGAAACCCCAAAAGAAGCTGACCTCTAATAAGTCTTTGCGATTCACTATGAATGGCAATTTTGTTCTTCACGTCGATTTTGGTACATTGTTTGGCGCCGTTGCCATTATTTTCCGTCGATCCAGAAGCCCTGTTAGGTTTGCGAGCAGCACCGCCAGAAAACGTCCACCGACCGGCTTTCTCAAAAGCGTCCTCCACAGGCTCGTAAACTGCATCTTCTTCGTCATTAAACGTTACTCCCATGACAGAATGGCCGACTTCTTCGTTTTGTTCTTCTCTGTCTTCTTCAATTTCATCGCCAATGGCAGCGGCCTGATCCATATCTCCTAGACTGACATCAGAATGGTTACTACCGATTTCGGGAGTCCCCAATGCCTCAATGTCATGTTCTTTTACGCTCGTTACTTCTTCTGACTCAGATTGATCAAGAACAATTTTGAGATTAGGGGATGCTGGCTCCAAACTGACGAAATCCTCAAGACCAAAACTATTGTCATGATCATCGATGCACTTTTCCGATTTGTCATCTATATCTTCAGCAAACAATTTTATTTCGTTTTCTTTTGGATCCTGAAAACATAGATCTTTATTAAAAAAAATCAACAGAAGCCATGTATGCATATAAAACAACAACATACTGATTCATAATTGTCGTGCAGCAGATCAGAAAATTCGCCCGAGTCGGACATGATAAAGAATCCAAAATCCCAAAGAGCAGCTGATAAACGAAGAAAGCATTTGGAAATATGAAACGAATTTCGAAATCGTTAACTAAGACTTCTAAACAAGTCTATACTTTTATGCATGCTTGGATCAAGTGAAAATGAGGCGGTTGTTTAGTGTACTGAAAACTTTGATAGGTTCTTTGAGAACACAGAGCAGCCGACATTTTATAGGATGAATAAAAAGAAAACACAAACAGTTTCAACCACAACAAATCACTGTATTTTTCCGTCGGTGAAAAATTATAAAACTAGTTTTTAACGTCTGGGAAGATTGGCTAAACATGTGCTAAGCCTGCGACACATCCTAATGGTAAATTACCACACAATAACTCGTGGCATCAATTATTGGAAAAAACACAATTACTTCTATATAAATAAATCGCGAAGCAAGTTATAGTAACACAGGGAATAAATAACCTAAAATGTCGTCCGAATATATTTGTTTGAATAGATCGATACAAATATAACATTTCGCGTCATGGAAAACGAAACAGTTTACGTAATCGAGGCGAGTTATTGCTCGTATATTGATCTCAGGTTTAATAAAAAAAGGAAATACATTTAAGTAATCAATTATAAGTTAAAATAGGAACCTTTATTAGTAGAAATACAACCAATTAATGAAAAACAATCAAGATCTGCGAAATTCTCAACAAAAAACACCAACACAAAAACTTCAATATTTGCGCTTTGAACATCCCATGTGAAAAAAGGTCCATTAAAAGTTGAACAAATCAAACGGTCAACCCGAATCGACAATCAGTATTAAAAAATACATTTTCAAAATAAAATAATTTGACCTCGCCACCAAGAAAATGCAATTCAATTCGTTGAGGATTAAAAATAAACCATGCTCTATAATTACCATAAAGATGAGTATAAGATGTCAAAATGCCTCCTCAGGCTCTTGATATCGAAAAATAACATTTCAACTGTTCATCTTAATTTCGATTAAATAGATGTTTGGCATCGAGTAACGCCTTAATTATGTTTGCTCCTTTCGTTGTTCACATCCCGCACTATTAGTCTCACTCTACGAAATGAAAATTTCAAATTCAATGCCTAAAGACATTATTAATGATGGTTATTGTCTTATAAAATCGAATCTTTATCGCGGCACGCTCTTTAAGAGTGTGATTCTGACCGAAGAAATGGTTGACATTCGCTGTGAGTATTGTAACGGTAAACGTAGACTCTTGCATACTTCCGTGCGAAAATAAGAAGTCGACGCTTTGAATGGCGGGCTTGTGTGTATTATAAGATGTATAAATATGTGAAAACGAATCTGCATGACTTGATAAATGTCATTCAAAAATTAAGTTCAATTCAAAGTCAACACCAACTTCTTGCCCCAATTGTATTGGCTTATATTTATGTGATATGTCTGTTCGGCATTGTGATTTTGTTCAAACACATGGATGACATTTTTGATGAAAATAAGGACGCAAGGGATGTTGAACTCGAACTCGCTAACGCTGAATGGCGTAAGAATATGGAAACTGTCACTTTGAATGCTGCACGCGAGGGTCTATATGATGGGTTCCACCAGAAGAGGGAAGCACATTTTGACCAGGGTCTGAATGCGGGATTTGAAGCTGTTAAAATTGTTGGTATTCTGAAAGGTCGTTTAATGAAAATACAGTCGGTTAAAAGTTCAAGCAAGGTAACTATTGACACACTTATGGAAGAACTGAAAAACACGGAGGCGGATGTAGTTCGGTGGCTGGCTTCACAGAAATCACTAAATCGGCCAATGTCATCTAATCCATTGGATCCACTCCTCAATGATAAGATCCTTTTGTTGAAAGTAAAGGTAGAAGATGCATTATTGGAATCTGTCTGATGTTGTACAGTTTTTATTTTTTGTAATGTATATATATTTTTAAAAGCGACAACTTTTTGATTGAATCATTGTCAGGTTGCTTTAATTATTACGACACGACAATTTGGTGTTATTTTCGGGTGTTGGATAAATGCGCCTATTACGGTGTATTTTGTACAGCAGTTGTAACCCGTGAACAGCATTATTTTCTATAAGTGGAAACGTACGTTAAGTTCCGTGATGCTAGTAAAACTCGGCTCCACAAGTATTACTAATTTGCGCGTTGATGTAAGACGCAAATTGCATGATCCTTAAAGGTAGCCTTTTGGGGGACATACGAAGTGTCCATCATTCTATTGGCAAAGTAATCGCGGATTCTTTTAAGTCATAATGATGTATCGCGACTCCTTTTTTGGCGTGACCTGCTCCTGTTAGAGGTGTAGCCGCCTTAAGTGATTTCAGGAATCGTAGGCGCTCACTTTTGGCAATTGAAGACCTGGTCGGTCCAGTTCTGTTTGCAGCGACGCACCCATAAAAATGCTGCAGTCCCCTTCCACACCCGATTTGACCGGTCTTGCAGAGCTCACCTTTGCACGATGGTGCCGAAACAGGTTTATAAGCTCTGACCGACATACAAAGTGGCTGTACCACTGAAACCGACGGCGTTGTAGAATGGTTGACAGATTATCCGCGTCTGCACAGCGACTCTTTATTTAGCTGTCGCGCCAGTCCAGATTCGTCCTAGACACCAGTGATCGAATTACTTCCAATCTTCGACGCGCAGTGGCCAGGTTTCACCGACGTAGGTTAGGATGGGGTAAATAAAGCCACGGTAGAGGCGAAACTTGGTCCGAAGGCCTCACAATCTAGTACGCAGCCACTGGAAGGCATTCCTGACGCGGTGGATGCGTAGGTGGACTGCCTTTGCAAAGTCGCTTATTAGTCTTAGTACCAGTTGCAGAGCAGGAGGGGTATCTTCTAGGATGATATCGTCAGGGGACTCCAGGTCGCGATAAAAAAGTCCGGGTAACGTTTACGCCGTTGTAATCATCGAGGGTTTGCTTCATTACCCAATCCACTTCGCAGATGGACAACACTGGTGATACAGAGCAGCCAGCACTCAGGTGGAACTCTTCGCCGTTGAAGAACTTTCGTTGGGGTAGATGAGTAGTATGACTGCAGAAGGTTCACAATTTTTTCCTTCTTTCCAATCTCTGGAATCAGCTTTCCCGACACAAGGAAATATTTTCATTTTCTATATCATAAAAACGTTATTTTATTCCTAAAGTATAGTTATCTTTGTTATCTACCTCAGCCCATCTCCCGTATGATTGACCAACGCTGAATTCCAGTGTCGTGCACGCTACGCTATTTAGTGATCCGCGGCATCAAATACGCATTGACAGCAAAGCTACGAAAATCAACGACAATTGAAGGGAGAGAAAGATTGGAACTAAAACGTCTGGTTTGAGGCCTTTGTTGGCACAAACTAACGATACTGTTTAATTTCCGGTGATTAGATAGAAAACCCCACCAGACCGAAAGACAGAACGCCAAAGGAGCTGTATTATCTGCCCACACTGAAAACGCTTTACTATTTATACTGGCCGATGCTTGAATGACCATAATTACGTTGACCAATGTGATGCGAAAATGGGCGTGTGTAAGACTAATTGCACGGACCAATTGAGAACGGGAATGCGAAATTTTCGATAAGTATTAACCAATGCGCGGAGAGTACGGTAGACTGTTAATAACAGATGAAACAATACGCGGGTCACTTTATTTGTAGTAAATCCACATTGCCAACCACCTTAAGGCACGGGGGACAACCGTGATATAGGTTTTAGGTTGTTTAAACGTACGCCAGATGGCACTTATAACGTTGGAGGGGTGGCGAGGTTTCCGGGTAGAATCGTTGCGCAATCCCTGTAGACGGCAAAGGAACAATTGGGGCAAACAGAATTCGCCTAGCCGGGGCAGTGGGAATTAGTAAAAGTTCACAAACACCACATTTCTTGATTCCGATAAATGAAATTTTCATTCTTCATCTGACACGTCAGCTGAATTCCCACCAGACTGCCTTACAACGGAAACATACAATATTGCCGGGCTACATTTAAGACGTATGGCTGCGTTGCGTGCTGTGAATTCTTTAGGGTTTCCCTTCAAATATATATTTACAAGCGACATTAATTGCTTTGAAAAATCTACATTCGCCAGTCGATTTTATCTACCGAACTCATGCAAACGCAACTCTGATAGGCAATTCTGTTAGCCGAGAGAGATCGCTTTATCTGATTGCCGTATATAATGGTTGCGCACGTCGTGATCATATACTCAGATCTAACCAATTAGAAAGAGAGGGTACAGTAGATTAAAAAGAACCTATGCGCCTTATACGCACTACATACCATATATACAGGCTTGAGATACTGAAGCGTTTTTAAAATCTAAGAAAAGTTATCGCTATTTATAAAAATTAATTGGATTAAAAACTTCGACTTTTTGTGACTCGAATTATGATATGGAACACAATTACTGACCGGTAAGTTACTTAAAAATCCCTAATTCACTATATGCGTTCTGATCCTCAACCTATTCAATTATCATCGAACAAGAATATTTTTCCGATCCGCATATAAATGGTCCATGCATATAAAAAAACAGGCCAATTGACTAAAATAGCCACATCTAAGCTGACACAAGTGTCACATCAAAGATGCATGAAGATACACCCAAACGGCAGCAGTAAAAAATGTTCCCATTCACCTGACACTTTCGGCGTAGTTTTTCGTCACACAATCGTTTGCAAATAACTCCAACATTCCCTAACATCCTCATTTGGGTATGCAAACGACTATTTCTTTATCCCGTTTTTGCGACAGCAACGATAATTAGATTCGACCAGAACGTTGCACTATAAATTGGGCTTTTGCTAATTGGTAGCCCAACATGTATATGAATAATAGCTGTGGGGCTTAACGCCGTTTGCTATAAATAAGTAACTGCTCGAATTAAACTTAATCTGCTTGATGAACCTTTCTGACTTATTTGACGTCATCATTTTGGTTCAATGGGAAACCCCGGTAAAGTTACTTTCTATAAGATAAACATTCTAATGCAACGGGATACGATTGGATTATTTCTCAACGAAACAGTATTAAATTCCAATCCTAGGAAAATGAGCTTTTTGGATACTGTTTCAGCAGTTTATTGTTTGAGAAACACAAATTTATATTCGATGTGCTATTAATTTTAAATAGCTTCTATTTTTCTTATAGGTTCTTTATGCTGTTGTAGTATCAAGTGGAGGTTCAAATGACAGGCAAAAGCAATTTGTTTCAATAAAACTTTTTGGGTAGAGTTATGTACCCGATGTGACCCAATTTCTATTTTTCTTCTCATTTATAAATTCTGCAATCCGGAATGTATCTTAAACTTATGTTCGCCAAACCAGTTCCGAGTTTCTGACTTTTCTTGAAGGATTTTCTTTGAAAATGTTTTATTTTAAAGTGGTCTTTAATAGGAAGCCAAATTTGGCTTGCGTTGCCATGGACATTATGAGTTTACCCGAATTGTTTAACCTGTTATTCAATCTTCGTTTTACCTTTTTCTGTTTCTTCGAGGTCGTCTGATATGTTTGATGATCAAATGCATTTAAAATATAAACAAGAAAGGTGGGCAGCAGAATACGTAAAACGGACGGATTGTTTTTTTTAAATTTGCGAAGGTTTGCCTCATCTGTTATACGCCAAAACACAATTTTCCGTAACCGCTTGATTTGTTGCTATTCGTAGCCCTAAAAAAGCCATTACAGCGTGATGCATCACCTTAGACCATCATTTTCATGCATCAGCGCAATTTCGGCTATCGTCGTTGTGGTAATTCATAATGCATTAGGGCGACAAGAATGATCGGCCAATTTATCGTTCCACACTATATCCAACGAGTTAGTCATGAAATTGCCTTCGTATTTCGATGGAAATTCTGTCGCACAAAAACGAATTTCCATCCGTTTGAAGTGACTCCTCTTTTGAAGAAACGTTTTTAAAATCTTTTGTCCGTTTTTTTTTAGATTTGGAAATTCCTATTTACGAACTCTAATAAAATCGGACGAATTTTTAAGCGCGCAAATTATTGCTATCATGCAATCTTGTCTGGCTACAAATTAACCATCCTAATGTGCAGCAAACCGCTGGAATACGCAAAAAATGACGCAGTCACTGGTTTGAAAAACATTTATTTTAAAGTGACAACTTCATATAATCCTCCTTTATGTTCTAAACTACAGATGCCCCTAAATGAGGAAATCAAAATGACAAACGCCGTCGCCACAAGACAGATAAATCCAAAGACTCTTAATGCAGTTTTTTTCTTAAAATTCTTTTGAAATCATGGATAAGTTCGGTCATTTGTTTTTGTTTACCGGAAAAATACTTCCTTTATCGTTCCATTCAACGTGGGATCGTTCCCGACCATTCTTGGTGGTATTTCGTCATTGGCATCTGTTTTGAACCTTGATCTCCGCCAACTGGAAAACGGTACGAAGACGGAGGTGTTTTAGAGAAATTACCGGAGCAGGTAAAATTTATTGACACGCGTTATTTTATATTTATTCAGGGGCAAGGGCCAATTGGAGGCAGTCGGCTAGTCAAAGAATGCGTGGGTGTGTACCTATGCGTGGTAGTGCAGTTGGGAGACCCAAAGGACGACTAGACACGGCATAGATCTGCATACACCTTTTAGATAAACGAGTTAGGGGAATGAAAGCAGTAGCCTTTTCTGGGGAATTAAACGGTTTCCAAATATCATCGGATTTTCTTCCTGGTCTGAGTTCATCGTTCCAAGAAAGGTCGCTCTTGGGAATTTTTGAATGCCACATATAGCAGTTTCTGTGGGCCCTTGTATACGAAATTCAGTGTTTTAATCGGAAATTCTCTTCACTTACGTTAGCGGTTCCAAAAGGTTTCAGGTAACTAAATACGATTGACATTTTGTCGATAAATCACCACTCATATAGTCATTTAGTTCGTTCGAAATGCTTACTAACGCCCAAGACGCCGAAAATTGCACGTGCTGAGTCGGGAAGGCCTTGATTCGCTGAATTTGTTTACAGCCGAGCTGGTTGTGTTTATCCCCATTCGCTGCGTGAGTAATTGACAATCGATATTTGTGTCATGATGGCTATTGGCACGAATGAATGAGTAAGTGTCAACGCCTTCGCTAGGGAACGTCGATCTGTTATGCGATGACATGGCCAGTAAACCTGTGTTACAAAAAAAGAGTTGGCATCTTTACTTACCATGCCCGGGCTATGGATACCACGAGATGATAACATTAAAAACTAATTTTATTTGACTTTAGAGCTACATCATCCACTTAGCTGGTCTAATCAATATTTCGCCGAGTAATTCAGGAAAAAATAGTTTTCTAGTCCAATGGTTCGAGGATTCTATAAATTGGCGCCATAATCCGTTTTTATAGACAGAAAACGCTTTCAGTAGCATTGCATAACATATTTATTGCTCATAAATGGCAACAGTAGCATCGCTATTGCAAAGTACAATATTTTGTCTAGATTATTTTTGCGCAGAACCTGTCACATTCCTTTGCACAAGTGACCAACGCTACCCACGTCTGATTGGCTCTTAGGACGTACGAATGTGTCCAATGAGCGTATATAGCAAATCAGAGGCAACACTTTTCCATGTTTTCTGGTCGGCAGTACTAGGCTTTGGTATTTATAAAGCCTTCGAGAGATAAAGATATTACCAGGAAGCCAGCTGTGCCTTGGGTAATGCTGTCAAATCTGCTTGGCCCACAGCATACAGGTGTAGTAGTAGTAACTGTTCTTTTCTACGGTGGTGTAGTCATGACAACCAACTGCCCTCCACAGGTTGACATTCACTTGTTCAATTGTTCCAACCACCAGCTAACGGAAATTCCCTATCGAATTCACCCTGAAACGAAGTCGCTTGATCTTTCTCACAATAATTTGGCGATTTTACACGAAGATACATTCTTGGAGCTACGGCATTTGGACACTCTGGTTCTGGACTTTAATAGAATATTCAAAATTACCGACAAGGCCATGAATACTCTCGGATTAAGCCTGGAATATCTCTCTTTGCGCGGTAATAGACTATCATTTGGGACCACGTCTGACTTTCCAATGTCAGCCTTGGCCAAGTTGCGTCGTCTCAAGCATTTGGATTTATCGGAGAATCCTTTAGGAGCAATATCCACGGGATGGTTTTATCCCCTAGGAGGAAGTTTGCAAGTTCTCCGGATTTCACAACTTGTTGGTCAAACTAAACTACACCAAAATGCATTTCATGGTCTTGGCAATGTTTACGAATTCGATATTTCGAACAACGAATTCCACAGTTTGCCGGAGCACGCTTTTTCGGGCATTAGGCCGGAGAAACTGACTCTAGTAAATCTACGGGATATTCCATGGCACTGCGATTGTACGATCATATGGCTTCGACACTGGCTTGACAAGTTACAAAGCACCAATTTACCAAATGGTCTACCCATAACTGGGTCCTGTCTTACTCCGAAGAAGCTCAGACATATGCCTCTCGTAAATGTACCAATGACTACGTTTCAGTGCACACCGCAGCTCCAATCTATGTACTCAACTTCTCAGCATTACTTCGATAAATCAACAGGATATGTGTTTATCTCCTCATCTCCCGGTGAGTCAGTGACACTTAACTGCTCGTTCGTGAGCAACCCCAAAATGTTTGTGGGCTGGTATAAAAATGGCGTTCTTCTGCGACCAACATTGAAGCGATTCAAACAGAAGATAGAGCGAGGTAGTCCATTTTCAGCCCATCTGACAATATCGGCATTACATTTCCCTCAAGACGATGGAAATTACACATGTAAAAGCGAAAATAACCGTGGAGCAGCAAAGGGAACCTTTTATTTAAATGTTTTCCAACAACCGAGAGATGTGAGATACCTAGGCGACGAGGCTGCTCCACCGATCTCCTCAAGCTTCCCACATGACATCACGTCCACGCCAGATCCGCCACGAATATTTTACCTTGCAATAGCTGTGATATGTCTGTGTGCATTATGCATCAGCTGCATTCTGGTGGCAATTACACTTTTCCAATGGAAACAGCGCAACAAAATTAGAACAGTCTATCATGTTTCAACAGGCGTGGATGAAACTATTGACTGTACAGAACCGATTGCAAATAAAGCCTACATCGAAAATCCATCACCACAGGTCAACAGTGATAGTTGCTCACGAAGCCCACCGCCAATTGCCTTAGATGGAGCTAACTCAGCAACAACGCACCTTCATAAAACGAACCAGATTTGTTTGAAAGAATACCAGCATGAAATGGCGCAAAAAGGTTTTTCAACCCCTCACCGATACGCTCCCGTACATTGCCAAGAGATTGATGGTCCAGAACAACACCGCAAGCCAATTGTTAGGACGTTTGCCCCATTCGAAACCTACGAAAACGGCGAAGAGGATGACTCAGAGATCGAAAACGCTTCCTCAGCGAAACATTACGACGGAGATGAAAATGAAGATGATGATAGCGTTGACGAAGCATGTCCTGTTCACGGCAGAGGTGCAATTGAGGGGACCAATTTCTGTCCTATTCATTCTCAACAGTCACTTGACAGGTTCCAGAACCCTGGACGTCGGCTCTTCAACGACTACAAGGCGACAAGCAGACACAGACTCTCGAACGATATGCAGTCACCATTTTCAAAGAGCGGGGAGATAGCGGCCAACAGTACCTTTCCAAGAGGGAAGGTCCCCGCCTATCCTTTGGCTTCGTCTTCTGATTTGGTGTTTACCAATTCGGACTAGCAAGTCTGTCATCTGTCGTTTGTTTATTCCATGTACATAAAAAGCTTGGATTAAAAAAATACGAACACTTTGATGAGGTAATTAGAAGCTTCTAAATGACAGGCGTTTGCACCACTTAAAACGTGTTTGCTTGACTGTTGAGCAAACAGAAAATAATCCCCCAACAAGTCGAATTTTATTTAAATCGGCGTGCAAAAGCGGTATCACTGGCGTAAACAAATGAACTAAAAAATGTTGGTATGTAACTATAAATGGTTTATGATTTTGCGGCACCTTGGCAGAGAATTTAATTTAAAACCGCGGAGATATATATTTGGCTTTAATTGTGCACATTTTTATATACTTAAGGATGGCTACAAATACGCTTTTTTATATAAATCATTCACATCTCCATGAAAAATACCGTATTATTTAATCTTCAATAGGGTTATGTGAAAATATTTCAAATATTCGGAATCCTATATAAATACAATTCAAATCAGTTTCGTCAACTATTCCAATTTACACGTTTTCTGTCAGTTTGATTAATTTAATGTGCACAGGAATTGGATGAGAATTCGGTTCGAAAAGCAGTTTGAGATCGGTTTAAAAGAACAATACCTATAATTTAGTGAGGAATTTAATAATTGTCTTTAGGTTAAAATTGCTGTTTGTCAATACAGAATTATATAATGCCGCGGTCTTTATATCAAAGGCCATAATGTTATCGACCGTGGATTGTGTATAGTAAATAGCAATAAAATCAGGTTCAAATAAAATTTATTTTGTCCCACCTCGTTTAATTAGGAAAACAATATTTTGCAAACACGCAATGTCGTCAGATAAAAGACCATGTCCACATTTCGCGTCAAATGTTTGTGCAGTTTACGAGGCCCCGTCTGTCGTATAGTCATGGATTTTAATAAAAAGTGTTGTAAATCAGTTTTTTCCGCTATAATAATAGAATTATTATGGTAAATGGGCAGAAAAAGGGCAGCAAATAATTTTGACGATTACCAAATCAATAGAAAAAGTCACAAAACGATGCATTATCAAGCCTCTGCTAGTTTATACAATCGTTTACATAGAAACGCATTGAAATGAAGAAAATGTATGTTATTATACCGATAACAAAATGGTATGCGTTTTATTGAGGCTAATTAGACCGAAATTTTAAGCATACAAATTTACAACAAACATGCAACAAGAAGTAGCAATAATGCATAGAAGATGAAGGATTTGGTAACAGGAATAAACAAAATAACAACGGAGTAAATTAAACAGCAGAAGTATTCAAATTTTGGCAAACGCATAATGGCGGCCAATGGAACGGTTTATCCATAACCTGTGCCAAAAAGAATATGAAGGCGTAATCGTTATTTAAGTAAGAATTTCTTTATTAGAACGTTAAGATCATAAATAAAGCGCTAAAAACCATAAATTATCACCTTATTTCATCAGATCATAAAAACGTCTTTTTGGCGTGAAAAGTATTCGAAATATCATTACTTGTTAAATATCAATGTAAGCCTATTAATTGTTATTATTTTAATAAAAGTTTAAAAATTGTGATTATGGGTGCATAAACAAAGATTGATAACTTTTAGTACTTAAACAGGGTTTTTTGTGACGATTTGTTCGAGAAATGTATTCATTGCATGATTGTCTTAATTTCAAATAACGATCCATGTTCGTGCAGTTGCCGTCCTTTACAAGTGCAGTCAATTAAACGTCCGTTCGCTTATTAAAGCCATTTATGTTGACGGTGGTCCAGTTTATGCGCTTTATCACATATCAGAGCTTTGAATAGTGTGCATAAACTTGCACTAATTTTATGGATTAACATAATTATATGGAATTAATATTTGTTTCCCGTTCTGCAAAAAAATAAATCTGTTTATTTTAAAATAACTAACACATCCGAGTACAATTATCAAAATTAACCGACGCATTGTCTATTCAAATCACAATTGTACACGCGTCTACTTGAGAAATTTTGTGACACGTTTGACACGATCACGAATTCTGTCCCGATAAAACGATGTCGTTATCTTTGAGATTTCTTCATTAAATATTGTCGTCAAATTGCATAATTTAATCGGTCGATTAAGGTATCCCGGTTTTGAACAAAGACATAAAAATATAGTGGAACTATTAAATACGATATTATTCCGGATGTTCTCTCTTGAAAACACGCGAAGCGACTGAATCAATAAACTTAAAAGGACAAGTCTACGACCTAAGCCTAAATTATTATTTAAATCTATGTATTGCGTAAATGTTTCAGCCAAATACCATATTCCGAAATACTTAGATGCTGCTGTTTTTTGTACGGCAAAACGAAGCAGAAATGCGTTAGATCTTTTAAAACCTTTCATCCCAATTTTTATGCCACAAAACAAAAAAATAAAAACAACTTGTGCGACAGATCGGCGCTTTCGATGTGTTTGCATAAGACCGGGTTCGCACGCGCATTTTACGTGATTTATGATTTCAGTGAATCGCGAATAAATAATTCGAGCAATGGCCTTCTCCTAATTTATTACTTTGCGCAAGTTGCGTCTTTTTTACATTCTCGCCAAACATTTGATCTTTTGATACATTGATAAGGTAAATGCCGATTTAACTCGTCTTCAAATCGTAAGGGATCATTGATTTCTGACCGGAAATAATTTGCATATTTAAAGGGCCATCATAACAGAAAATATTTCCTTTTTTGGCAAATTTACGCTGTCATTTCATATTAATTCAACATATCATTGGACCTTAGAGACCGAAAACAAATACATCTTCACAAATTGCTTGAGAACGTATGTTTTTGTCAATTAACTCATTGGAATATGATTATTATTATTGATTACTAATACCTGTCTGGCTGTCAAATGGAAATCCCACTATCCGGTCTATTTGCAGTACGATAAATATGAACTTTTAAACGTTGCGTTCTTAAAGAGTTTCTCTACCCCAAGCGAGTGCAAAATATTAACGTGTTTTTCAACACAATCAAACCAATCGAAAATTCATGTGTGCACAATCATAACGTCACGGCGACCCAACCGTCGAGCATTTGCATATACTCTAAAAATAAGACATTAAACGAAATACCGGATTTTAGATGGTGAGGCAGAATTATCTGATACATTTGCATGTTTTCTTAAAGCAAATTTGAAGTAATGAATTAAATATTAATAAATTTTGTGTTCAATCTCGATATTTTGAATAATTTAAATATGATATGTGTCAAGAAATTGCTGACAGTTTACTTGAAATGATTCGTTGACTTGTGAACAACTTTCGCGAACGACTTCCCAAGTGATAAATATTTTATAACTTTACAAAAACAAAATGGCATAAAATGTGTATGTGAAAAACTAAAACTCTTTTTGAATTAGTAATTCCAATTTTATTTTATTAGACACACTAATTTGTCAGACAATTTCGTCCCATCGAGAACTTTAAATAAAAGGCAGAAAAGGGTGAAACGAAGGTTTAAATATTTCCGGGAAGGGAAATTAAATGACTGCGACTACTACTAGTGCAAGTAAAATGTAGTCACATTTAATGATTATTTCTGCCTATGCGTTCTCTCTTATTCAAAGCGTAGTTTTGCCGAACTAATTTACACAGAGGCTTATACTGAACTGATACGAACTGAAGCGCGTGTTTGTACCCAGATTTCGTGGGTGGTTAAAGCATAGAAATCGTATGGCGGTGGATCCAGATATCATTGACGCGCGCCAAACGAAAGATCATTGCCACCCGCAGAATATATTACCTCCTTGACATAAAGAATTCACAATGATCTTAAAGCACGCATAAACCCTTTGAGATTGTTCTTAAACTAGCATATTGGACAAAAGTTCTCGTAATTTTCATTGTTATGTCGAAGATTTTTAAGACTACAAAACCGGATGTTGGCCAATTTTGATTTTCCGTCAGACGCACAGCTTCACCGTTTATTGGTGTAGCCTGTAACTGACAGTGTCATTTAAAGGAATCGAAAGATTTAAGACTGATACGATTCGCCATTTGTCAATCAAGGATGGACGCCATCCATTTGGTTTTGTAAAAAGAAATACAAACTTCGAAAACACTTCGACACACGGGCCCCAGGTGTTTGGAGAGCACATACCGCAGCAGACGCATGCCACTTGCGTGCACGATTAGTCCGCCCTTTTAGCCCTGATCAACATCCAACCATTGTTTCAGTTATAAACAATGTTAATACTTCCCGACCTCCTTCTTTGGCCATCCGGCATCGCTATGGTAACACGAAAGAGCGTGACACCGGCACTCGCCCCTGCAGATTTATGTCAATCTCAATCAAATATCTAACGAAAATGCTGACCTTAAAGGTGCGGTTTAGGTGTGCCTATTAGGTTAATCGCAACCGCGCCTAGATAATAATAAAAAATGATTGTTTTTTAAAGTTACGAAGACTGAACCGTTCAGCATAACAATTTGCAACAAGAATACATCGACACGAGCACTACAAATAACAGCTGTGAGGTTACTTTGGGAGACACAGAAATCAAACCCACGGCGTTTATAATCTGGCAAAGGCGTTATGGCGGTCATTGAACGGCCCTATCAATAACCCGCGCCCCCCTAAAATATATCTGGAATTTAATAATGATGGCGTTGTATAGTCGGCAGGACATCGATACCTGCAGTTTACACAATTGAGCATCGACAAAAAGAAAGGAAATTTTAATCACTTTTTGACAGGGGTGAAAAACCACCAACCTTTGATCTTACTTTACATTTCCAAGGGACTGGGTCTCATTGATTTTTCAAAGCCGAGACATCACGGAATCTGAGGCTTATGCAATAATAAAAGCAACAAATTGAAACGCAAGGTTGCTAAAACAATTGATTGAATGGTGTTTAATTGTTTTTTTGTGTTAATGCGTTATTTGGCAGTTCAGAGCAAAAGTAAACGCGAACTCACTTATTGGCTTGACATCGAGATGATTGGCGCCAAATGTGTTTTGACAAATATGTAATATGATAAAAATCACTTCGGCGACACATCTTCTGTACTACTTCGACTCGATCTTAGGAAGCACGCTTGTGTGGTTGTATTCAATTGACAACGTTACAATTGCTGCGAATGATGAGTGCTTTTGTTTCACTCGCACGAGTTTATAATAATAATGTTTATTTGATTGATTAAAGTTACGAGAAGCAAGACATTTTTAAAAATCAGCAAAGAGAATCACAGAAAATAATTTAAATTTATAAAAACAGTCCCAATTAACACCTAAGTGGTGTTACCCTTGTTCACATTAAATGCTGGTATCGACAATAAAGCGTCGTTCCACAAAGATCAAATTGTTTTGCGTTAGTATTTGGACCTCAAATGTTCCTTTAAATTTCAGCAATATAACGCAAGATTTCATCGCGTCTTGGAAAACGCTTACTAGCGGTACACCGGATTACCATTGACCAACTTATAAGCATGTATTCTGGCGGGGCGTATTACTAATTAATAAAAGTGCCGGTACTCACAGCATTCAGAGACCATGAAATTGACCGAGTCTTTCAGAAATATTTGGGCTCATTGAATTCGCGATTTATTATAGTTTTACATAAATACGAATTCGGGGTTACTCGTGAAACTGCTTCCTGAAATAAAAGACAGAAATAATCAGACATCTCGGGCAGAGTGCAATATAAAAAAATAATCATACAAATGTGCTGCCAGTTAATCTTTTGTTGAAGCATAGACATGCGTGTGGTTTTCTGTCCTTCTGCGATTTCTGAAACAATATAAATGCACAAAAACTATCTGTCATAATGAAACCAAACAGGTTTGATCGTCTTTAAAATCCATGCACTCACGAAAATAATCCCTTTCAGAAAATAACAATTCATCCAGAAGCATATTCACCACTTCAACATCGATATTATTATCCTTTAATTTGAATAAAAAGGCAAACACTATTATAATTAGAAATTCGACCAGTAAAAGTTAACTTGGGTTCAAAAATATAGCAAATGCGTTTCACGTGCCTCAGAATTGCGTAGTTTATCCCATCTTACGATAACATCGTGGAAGTCCGTATAGCGCTGGATGCATTTTGAGAGGGTCTTGAACATGTCATAGCCGATGTCCTTTTTGCGAAAGACAATGTAATGCCAAATGTTCGGCTGTAAAACGGTACATATTAGCATACTCACAATCCAGCCACAAATTCAACGCGATATTGGGGATCATATTCTATCAATGAAGTCATGCTCAAAAAACATCAATTTCTGTTTAAGGTGTAAAATAAAAATCATAAAATGTTAAATTTTGCGAAAAAAAGAACGTGTGATAAATCGAATATTAAATTTACGTCCCCTGTCGTAGAGGCCTTGGATGTTTTTTCCAAATAACGTTAAGCTTAGTGCGAATCTCGAATGCAAACAAGGATGTTTCATGGATGTTTGTATATCACTATGTGCAAATTTGGGAAATCGATCGTTCGGAATTTCGCCTACCGTGATTCCAGATTCTTCTGCGTGTTTTTTTAGCTTGCTCATTACATCCGGGTCGCGTGCTATCTCCCTTTTGTAGAGCAGATCCTTACTGATATTTCGAACGCATTTCGCCGAACCGTATTGTTCAGCTCTCAGACCAACAAGGGCCGCAACGCACATGAGGACAATGAACCACCCAATCATTATCATGATTATGCTTGGCGCAGTCATGGCGGTGAAGGTCATTGGGACTAGAGCGGCTCGCAGATTTCTTGCTAAAGTATGCATTAAAACAAACTTTACAGAAATAACGTCAATTTTCTTAAATTAAACCAACGTGTGTGGCTGTATAACACAAACGCAATGCGTTCTTTTCTACAAGGAATCTCCATAATTGTTTGTTAACTAAAGAAAAGACCTGTTTTTTCTGTAAGGTTCGACCGAAAATCAACTGCTATTACGTAGAATCGCCGGGGAAATTTACGTTTCAATCACAAGACCGAACAAAACAGTCGATTGTTTATTAATTTAAATACATGGCTATATTTTATATTTTTTACATATCGTGCGACAAATTCCCAATTTTATCCTTGGTCTTACGCATTTCTTTGAGTGTGGCTGTTGTTCATTAACTGACATCGATTTAAAAAAGTCACGGGCAACTTGATTCCCAGATAGTAATTGGACACACTTATGCCATTTCTTGTTTTTCATTGAGGTTTAGAAGAGAATCTAGTTTACATAGAAATTGTGGACTGATCATGCACGAATTGATGTTTATACGATTTTGGGGATGGAAAGCAAACAATGAAAACTCTCGAACATTAGGGATGTATAAAAGTTAAGAACTAGATCTTCCTTTATAAGGGAAATAAAATTTAAAAAAAACACTATTTCGTTTAGCTTGCATGCAAATCAGGTCAATTTGAGATTCTCGAGATACAATTCAAATTAAATTTACCTTAGTGCACTCAAATTAATAAAAAATAACTGAACCTATGCTTTTTTGGCAGGAAAACAGCAGCATTAGATGATTCCGTATTGGTAAACAGCAATTTTAAAATTACTAAGATTATAATTTTTCTGACAAAATTATAAGTAGTGTGTTTATTTACATACGAATATACACCGGATTATCAGTGAATTGCTGTCTGAGGCATCTGCACATTTTACATGATGTTTAATTGTCTTAAAGTTATATGTTTTTCAAAATTAAATGAACTTACGTAAATAGCGCAAGATAACTTGATCTTTTCTTCGTGGTAACCCGTCAACTAAATAGAATGACAATCCGTAGGGTAAAAGTTATAATAGTCGACTGTTGAGGTACATTCATTCAACAAGAAAACCCGATCGCCTATATATTGGATATAAAAGTTGAGGAACCAATAATATTCCAAGGAAAACGATTTGTTGCTTTGTATATCTGTCACTATTGCTGAATCATCATTCTGAATGAACATTCATGCCGGGTGAACACGCGCCGGACAATATGCAATTATTAGACATTCGAAGCCGTAAATTCTGCGTTTTTCTCAGTTGTACGCTGCTGGTTAATTTGTCTCTTTCTCTTCCAATCGTTGTTAGGTTTCTCTGAGGCCCTCAAACTTTATTGGCTCTCTATACCGACCCAATATGAACGAAACTCCATTGCTGATTAAGGTTGTTCACTTGAATATACTCCGTCTTCATGTTGTTTTCCGGTTTGTGAGGATGCTTTCGGTCTGCCATCGTAACACTAAGTGTGGGATACCTAATGTGCCACATTTAATGTTTCTCACTGTCCCGTCATTGGGTTTAAACACCATAAAACTAACATAATAGAACTCATAGAAGACCTGAAGAAAAAACGTACGCTTTGGCACAACGTTCAGTTGGATTCGTAAATCTATGACTAAATCTGAAACAGATATGTGCAAATGTGAGTTGGACCGACTCATAAAACTATTAGGAGCCTCCAGGAAATTATAAGCTAGACATGCGAAGCCTAGTCGGAATAACCACATCTTATTAATCGATGAACAAATATCATCGATTGAGAAGCTGAAAAGAAACAATAAACTATTCGCCACCGAAAAAGTATATATCGATTGAAGTATACTTGATTGTTACATATTTATGAAGAATATAACACGTTTTATTGTTTGCAGCCAAGATGCAATAGAATCAGTTCAAAACAATTATTAAATTAGCAAATATCAAAATGTGTGTCACCTTAAACCGGCTAGATTGTTCTTTAACATCAAAAGACCAACTGACCATAAATATCTTTTGAGAAGTACGTGTAGGGATCTAAAACACAAATAAAGCATCATTAATACGCGAATGATAGGGCAACTGGATTGCCTGCACGTTTATAAATAGGTTTACGGTTAACTATTCACTGTCGCCGCAATTGAGCGACAACTCCATTGTCGCAGAACTGTAGAAGTCGGAAAACCTTCCAAACAAAATAGAATACTCTTGACCACAATTGTGGAAATTGGTATGGATAACGGGTTATTCAGTTATACTACTGATGCCTTCACCAGTCCCCCATCTATAGTCGCCTGATCTCCCATACCAATGAGACCAATACATTATACTATTATACACTATTATAATAATAATAAAATGAAATGCAATGATGTTTGATGAACGACTAAATTATACGATCGTCAAAGGAAAGAATTTATCCTTAGACGCAAACATTAAATAAAAACATAATTTAAACGACTAACATGGTATACATCCAGTGTCAAGGACCCAATCGATTGGCAGAAGGTATTCGTATTCTCCCATTCGCAGAGTTTGTTTAGTTGCGTTGGCAAATGAACGCCGCTCACGCTTTTTCTCCTGAATAATTTCCAACCGCTGCTCTATCAGTTTTTCCTCTAGTTCCTCTGGGCTTTCCCTCACACCATCAACCAAAACCAAGTCGTAAACACCGCTTTTAATTCGAATGGCCTTATCTACGTTGACGCGTCTTAGCTGGTCTTCGTGTAGCTTCGTTGCGTTTTCAAGCATGTCCACCAATTGCAATCCATCGTGGTCAAGGGGAGTTAATTTTTCTTGGCTCCCTATGCGATACAGTCTTCCATGGAGGTTTGAGGGTTTTCGAAGCCGGGGTACCCAGGTTCCATTATCTGTGTAGATTCGATGTCTCATTTTTTCCAGATAAAGAGCCATTTTAACGATTTCCGCTTGGGTTGTCTCGATATCTTCAACCGTAGGTAGCTTGATTTGAGTAACATTAGGCATGCCGGGCAGGATAAGCTCTGGTTCATCCTCCTCCTCTTCTTGATTTTCAAAGTCATCATAGTAATTCTGAATGACAGTGTAATTCTTCATGAGTTCTTGGAGGCCCATATCAGTAATTATACTGTAGTTTGGAAGGGTTTCGTTGTCTGGGTGACCAGATGCGTCGAATTTAATGTTTTCACTTTCGACCCAACCCACTTTATTGCCCGATTCATCCGGTCTATCGTAGTTGCCTATCCAGAAGAGCAAATTTTCATACCACGTGTTTTGCGCTGCAAACGAAACAACTTTTTATTATTTGCTGCATCACAGAAAAGGCCTAGAGGTCCGTTCCCATTGGAAAGCAAACGAACCTCCATCCGCCAACAATTAGATGTTCAAATAAAGCGATAGGACATACGGAATTCAAATTTTATTTCTATACATTGAATCATTATATCACCACAAACAGTTTAACCTAATGTGGCCCTGAACTTTTCGAGGGTAACATCGTAGCGATCTGGGTGATTGGGCCAGCTGAGTTTACAACGGCTATTAGTGACTCCAATACGTGCGGTCATAAGAGGTCATCCAGATGCCTTAGTGACGCGAACGCGAGTTGATTGTGGGTATGTTTTAAAATATTTAAAATCATATTTTTCGTAACAATAATCGTACAGCGAACGAAACTATCCGTAATAATGGTTCGGCGCATTGAACGCCTGAATAGCAAATGCAATTTCAGCCAATAGAACCCATACTCATTAATATATGACGATTCCCCACACGATTAATTACATTAATTTTCATTTGTTAGATAATTGCTACACGAGGCCGTCTGCATGCCGAATAAGAGAACCGAACTACATAGTCAAAAACCCAAAATTAACACAATGCACGTTTTAAGTCTTAATTTGAGCTAAGATATGCCTATATGCGTTCAAGGCGTTTTATAAATGAACACATCAGTAAAATAGTCCTAAGAGCATTAGCCTTTCTCTAAAAAGTCACAAACAGTAGAGAACTCGTGAATTTCCCGGTTTGTTTGAACATCGAGGGGTTTGACTTTTCGCGAAAACGTTTATGCATCGGTGGCTCCGCTGCGCGCCGCAAATACTTGTGAAAATTGTTTGTGGAGCGGCCAACACAAAACCAAACCTCGCTTCCACCCTCGAAACACGATTTTGGAAACAGCTATATGTCATAACGCGACTGATATTACTTAAGAAGGAAGTTTGTTTGGTCGCAGAGATGACCATTGATAAGGTTTTATTTAAATTTAAAAAATCAACTCACATTTTAGGCCACTGAAAACAGTGTCAATGCATGAAAAATGTGGATTAACTGTCCTTAAGTAAGTTGATTAAGCAATTGCACTTAATGAGGTTAGAAGTCGGCAATGTCTCTAGTTGGGCTGGATGCATCCCTTCTCTTAATAAACTGATGTCGCAAAATAGATTATATGGTAAGCAGCGGTAGTGGGCGCTGAATGGATTTCGGGCAGACTTAATTTTGCCTTTGAATTAGGTTAACCAGCCGACGTGTATCCGGAGAAAACACGAAGCGGCACGACTGTCGGCTTTTTCGACCCTGTTCGGGCTCTAACCATAGTCTGAATAGTACTCAATATTATACTTTCCAATTGGAAGTCTTGTCATTCTGACTTTTGACCGCATTCCTTCAGGTACAGGAAGGAATGTGCCTTAAGCAAACCCCAGGGGAAATCAATTCGCTTATTTTTAATTCCACCTGCTGCTAGGCACATACACGACCGGTCGATTTA
Organism: Proteocephalus fallax; assembly: GCA_028672205.1. Taxonomy (NCBI): domain Eukaryota; kingdom Metazoa; phylum Platyhelminthes; class Cestoda; order Proteocephalidea; family Proteocephalidae; genus Proteocephalus; species Proteocephalus fallax. Next base: position 381,597 of record JAPUBX010000723.1, read on the forward strand.
GTGATTTGGCGTCTGAATGGGGATTTCATAAAATTCCAGAGTACAGGGAGAGGACTCGGTTTTTAAATTCGATTATTATTTTTTAAACTATATCCCGTTTTAATTAGTCAAAGCATTACATGAGGTAATTTTCATATTCTAAATGCAACATTTGAGGAAGTGGTGAGCCTTGACAGATTTCAAACGCTTTATTTGCACTATGACAAACACAGGCCTCTATGATGAAGAATAACGTAGACATGTGGATGACCATAAAAGCCGACACAAAAGCCCGATTACAAGATACATAAAAATACTTTCCAACCAATATCGCCAATACAGCCATGCACCACGTAAACAGACTACAAACCCAGACACTCAACGTCCGTTTTGACGGTACTGATTAAAGTTTTCAGTTCACCGCTGTTTCGGTAGTCACAACCGTGAGGGTGAAAGACACATTTGAAAGCATCCAGCCTGGTCAGCGTAAAACGTTGCCGAAAAACCGTTGCGACGGCACGGCTGAAGTGTTGACAGGTTCTCCGTGTCTGCTCAGTGAAGTATTATTCAGTCTTTCAGTCTTATTTACCTGCAAGCTATTGTCAGCCGACTCCCTCTAAGAAGCTGAAAACGATAATTCTTGAGTTTCGGGGAGAAAACTGTAAGACCGTGTTTCTTGGCTATTATATTGTAATGATAAAACGAACGAAACAACCCAGGACAGGAAACCTTCGCCTCACGAGGAAGACAACCCGAAGGTTTTGGCTCTACACAGGTCTACGTAGAAGACGAGAAGGAAGATTAATATTCTGTCGCCAAGCATTCGCGTGAGGTGTTCGTTACACTCACAGTCCAATGGTCGATCGTCAAGCAGACGACGATCACGATCCATGGGTTATTGCTTCCCATCAGCTAACCAATAATGCATCTTTTCCCGATACGCCTAATGCCGTTGAAAATAACGTCTTCATTTTAATCCCTCTAACTGAACGAGCCCCATTGTTGACGCAAATAAACGAGTCGATGAAAAAAAGGCCGACGAAGTACCGTGGAAGATTAAACGAAGCGTCCAAGGACGTGCGGGTATTGCGGTAGACACCTTTAATATAAGATAGTAGTTGTTCGAAAGTCATGAGATTAAATAGCGAAATGAAGATCTTATATTTTGGTTGATGCTTGATTGAGCGTGTTGATAAAAAGGAATGACGGGTCATTTGTATTGGACTGTATACAGTTTGTTCTAAATTCTCAGCAGCAGACGAATCAAGCTTATGAATCCTCAGAAATATGAGACACTACCAAGGGCTAGAAGAGGTTATATAAATTATCTAGAAGAGCCTGGCTCGTAAAGTCATACGCCAGCAACACGTGCTGACTGTAAAATTTACAGGTATACCGTTCACGAAAAATAGACACCTTCTACCACTTAAGTAATGGTGTTATTATAATATTTGATATTATATTACTTACTTGAGTTTCCAGAGGAATTGTTAGACGGCCTCGGTGTTACTATTACGTTGCTGTTCGCATCTAGGTATTAGAAATTAATTAAAAATACCACGAACGAGTAACTAAACAAAGTGAAAGCAGAACAACCACAGCCATAATATATTGCATTGTGTACTGATATAGCATAGTTCTATATTGACATGCACGTGGAATTTTCGTTTTCACTCGTGTTGAAAATTGATTTTCTCGAAACATGTGACGAGACCATGCATTTCATATGTGATTTATGTGGAGAGTTAAGAATAATGTCATCGCACATTTTTTTATTTATTAAAAGTAGCAAGTTGTGTTTTAGTGTGAATGACATGGCTTTAACAGTACAAGAGAAAGGAAGCATGGTGAAAAATCTTCTTGAATGTGTAAAACGCAAGAACACCACAAAGATCAATTTATGGTAGCCACTAATTGAATTCTCCGTACCTCATATCGAGGGATACGCTTAAACCATAGTAATTCAGGATGAACAAGCCAGCATGCGTGCTGCGCTATTTTAAGAGGGCCAGCAAATAACCAGAATGCTCTGCGTACATTCACATTCGGCCTACTTACCGTCCCATTGAGTATCCTAACTTTGATGTAAGGATATCGACGAGATTTCGTCCTCAACTTCTTTTGGATTTTCTTTAAGCGTTTTTCCACGTCGAAGAAAAGTTGCCTAGTCTTGTAACCGGATGCAACACAGATTGTAATGTCGATACGAATCTTCTTAGTATCATTGAAGACAATATTGACCCAACCCGGTTATGACAGGGATCCAGGGGACAGGTCCTGACCCAATATATAGTTTTGCGCATATTCGAGGCAATGGGGCTGTGTAAACACCATAACATTGACAATCGAGACCGTCGAGGATTACATATTTGTCGGCGCATCACCGTTTCAATGGACCAAATATCCATTGCCAATCAAAAATAGTCAAACCCAAAATAAACGGAACCATAAATAGCTTAAAAATAAAGAGGACTGTTACTCTCAAGTATATGCAACTGAGAAGCGATGCAAGTTATCATCAACGCCATGTTTATGTAAAGCAACGGACAAGGCCAATTAGCATCCCAGTTTTCAAATTCGTATTTCGTTTTTTCTGAGTACATTTTAGTGGTGTACATTTATCCGGTTATTATATTCAAACTTAAAATAAAATAGTGAATTCCATATTTTGGGGAGTCCAAAATTAAGTTAACATAACTTGGTTTTTTTGTGACAGTTCCTTAATTGCATTTGCACGTGAATTGTTTTTCCTATGGTTTAAATCTTTTCGTTATTTGATAAGATTGAAACTTTTCATATTTTGCGATGAAATAATCGATATCCCTACTTTAGATGCGTACTGGTGAAAAAAAATTGCGGTTTTTCGGTGTGTTCATCATCGTGTGCGTACTCTTTTCCCCAATAATGGGAATCGACACTTCAGATTGGGAATCAATGTTTAGAATGTTATATAATACGGTTTCGGGAGATTTCGTGTTTGACCAGTTATCTTACTTTGCTGGTTGGAAAGTTCATCTTGGAGGTACTCACGAGAACACAATCCTTGCAGGTAGTTTTATTTGTTGCAATTTGATGCTGTGTTTCGTCACAAGCTTGAATTCGACACCATTTTATATTATGAACAAATTATTATGTATTTTCGGTTTGTTTTACCTTCTGTCATTTCAAAAAGACAGAGTGAACTAATTGTTCTGTATATCCTATTAGGGACTATTAATAAGAAAGAAATCCAATGTAATGTATTCTATCGTTTAAATTGGAAAAGTTACTGTAATCAGTGTCGTTTTTGTGTCATCGGAGTTCAGTGTCTGCGAAAAATGTCAATGAGTAATTCGTAAAACCTATTAAGGAATTCTTATATTTATCCTCGAAATGTGAATTACGCAAACATAATTGTTTTCTCGGTTGTGTTTTGCATCTTATTTCGCAGGCAAGATAGCCGATGATTGGCGTCAGTGGGGTTGGCCCATTGTGAACATGGTGAATTTCTCCACTCGTCTGCCACGTGGACCACCGCGTGGGGGACCGTGGAATGAAGTGCTCATTCTTAATCGAACTACCGAGGATGTTCTCCACAGAGCTGTCAACTATGGTAAGTTCAATTCTAAATGTTTCGCTAGATTTTTTAAGCTAGATGCGAATTACGTAACAACATTGTTTGCGATTTCAGTTGAGTTTGAATGCTCTGATTCACAACCCCATGGCAACGAGACGTGCCGTGCTGGTGAACTTCAGCGCGCCCCCGTTTTTTGCGCTTATGCACGGCCTGGTAAGGCGAAAGGGCGTCCCGCCTTTGTCAACTACGCCCGTTTGTCCGACATCACGGAGGCATTCACTGCAAATCCCCACTCACTATGCTCCCTTGACGTTATTGCTCTCGTTCGTCACGGTAAAAACTCCTATGGCGACAAGATGAGAGCACTCGTGACGTTCTGTGGGCGCCACGCCAACGGGACACTGCCTCGGGGCATGGTCGTCTACGATGACCCCGCAGACTTCGTGCCCCCAGACGGAAAGGTCTTTCCGGGGGGAATTGGTCTTCCCGAGGACGGGATTTCCTACCGCGTTGCAAAGATGGTCCAAGAAGGCGCGAGTGGCGATCCTGAATCCCCCGCCTTACCCGCCATTCGTAAGTTCGTGCTTATACCTGTCACACAGTTTACACGGCGTGTAGTTCTTTGTATTGTACTACTTGATTCACATAAATTGGACTCCTGTTTTAACTCACCAGTGTTCATGGACCAACTCTTGGCGAAACGAAAACAGCTTTTTGAATACCACAAACACGTTATCGTTGACGAAAGTCTATCTGAGACTGTTCTAAGGTACAAATCGCGGTCTTAATGGTTATTTTGTCCATTTTCGATTAACCAATATGTTTCTGGCTTTGATAATCGTCCTACCGCTTGATATCAGCGGTTTTGTGTCTAAAACTACTGCCCTCACCCCACCACCACACATTCAAACCAAGCATCGAGCTGGTTGGCTTAATGCTGTTCGTGGTCGCTATCCTGCAAATACATCACTTCCAACTCCTGCGTCCTTGAATGTACGTTCGATTCTCCATGTCCAAGGAGGGTGGTGTATATCGCAATTTGGCCATTCCTTATTCGCGAGGCCTTTGTGCAAGTGGCGCTCCCAGTGTCACCCCAAAAGTTGCATTTAGCCTGAGGCCACACGCGCAACTGGAGGTTGTTGGATTCGAGGATGATGCAGCCAGTTTCCGCCACCCGACCTGCTCCACTAACCGCCGGCCTCAGTATTCGTGTGGCACAAAGGCGGCTTTTACGGGGTAGATGTAGTTGAATGATTTTTTTGATCTCCTTCCAGAGGGCGTCTACAAGACTGAATCTCTTGAAGAAACGCAAACCCCGATTCCCCTCCAAACAATCAGCTATAAGGACGCAAAGCGCATCATCGCCGGCTTGTCAGGCAGTCCGGTTCCCGAGACCTGGACGCCCTGTGCACCAAGGCACCTCGGACCTGATGGAGATATGTGAGTCAAGTACACATTACCGTGTGTATATGATAAGTTTGCTATGTGGAATATCAATCATTGATGTTTCCATACAATTGGAACCCCATCTGTTCTCATCTTTGAGCAGCAATTGCTTAGGGGTCGTCGTCCTTGGTCTCTGAGTTCGAATCCCAGTGACCTTTAATCCAACTACTTGGAGGCTAACGGAATCTATCCAGCCCGACTACCACTTGTCACCTCTGGGTTGGTTAACCGTTGGAAGAAGGAGCGACCACATCCACCTCTTCGGGTGTCTTCCATGAAGCGGTCTCATCCTCTAACAAGAGATAGCGGATTATCAAATGGAAACCCCGCAGGTTGTCATTGTTCATCCTTTCGGTTTTGCAGTTTAATCGATATGGAGGTGTACAACCGCCTAGACGACGAACCGTCTACTGTGGTTGACGTCGTGGGCATTCTACCGGGAACGGGACCCGAGGCCTCGCAGTACGTCACCTTCGGCAATCACCGCGACGCCTGGGTTCAAGGCGCCAGCGATCCACACTCGGGCACTGTGGTGCTTCAGGGCACCGCTCGACTCCTTGGAGCAGCATATCGACTTGGTAAGCGCTCGGGACGTCACATGCACATTCAATTGACACGTGACACCCATTCAGCCGAATCATTTTTAAATCGGGGATAGCCGCACAAAGCACTCAAGCAAGTAAGTGTTCATCGTCTTGGCAACCGAGATTCAGAGAAACATCCAGAAAACAACGGAAATTGGGCCTATTCAGTTTGTGTTCACGTGCATCTGCGCCATTATCCCAACGCATGGGAGTTGATGTCAAATGTCACCCGGCCAAGCTGCAGGGCGCATTCAAAAATGATCTGTGAACACATGTTGAAAAAACCCAATTTGCTTAAAGCTTCCCTCCGCCCATTGTTTCCTCTTATGAGTGTTCCTTTTCGCAACTGTTCTACTTAAATCGTGCTGCTTCGACCATACTCCACTGCTGGCGTCTATGGTTATCTATAAAACCACCCAATTTCCTTGAAACTGGCATTGTCATGGTTAATGCACCACATATGCCCCTAACTTACACATACAATGCAGAAAATAAATAGAATGCGGTAATTATTGGTACCATTTGACTGTGTTTGGTAAATTGTGCATGATGAGTATATTCGAAGACCCTCATATTGTTTGAACACGCCAGATTAGGAGTTAAAGATGCAAGAATTTTTCGAAAGCGGCATCCACACGATCATTGAGGCACACGGACCAGTTTAATGCACGGTCGTGTATCTGTATGAGGAGCTTGGGGGAATTAAATGTACAAGGGTCGACGTCATCTACTTTGGGCCATACTAAAATAGGAGCAGTGGTAATGGGAACATATTTTTAAGTGAAGGTAGATGGGGAAACTTGAAAAAACGTCTCTGGATAATAATGTATTTTATTGAAGACATGGACAATTTACTTGGACATTATTTAATCCTGCAAGTAAAAGTCACAAAACGACGAGGGTTTATTCTTATACGAGCGTATGAAACAGACCTCCTCGAAGAGCATTATATCATTTGAGCAGATTTCAGTGCACCGGAAATGCCGAACTAGGAATCAGATTGTCACTCCTGGAAGTCTCTATCGTCTTCTTCATCTGGAGCGACAAAAATTGGATTTATTTGTGCGCAGAAGGCTTCAAACGGTCACTCCAGGACAATAACATTTACGACGACTTTTGTGTCCCTTTTGTTCTCAGGCTGGCGGCCCCGCCGAACCCTAGTAATTGCCAGCTGGGACGCAGAGGAGGTGAGTCTGGTGGGTTCGACGGAGTTCACGGAGCTCTATCGCGAGGAACTCGTCAGCCGTGCCGTGGTCCACATTAACCAGGACTGTCCCGTCAAGGGCAACGCCTCCTTCGTGCCCCGGTCCGACGAGTTCTTGGCGGAGGCAGTTGTGGCAAGCGCCAAGGCCACCCCGATGCCCTGTGACCCGCGGAAGACGCTTTTCGACGAATTGCTGCAACGAAAAACCCAAGAGTCCATTGACACCCCCAAGTAGGTTCATTATAAGGTCGTCTGCATTCGCAATTTAGTCTCCAGCTCATTGTGAAACATTTTTGGGCGTCATTTTTGAGTGATAATGTCTTCGAAAATCGCGCTAACCTTCACTCGGCAGTGTAATTAATATTCTTTCACGTCTCAAACTGAATTTTAGCACCCAACCAGTTGGCGGAAGCACTGATCACGTGGCATTCCAATATAAACTCGGGATACCTTCAACTTACTTGGAATTCAGGCCTGTAAGTAACTTAACAGGCGCTAATCATTTATACCATATTCCGTTTACACACATCTTCTTGATTTTTGACATTCTTTTATGACTGTTACAAGTACAAAATGTATTGGCCGTAAAATGTGCAAACAAATAAGGGTTCCTGGAGTCCGCAAAAATGAGGGAAGATGAAATATTTGTGTCACCGCAAAATTTCTGGTTAAGTCATAATTCGTAAATTCGAAACCCCAAAACACACAGCGGTCCAGCCACCAAATATTAATATCCATGCCGATCCCTGTTTGATATGAAATAAGAAAACACCCATCGCCAACTATGTTTATACCAAAGCCGAGGTGTATTTATTTATGTTCATGTCGACGGGACCACTACAAATAAAGTCGGGTGTAACGGCGTGCCCCTGCAATTCGGCGATTTAGAGGCTGGGCTGCTGAACTCGGCTGCCTCATCCGGAACCCGTCCAATCCCAAAGTAACATCGGGAGAATTAGAATGTTCTCTTCAAAGAGCAGGAACAAAACGATTACGGTTATTCTGCATGGAATTCACTCCTACCACATCAACTACAACCCCGTTCCCACAGCACCTAGTTATAATAAATCTAGTGTATAGTGTTCCTATTATTTAGGCACCACCGCTATTCGAAGCTCCCTCATACCACACCGTCTACGACTCCGTGGCCATGGCAACTAATTTTACAGATCCGCCGTGCCCCTTTAGTGGTACCGTTTTGCCGCTTCACCAGTTGCTTATCCGTCTGCATTTCAATTTGATGCTTCGATTTTCGAGTGCCCGGCGTCTTCCAATATCACCTCTACAGAAAGCAAACACATTGAAAGAGGCCTGGAGGGACATTGAGAAGCACACAGCAGAGCGACTGCCAAATTTGGAAAGAGACTTTGGGATCCGATTAGGTACAGCTTCCGCATCAATAACCGTGGTTTTGAATGTGCATTTCCGCATGAATTAATATCCTCCTACATTAACTAGTTTTCGTTTTCTCGTTATATTCGCAAGCTCCTAGGACCAAAAACGCGGTTTCTGAATGAAAAATATTGCTTCGGATTTCCGCCATCTCAATACTAACAATTTACGGAGGCACTTTTAAAAACCACGAACATCAGTTTTCATCAAATTCTTCTAGTCGTTGGCCGTGTATTTTTTAACAGAAGTATTTTAGTGTAGCTTGGTTCAAACTTTCTAGACTATGTCATGAAAAGGATCAACGAGTTCGTAGACGCGTCGGACAAATTTGAGCAGTTCGTTCGGAAATTGGAATCTTCCCAACCCGAGTAAGATTGTGGAATTTTTAATATGCTACGTATGATACGTTCGGTACAACAAATATCTACTTATATATACTTCAGTAGAGTTATTATTTACCATTGAAGTTTATGCTGGCCATTGTTAATATGGTGAGTTGTGGTCTCGGATGTTTTAACCGTTTGTCAATTCGGTTTGACCATCGCGGTTACAATGTCCAATTGAGGACTCGCGGTCTGCTTGGTGCACGAAACGAGGCCGATCGCTTCAGGATCCCCCTTAATACCCGTCGCCAAATAAGTGCTCTAATACGAATCAAAGTAGTTGGACTCTTTTTCCCGATCATGCGCCGGGCTCCTTCTGATGTGATTGCTTTACCTTTGTCGAAAAGTAAAAGCTGACCTCATTGAGAGATTCATACTTGAAGCCACCCTGGCGTAGCGATGGACTCGTTGATGATTCCACAAATTATTGATCTCCGAGACAAATTCGCAAATCAATGAATCCTAGGGGAAAATACTTTCCAGTCAACAGACAATTTTGTCTTCACTAAACGGTGCTGGGTTACTAGATGACGAAATGGATACGTAAAGCGTCCTTCTATGGGTCCCAGTTTATCTTTTCGCAGACGAAAGCTCGTTGATTGATTCGAAGGAGATATATTCTCGCAGTGTGCCGAACAGTTCTCCCGTTGTATTTGATTTAGTATATTTAGACCGAGGCGTTTGCTTCATTCCATTTATTAATCGGCGCCGTGGTGCGATACATTTAGGTGCCTTCCCGCGTTCAACGATTTTTTGGGGCGCCTATCAAAGCAGTTCATTGTGCATCTGGGCAGCGGGGCTCCGCGCCACCTCCTCGAAGATGCTCGCTACATCACCTCCCACCGCAAGAGCTACTTTCCGCACACCAAGAGGCTGCTCTCCAAACTCGCCACCAATGCAACACAAGACGCCCTCGAGACGAAAGATGACGTCAAACTCCTGAAACTGGAGCTCTCTTACCTTGTAACGGCTTTCGAAGCAGCTGCTCGTCTTCTACGTGGAGGTCTTCTGGGTTCATTGGAAGCAGTTCAGGAGAGTACCTCTCCCTGTCCGACCAATTCTTTTCTACCCCACAGCATGCGTTACATTGGGGAAATCATTTCTGATTTGTTCAAGTCACGATTGGCGCTCATATTACGATTTATACCTTGAAGCAAATATGCCCCACGTTTGTGTTAATTCGAAATAAACCGCTATCCTACATTTTATTCGATTAGCTCATTTAATAAAGTCTATTTAGTCAATATAATATTGGAAATATGTGATGGGTAATACATACAAGAGAAATCCACAATGTTCAATTCATTTTATTCATAAATTTGAAGAAATATTTACAATGCCAATTCGACAACTCAATTAGCACGAATCATCTGTAGTGACCTTAAATTTCCCCTTTTTGTTTTTAACAGACAAGAACCGATTTCCGCCAACGAACGCTCGAGCGCCGACTTAACACGCGTATGTCATAAAAAGTCTTAGCGGGTTAAGTTATCGTCGAACTACGAATCACGACAAATCCATGGGATAAAAGACGTTCCTATGTATACGGTTAAACTTGACCGCTAATAGTAATTAACTGTGAAATGTTTTTATCTATGGTGAGTGTAGAAGAAGAAGCAAAGAACAGACCCAGAGACGACGTGAGGCGTCTGGCCTTGATAGTTGACTAAACTATACCTGCAAGCAGGATTAATTCCCAAAGTAACATCATCCATTCGATTTGAACTTGCTTCTTAATGCATTGGGGTTGGGGAGCGGACACTGACCGCATGTTCAAAAGTCTTGCAAGATGAATACATTTATTGGTGTGCAACCATGTTGGATTAGACATTTCTATGTATTATAAAATGGCTTTAAAAAATCGAACAATCAGTCGTATTAGCACTATTGGAAGTCATTTAAATAAACAATAGAGAAAACGTGGATTTTAGAAACGCAACGGGGCGTGACCAATTTTCAGCAGCACGACTTTTATATTGAAAGACAAGACGTGTTTTCGTCTGTTCAGTGTTGCAGTTGATTTCGTTACACATCGGCAAAAGAGTTTGCATTTTGAAAGCTATATAAGCACTCAATTGTTCAATTACAATCAAAGGAAGGTGTCCGGTAAGTATGTGATTAACCGTGATGAATTTAACAGCAGGACAGGTGTATAAATATCGAGTAAACCTTTTATTTATTGAATATTTTTATTTCGTTGGACCCAATGAACCACAGAATTTAAAATGATTAAAGTAGAGAAACTCTGTTGAAATTAATATGTTAAACAATAGCAGTGGAAAAAATGCAGCTCTTTTGCAAAGCGATGTGAACCTTCAATGTGTGTATGTAAGGCTACCGTTTCGTTACTTAAAAATATTCCGAACCAGTCTCGCAGCACTATAAAACTGAACTTACTCGTCGATATTGGTTACCAAATATAATTTGGGCGTTTATTATAATTAAATGGAAATATTCTACTTATAAGAGATCATTTCGGAGAATGTATTCATTGTAGATACACCCAGGGAAGCAAGACAAGGAGTATAATGATTTGGACATATAATGGCTTTCTTCTCCTTGCAGCAGCTATTTCGTGGATGCCAGCATTTGGAGAGGTTAGATCTTGAATTAATCGCATTTTTTGACAAAGAGTCTTAACCTCGCATTCGGGCTTTAGTCTCGTATAATTAACCTTATCGGAAACGCAGCCATTTCGATAGTGACCATTAATGGAGAGACTTTTAATTACCCGACCATCTGAAGAAAACCACAGCCAGTAGATGCGAAAACAACGATTCAAATTGCCTTTTACTATTCAGAAATCATCGCATGGAGTTCGGCTGACTTGCCCGCAGTTTGCCGTGGTTGACGAGACCTTTGCGTGTTCTTTGACCTTTGCCGATGGAAACGAAGGGACCGGAGAGATCTTACGCGAGGGACTGCGCCCGCAGCATTTTCATTGGCCAGGTATGTTGTTTCTATGTAAATCGCAAATCAACCATACGTAATGCCGACTTTAATAATAATAATTGAAGTGGCTTTATTGAGGTCACGAGGACCAAAACTTTCAGCAGTAAAAATAGGCAATATGACAATTATTAGATGTGAAACTTTTCTTTTAGTTTCTATTTCACCTGCTCTGGTGATAATAAAAATCAGGACAAATAGGGGATGACCGAATTGCGATATGCCGCTGTTCTTGTTGGTATTGAACGGTATAGTCTACGCATTGGTCGAAGAGATTTACATTCAGATAAACTGGGATAGAGGGGATGGGAGGGGTCACTTAAAATACGAGCAGCGTAAAACTGTGAAATAACACAATTTCAAACAAAGCAGTTGAATCTATCAAAGAAAGATGTATAGTTACGCAGAACTTAAATACTTGTGTCAGGTTGTCAAGTTTTCCGACTCTAGAACACGAAACATACAGTAGCCCATGGGATCTAAATTCCGCCATTCCAAAGATTTGTATCAGGCTTTTCCAATGCAAATTTCGATATCGCCGTCTGTATAAAATATCGATTTAGTTCGATGCGTTCAATCGACAATACATGCCTTTGGACCACGTTTGCCTTTCTGATTACGTATTCCATGGTAAATGCTTTGGAAATGTACACTTAGGTATTTCAATACCTTTTTAAACATGAACAGTTTTCCATCTGGCATAATGTTGATAGATTTACGGTCATTTGGAGATAAATTGCTGTCAAAATCAGCCGTATTAGCAACGCTTGAGTACTTACTTATTCCAAAAAGAAGGCTGCCAAACCGCGTTATTCGGAGCATGCATTATTTGATCGTTAATGCAGTTTTACGGACCTGGGCAGTCCCCACTATAAATGTAATGATGTTGGTACGCGTGGGTTGTCGAATGCTAATGGTCAAGAATTTTGGGTAGTTACAGGTAAGTCTTATACACATTAATTCTTGTTAAGTTACATAGATATCAATGATTGATGAAACTCATACAAGCGCGTTGTTCCTTTAGCTTCTACGTCCGCACTGCCCACTTAAAGAGCCCTACGATCTCGAGACCGACGCATGCGGATTCTCAAAATCATTGTTGGTGCGAGTTGCCGAGGTGAGCATCACATAAAACGCCACACAAAAGGAATACGGAAAATGAGTACATATTGTTCGCATAAAATTGTGTTATATTTTTATAATGGTGTTCGCAATTACAATGCTCGCTCTGACGTTTCCCGTCTTTAGGATGTCTGGAAGTACAAGATACAACCAGGCCCCCGGGCATTGAATTTACCCGGTAACTGGAACATTAATCCCGGAACGCGTTTCGCAATCCAAGGTGGCTCTCCTTCCAACACGAATGCCGATTTGTTGTGCGTTTCTGCAATAAGTGAGGGCAGTGGTGATCGAATTATGAATACCAATGAATTGCAAAGTGGTGACGTCTTCGATACACATTCAAAGACTCGGTACACAACATCTAGTCTGCAGGTAAATCTTTACTTCCGATTCCCGCTGTCATAATGCAATATGTCAGGAGCATCAAAACGATGTGTATCTTTTCAGATAATGGGGTTCAATTGGGAAACTTTGATTGAGAAGTTGTTTTATACAGTGTACTCCGCAAGTGGCGTAAAGACTATTTCGGTTGTACTTCAACCGGAAATAGGTGGTGAGGTTATTTTGTCTACGAAAGTGGATGTCTTTCTACAACTTCCGAAGATGCGTCTCGCAAATACGAATGTAATCATTGGTCAACTGTCTATATTAACACTGGAACCTGTTCCTCGAGGTAAGGAAATATCAATTTATACTTCCTTCAATGCATCAGTGAACATTCGATTTCGCGGTTTAATAATACGAATAATGATTAAATTCGCCAAATACTCAAAGACGTGAAAACCTGGGTTACTTAGACAAACAGTGCTATGATTTTAAAACCATTTGTATATTTTAGATGGCACTATTCCTGTCGAGTATTTATGGCTTATCGTCTGCGACAGAAAAGTTGTCAAAGACAGTAGCGACGGTTTTATTTCATTCATCTTCAGGAAATTAGGCTGCTATGCCAACGTAACCATATCGCCTGTTGAGGGCAAAATGCAGCAACTGCGTGAGGAAATTTATGCGTTTGAGGATTTTAAATTTTACATTCAATCCGCTTTTACGGTACTGGTGAATACTACTTTGAAAGTTTCCCTTGTGGCCGAGTCCATCTCTGAAAATGTGGTCTTTGATTGGGGGTTTGAGAATGGTGTTTGTCCAAACGTAACTACAAATTTGCCGCAACTCGTCTGCCTATTTAACGTTGTTGGAACCTTCAGTATACATGTGATTGCTAGAAATCCTGCGAAGAGAATGTCTCTGGCGTCCACTGTTGTAGTCTACGAAAAATTATTAGGTAAGTTGTCTGGAGTATTTAAACTTACGATTTCATTCAAGACTGAACAACCTACAGAAATATTGTAATAGTGAATTGTTACAAAATCGACTTTGTGAAATAACTGTTGATGATTACATAGCACCTTCCAAATAGAACTTAAAGTTGTGGTCCTCGTAACCTTATTGAAGCCAGTAACATTGCTTTTATTGTTATAGTGTTAATGAACGTCTTTACATCCACCAAATTGTACATCCATTTATGCACAATAAATGTTATTTTTATTGAAAATGTGATCCCACGTCACCAAACTAAACTATTTTTAGCTTTAAAATATTTATCGAATTGATTAAATGCATAAAAATGCTGAAAATGCGATTAAGACGTGAAATTAAAAAAAACTAATTCGAAATAAGCGTTCTAATGTATTCTTATGTTTCTCTTGTAGGGCTCAAGCTCTTTTCTTCAACCTGCTCTAAACAGGACTGTTTAATTGCCTTCGTTTACACATCGGGGTTAATAGAAAAATGTGTCCTTGAAGTCGATGGAATACCCGTTGATTGTGTCAACGACATTGCGGGAATGCGGTTATGGGCTAGGGTCCCATCCAATGATCTTGTTGAGCACTCGTATGATTTAGAAGCCGTTGGTAACGATGGAACGACAAGCATCTTGGAGGGAGTTATACGGACAGGCGAACCTGTTCGTGGATTACAAATACGCGACGCACCAACGTAAGTTTTATGTGAACAGACAACAGTCAATTCTGCATGAAACTTTGCGAATAAAACTTGCTGGGCCAATGATAATAATTTAAAGCGTTTTATTAAGGTGAGGAAGATCAATAAAAATATGATAACTGGCCAGCATGCGAAAATTGTCTTATAGTTCCTGCTTCACATGCTCTGGTTAAACTAAAAATCCGGACAAATAACGAATGATTATAGGTATTGAACGGAATTGCCTACGCATGGGTCTAAGAGATTTATATTTAGATAAAATTGAAAAGTAGGGATGGGAGATGTCATGTAATATACGAGCAGCAAAGATGGGCAAGATTAGTGAAGTAGCGTTGAATGATGGTCTCTTTGATAGGAAGGTCAGTTCAGAAAAGTGGGAGCATTTAAAAAACAAATCACAGAGAATGATTCGACAATTTAATTGTGTCAGTTGTAGTATCTTTGGGTAAACATTTATCCGATTGTTAAATTTAACTAAAAAGTAAGGCATAACAAATACTAAAATTTCAATAAATATTTACAAATTTCAAATAAAAACTCGAGTACATGCAAAACGTAGAAGACTCCGAATTACAAAGATTGAGCTAAAAACTGTTTGTTAATCATTAATCTATGAAACGCCCTATTTTTAAATGATAAATATTTAGATAAGCGTGCGTTCTTACATTTAAAAATGCTAAGATTTAATTTTTTACCCTTTTAGGTGGGCTCGAAAAGACGATAAATTTAAGATTTCCGTTCAGGTAATTGGCGGAACCTCTGGACTGGTGACTCTTACTATGACAGGAAAATCGGAAACTCGTTTCCAATATCCTACGGGACATAGCATGGACTTAAATATAGAAATTCCTACGTTCGTCAGATTCTACCGTCGTTACGAGTTCTGTTTAACATCTGATTCCGCTGGCATGATCAACCGCACTTGTTCATATACAAATGTGATCCCAAAAACTATACCAACCATGCAGTTGCTTTTGCTCAATGATGGTGACTTACGTGTAGACGAAATCCTGTACATTTCTGTGGTAAATGTAACTGGAAATTTCGTTGAAGGCCAGACACTGGAAATCTATTGGGGCGATGGAAGCTCGCTCAGTCTGATAACCAATTATGAACCAAATATGATTGTTGCCCATAGTTATGTATCTCCTGGAACTCTTCAGATTCGTACAACACTTTCTGGAATCCCAGATGGTCACATAGTTATGTTTAAAACAGTTAATATAGGCACGACCATTAGGTCGGTAGAGTGTGTACCTTCCGATGGAAAGTATTTTGTGCTGATCGGAAACCCAATCGTTATTACTGCCGTTGTCAACGGTTCCGGCTTTGTTGTCGGTAGATTATACACGGACGGCATTTTGTCGTACAAGACACCAACCATTATGTGTGAGTTATCAATTTTTTGTTTCGATATTTATTCGCGCGTATTTCTGTCGCAATCGTTAAACTGACACAATATTCATAAATTATCAGGGGCCATGTATCTATTTTCTATGTCCGATTAAACAAAAACAGGCGGCACAATATATAGTTGCGGGTTTTTAATCGCCATTTCGTTCAATTTAGTAAACGATGTATACGAAATGAACTTTACCACAATCTCTGAAAAATCGGGCTCCTACAAATACAATATCACTTTTGAAAATGGAAGTGCCTTTGGGACATGTTCATGTACAATTACTTTCTTTGTGGCATTGCCTTCCGCAGAATTCCTAGTAACTGATGCAAATATTTTCACAGGTAAGATTGCTTGATTAAATACGACTTGTGCTGGATGCTGCCCGTAACCGCGTCGATATTGTTCCGTAACACATGATCATCTGCGGGCCAATAATAATATATGCCTATAATTACGAGACACCAAGATATGGAGCTAACTTTCCAATTAATCAGAGGATATTTTGGTTGATTCAAAACGTCTACACAATTTCTGACCATTTTGAATTCAGAAACTGTTCTAAATATAAATCAAAGGAAACATATAATTGAAAGTAAAATGATGATTACCATTGCTAAAATTGAAACCTAATGAATCTACACTGCTATTTTGCCAACAGGTCCCAAGAGTATTGGTATATTTTAATTTTGATAACGCATTGTTTTAGAATCAAAACCAGCCAAAATAGTTGGCTACGTTTCGAATAAGAACTGGGACGCTCCGTGGGCAGCAAGTTGCATTCTAAGCTTGACGGACAATAATCTAATTTCGGTCGCATTCCCATCTGCAGCCGCAGAGATAGTAGCTTTTGAAAAACAGGTTACAACCGAAGGAATGCAACTACTTCATGGATCGTGTGGTGATCACCGCGAGCATTACGCAATTCATCCAATGAAGGTGAACTTTTCATTATTTAGATAATTGTGTCATGGTTAACTGACTTATACGTTTATGAAAGGATTCACTTATATAACCAGTTGTCTCCAATGTTTGCGAGTGCCCTTTCAAGATCTTGTCTAGCACACACATTTTCTACAGATCACCATCTCCTATCTTCTGCAGACGGCTGTAATACAGATTTTTGAAGAGACTTCACAGATAAGCGGTGTATTCGGCGTCACAAAAGGTGGGTTTTCTAGTGGGCAGCGTCTGCTATTCGAGTTGACGTCTTTCGCCGGAACTGCCACACACGCCGTCCTCTACATCGCCGAGGACATTGATGCCAGTGACGTAGATATTATGACGATAGCATCCGGCCATCGAAAAGTGTATACTTTTAATAAGGCAAGGATTTGCGAATTTCCAGCTTACCAAGCAATCAAATAAATTAATGTTTTCTCTTTCATTTTCGCAGGGTGGAATCTACTCATTGCGAGCAATCATCAGTAATCCTTTTAACCGAATTACTTACTTTCAATCCCTTTTCATTGGCAACCCTGTTCGTGTGATGCGATTGCACTTAAAAAGCAGAGTAATACCAGTTAACCAAAATGCTGAACTCGCCATTACCTTCGAGTCTGTTTCCGACAGTACCTGCATTTGTGTGAACCAAGGAGATGGATTCAAGTTCGTTTTCCTCCCGACTAACATGTCACTTAATTGTGAGGGCTGTGATTCAGCTCTCGAAAAACATGACCGCCCCATAGATGGTCGACTTTCAGTTAATCTCTTCTACCGGTCTCTTGGAAAATTCCGCTTGCATGTCACTGCTGGAACGACGTTGAATAATTTAATTGAAGCGGAAATGCAAATCTCGGTTGAACACTTCTCTCAGAGATGTCCACCGCCGATGGCCGTATTCATGGACGGGGCCATGTCGAATTCACGTGACCCGGTTAAACTTCTGCCAACCGATCTGTACACCATTAACGGATTCATAACGTCGACATTCGAACCAGATTGCCTATACTCCAGAAGACACTACGTTTGGCGAATTTTTAACTATGAGCCATTAACAGACCAAGACGTCGAACTTGTCCTCGAGGAAGATAGCAAAGATAGTCTCTCATTTTTTATCAGGCCAAATTCGCTGTTGCCCGGAAACTACAGAGTGGCACTGATGTTTCAACTTATCAATGAACTAAATGAAACCGTTTTAATACAACTTACTGACGGATTTCTCCAGATAATCCACTCTCCGTTGATAATACGATTAATGAATACGCAAATGAGCAGTGTTTCATTTCCGGAAAATGAACAGGAGATTTGCCTTGAACCAGCGAACTACTCTGTCAATCATAATAAGGCGGTATGTTTGAATGTTTTCATGTATTTTAGTCTATTAAAGTATTCGTTATTGGTTTGAGTTGATACGTGGAATTGATTATTTAAAAATAACTATAGATAAATCTGTAAGCTGCCATTTCTTTCTAGCCCTTCTTATCGTGGGAAATAACTTGCAGTCGTTTAGTTGATGCGGCCGATGGGCCCTGTGGGATTGCCGGCTTTCCTTCAAATCAAGGGTTCATATGTTTCGGAGCAGATAGTTTAGAAAGAGGTGCTACTTACACCTTCAAAGCAACTGGCACAACTGATGTACAGCTTGGCATCGGGCTGCTCAACATTTCGATTTCCGTCGGATCCACATCACGAGGCGTGCTAAAGTAAGCCGGCCATATGAGGTATTCTCCGATAATATGTATTTCTCCTAATGTAATTGTTATAACCCACTACCGTATTCCCACAAACCGGCAAACAGTACGAAAATGGAGCAATTCTATTGAAATAACCGGAACAACCTCGTCTTTTGACGAGTCTGCTGTTGTATTTTTGCATGGTGCTTTGGCCGAATGAGGCATCGCAAATAAAGACCATATCAGGGGCCGTATGAAAGACATTGAGGGACCACGGAGAGAGAGTAAGACCAGTCATGGTTAATGTCTAGTTAAGAATCGCGATTGTCATGTCTGGAAACCAGATACCAATAAGTGAAGAATTAAATAAATTAATTCCAATAAAAGTTTTCTAAGTGGAATACAAACGGTTTTCCACCAAACATAAAGCACACGCTTTTTGGTAACATACGATCACCACGTCGACGCTATTAATTTCCGCGTTTGCCGCATCACACTCCATCAGCTACGTCTTTCCCGAGAGAATCTTGCAAGGTTTCCACACTTGCGGAGATCTCGTCAGTTCAACTAGCACACTCCTCATTAACGGATCGTGCGAAGGTTCTTGTACACTTCTCACTGAATGGAGGATCTACTTTGTGTTTGCCAACGGAACTGTCATGAGAATCGCCAAATCAAACCTTGACACAAGTGTTGAAGGTATGTATAATTAAGTATTCTGTATATTCGAAGTCTAATTTATCTTAATACATTTAAATTTCGCTATCAATCGGCAAAACCATTTATAGAAAATTACGAAATCGGTAACAGTTATTAGAAATCTTCTGAAATTTCGACTTTAATCTTATTTTTCGAAAATAACTGACGTAATATTTATGGAGCTGGGTTTTCGCAAGCTTCCGTACCCATTATTTACTCTGATCTGTGGATATTTAATCCGAAAAACGAAATATTATATGAAAACCTTGATTATTATTTTTCCTAAACACAGGCTGGAATACCGACGTTCTGGAAATTCATCCAGTCCTTTTAAAGGATATCCTATCGTTTCGCGTGAGAGAGGAGTCATCGACGTGTTTACGGGTCTGTTTGATCGTTGACACCGAAAGTTGCCTCCAATTCACCCCCGTTGCCCCGCCCGAAATTCGCGACTGTCAACACAATGCAACCGATCGGCTGCAGTTCAAGACACCGGTGTGCATCTCCTGCGATGTGGAGCCGAGTTCTCAGCGACCCCAGTTTGAATATTATAGTAATAAAAGTCGGTCTTTAGGCAAATAGTACAAGGCGACATTTAATAATACTGGATTTTTTTAGTTGCAATTAATAAAACGCGGATAATTCTAGCAACAAATTACATGGCAACGTTTTGCTACCTACTCCCATATATAACGTCGCCATTCAAATTGTCTGTCCGAGTTTTTGGTATGATTGGTACCTACACAGAGTATTTCACAACTTTAATTGAGGTAAGATCGACCACAGAACCATATAATAAGCACGTGACTTTCCTATTAAGATGGAACCAATTACAGACGTGGAACTCACCGAGGAAATACACAAGCTTCAAGATGGTTCGCCAGCCGCATATTTAGACGGCATCCTTTATACTGGTTCACAATCTGTAATTGCTCCAGAAACCCTGCGAATATGTTCGCTTATTTCTGAAATGCAAAAAAGGGTGTTTGACGGTTAGTTTCAGTTCAAAGTTTTGCTATCCCGCGTTTCTACGGTGTAATAGCATTTTATTGGAACCTTTTAGATCCTTTGGTAAGTTTTGCCTGTATGTCCCCGACCTGCTGAAAGTTTTGGTCCTCGTGACCTCAATAAAGCCACTTCATTTATTATTATTATTATTACCTACGTTATTTAATAATAATTATAGGAAGAAGCCATTATCCGCAATAAAAATGCAAAGGTATGTGATCTTAAACCATTATTGGCGAATATAATTTGATCTAAATTTCCTTTTTTATGGAATATTGTATACTTTTTTATCAAATACGTTTCTCTTTTACACGTAGCTGCTGGATAAATGTTTGTTAGCCGTGCGCCAAAGTAGCATGGTTTCTGATGCCCACTCGCTTCTACAGACAACAACGACTTTTATCGCCTTATCAAATAATGCCCGTGATATTGCCACGACAGGACAAGAAAACCTGCGCCTCATTTTCCTGTTTGTTGCAAATGGTTTTAAAGAAATTTCTGGAACAATGTCTGAAGAGGATAAGTTGGGAACGGCGAGCGATCTCACATTGGCCAGTTTAAGTATTCTTGATGTAAGTCGTTGTTTATGATTGCTGTATTCTGTTATCATAGCATTGAGTAAGATCAGTGATTGCTCGATCAGCAGAAATTTACAATGAGCAAAGATTAACGTTAACTTCAAACCTAAATAAGAAGCCTATGATGACGCATTAATGCCGAATAGCCACTTACCCTTCGTTTGTAAAATTGCATTAGTTTAAGGTTAAGGTATGATCATTAATCACATGAATTTGTGCCCTTCATAAATGACAACGATTGGCTTACTTTATCTATTTACAGGGGCTACGTAAGCAGCTGGACAGCCCCATACCGGAATCACTGAACAAAACTCGCTTCGAACTAGATTATGACACTGACATCGACACTTGGGGTAAATGCTGCGACGATTTGAACCGATTAAATAATAGAACATTAATTAATTTAAGCAAATTTCTTTGTAGGTTTCGATGATGTGCGAGGAAATAACGATTTTGTTAAAATTGCATTCAAAAATGCTGAGAGCACACAAAAAAAAATCGTGAGTTTTAAGGCAAATATGTAACGATTGTTTATATTGTAGACTTTTGATACAATAGAAGGTAGGACAAAAAAACAAAATCTATTGTCTAAGAGCCTGGGCTAGTAAAAAAGGAAAAATACTTTGTTAAAACAAGAAAAGTTTAATCAAGCGGTCAAAACGGGATACATTTTTCACTAGTGTATGATGAGGATATTCTGATCAAGTGGTTTATCCTGTTTGTTGACTACACGATATCTATTATTTGTTTACGCAATAGCCAGATCATATATACTTTGTACTGTGGTTATTACAGGCTGTATTCTGCTTGGCCGGGGTTGCATTTTGACCATTTTTCTCTATTAAGACAACTCAAATATCTGAAACCATTGATCACTCCAATGCCGTCATAGCAGGTGTCCTGGGACGATCGCTCTCTGGTGGCAAACAGATTTCTGTTAAATCTGCAGACGGCTCGTTGATAAATTTCACAAAGATTGATGTGAAGTCGAGGTTAAACAATATTGTCTTGAGTGGCGACAAGGGTAATTCCTTGTCGTCGATAACAATCCCTGATTTGACTGATATCATTGAAAGCCAACCGAACATTGTTATTCATGTAAGTTCAAATAATACTGTTAATCCATCTGACACTCTTCGTGTTCTCAATCGTGTAGAGCATGGTAACCCCAAAGAATTTATGCTCCTACGGAAGTTCCATTGATTCCAGCGTTACAGATACATCGCATAACGTAAAATTGTCGATTTATGCGAACGGAAAGGAAATTCCTGCAAAAAATATGAAGATACCATTCATTGTACGGATATCAAAAGCAAGTTTCTTAAACAAATTCATATTTATGATCAATATATTGAATTGTTTTAATTTTGGAATATTGAAAACATTTCTTTTATTTATTAAAACGTTTTTTTCGCTGCGCTAGCTTTCAAGCAAACAGATAATGTTATTTCAGTTCATATAATTATTATTACTCTTTATTCACAGACATTAGTATGCTATATTTGGGGTTGTAGTGTTTCCAAGGATAGAAATTAAACTTAATTACGCGGAGGCGGTATTCGAACGACCACATCGAACAATGCTCTGAAGTAACCCTGCCGGTGTCATATAGGAGATAGCAGAAGGTGTCGCGTTTCTACGTAAATAAAAAAAATTGAAATTGTATTTATAACGCGCGCTTATTTATGACGGGTGAAAGAATACATTCGTTTCTACTGCTATTTTGTTTATCTTCGTAGAGGGATGATTCTGACCAGCCCCCTTTCACCACAGGAATCGAGAACGACGTTGCGGAATTTAGACTGCCCGAGGCAGCAATCGCTGTCGACGGAAGTCGAATCTACCAACCTTTGGTCGTTTTCACTTACATTATTAATAACAGCGACGTTGCGTTTCATTGGCAATTGAAGCCCCAGAATCCTTACCAAAACTGTCCCCAATATCTCGTATTTGCCAGGCAAGCATCTGCTTCAAATTCATAACGAGATGCTTAATTGTTATTATATCATTTTCGATTCGCTTCAGGCACATATTCCCACCAAATATACGCAAGGTGTCTGACGGACTAGGTAAAATCTATTGGGCTGTTGTGCCTCCAAATACATCGGTCTGTGGTACGTTTGCTCATAGCTCATTTACTTTGCCATAATCAAATCCATTCATTATTCAGGAATTGTTCCATTTCTTGTTCAGGCCAACACAATAAGAGCGACGCCGAATTGGAGAGAAATTACACATTCTTTATTGATAATGAAGAATTCAAAGAGGGCAAGGAGTGGGCGGTTGAGTACACAAAAAACCTTCGAATGACATCCGAGCAGAGCAATATGTTCCACGTCGGATATCGCGAGTTAACTCCGGAAGAAATAGATACATATGGACCGAATTCACCCCCCGCCCGTCCCTATCTACACGAGGCACAAATCAATATTACAATCAAAATGAGAGCGTTTCAGTCTGCATGTAATCACATGAATGCAAACAGTTCGACTTGGTCCACGGCTGGTTGTCGGGTAATGCGGCATGAAAGATTTGTGTTTTAAACAACATCGTTCTATGAAACTGCCTTAGACCTTCGACACAAGAGTTTAAAACAAAACGAATTTTTGGTAGAATGCTGTATTTTCTATGATTTAATGGGTTCAAATTTACTTTTAGGTATCCCGGGAGACGACCATAAACGTTATTGTATGTGAATGCCTTTACCAAACCACGTTTTCGTCCGGATTGTCCGTTATTCAGCAGGACTATGATCCTTAACGTTGTCATGAAACTTTATCATGACACTTGCAATTAATCGTGTTTTTTGATCCATTAAAAACCGAAAAACCTCGTTCACACGCTTTACTGTTTTAAGCTGCGAGTCACAAAACCCCTATTCACAACAAATACTTTCCTTCCTTTTCTTTCACCGATATTATAATGTAAATTATTTATTGGAAAGCGTGCACTTCAATCAGTCGTGGAATCTTTCTGTCTGTTCAATAAAATGAAAACACATTTACGCACAGTTAACTCGGAAATGTCGCACCCAAATGCTTTTTCATTGGGTAATACTTTGTTCCTTGCAAGACTAAAAAGATTACACTACGTTTTTCAATATCAATAATTTTGGGAAGAGGAGTCTATTTGATGAATCCATGATTTTTCAGAATCGTTAAACAAACGGCTATTGCGGTCCCATACCCTTGTAATTAAACGTTCTTCATATTAACCAGTACAACTAAAATACCTTCCCAGCAAACTTTAAAACATCGCGATTTTATAGAGAGCGAAAATACAAACAGAGAAGCCAGCCACTAAAGGCAGCCTCAAAAAACATATATATATATATATTATGTGTTTCATGGGCGTTTTTCAGTAGAGTACTTGTACTATCCTGCCAATAGATTTCGAATTTAGGGTCTATTTTGTATCAGGAAAATTATTTTAGATTTGTACAATGAATAAGTAACATTAAATTCCTGGCACTTTTCCGATAATTGGCACAATATGTACGGATTTATCTGACCGAAATATACCTCAATTTTTCAAGGAAGGAAGGAAGGAAATCTCAGCTTTTACACCAAATCTAATGATTTAAATCATTAATATTATTTGTCAGCAATTTTAAATTTCTATTGCCGATCTAAATTATAATTACATAGTGTGTTTCTTCAATTTTATTATTAAAGTTAGTTTGTATACATGAATTAGGTAACACAAATATAGAGGGCAATGCTTTGCTAAAACAATTAATAGATACATTTCAAGTAAGTTTGGGGATATCCTTAAAATGAATAAAAAGTATCATAACTATAAAAAAATGAATTCCCCCCAAATGTCTATAAACGAAGAGTCGTCTAACTGTAACCGGCCGTGACAGCTCAGAATGTGGCTGGCGAACCATCTAGAAGCTTGTGAATTTCCTCGGTGAGTTCCACGTCTGTAATTGGTTCCATCTTAATAGGAAAGTCACGTGCTTATTATATGGTTCTGTGGTCGATCTTACCTCAATTAAAGTTGTGAAATACTCTGTGTAGGTACCAATCATACCAAAAACTCGGACAGACAATTTGAATGGCGACGTTATATATGGGAGTAGGTAGCAAAACGTTGCCATGTAATTTGTTGCTAGAATTATCCGCGTTTTATTAATTGCAACTAAAAAAATCCAGTATTATTAAATGTCGCCTTGTACTATTTGCCTAAAGACCGACTTTTATTACTATAATATTCAAACTGGGGTCGCTGAGAACTCGGCTCCACATCGCAAGAGATGCACACCGGTGTCTTGAACTGCAGCCGATCGGTTGCATTGTGTTGACAGTCGCGAATTTCGGGCGGGGCAACGGGGGTGAATTGGAGGCAACTTTCGGTGTCAACGATCAAACAGACCCGTAAACACGTCGATGACTCCTCTCTCACGCGAAACGATAGGATATCCTTTAAAAGGACTGGATGAATTTCCAGAACGTCGGTATTCCAGCCTGTGTTTAGGAAAAATAATAATCAAGGTTTTCATATAATATTTCGTTTTTCGGATTAAATATCCACAGATCAGAGTAAATAATGGGTACGGAAGCTTGCGAAAACCCAGCTCCATAAATATTACGTCAGTTATTTTCGAAAAATAAGATTAAAGTCGAAATTTCAGAAGATTTCTAATAACTGTTACCGATTTCGTAATTTTCTATAAATGGTTTTGCCGATTGATAGCGAAATTTAAATGTATTAAGATAAATTAGACTTCGAATATACAGAATACTTAATTATACATACCTTCAACACTTGTGTCAAGGTTTGATTTGGCGATTCTCATGACAGTTCCGTTGGCAAACACAAAGTAGATCCTCCATTCAGTGAGAAGTGTACAAGAACCTTCGCACGATCCGTTAATGAGGAGTGTGCTAGTTGAACTGACGAGATCTCCGCAAGTGTGGAAACCTTGCAAGATTCTCTCGGGAAAGACGTAGCTGATGGAGTGTGATGCGGCAAACGCGGAAATTAATAGCGTCGACGTGGTGATCGTATGTTACCAAAAAGCGTGTGTGCTTTATGTTTGGTGGAAAACCGTTTGTATTCCACTTAGAAAACTTTTATTGGAATTAATTTATTTAATTCTTCACTTATTGGTATCTGGTTTCCAGACATGACAATCGCGATTCTTAACTAGACATTAACCATGACTGGTCTTACTCTCTCTCCGTGGTCCCTCAATGTCTTTCATACGGCCCCTGATATGGTCTTTATTTGCGATGCCTCATTCGGCCAAAGCACCATGCAAAAATACAACAGCAGACTCGTCAACAGACGAGGTTGTTCCGGTTATTTCGATAGAATTGCTCCATTTTCGTACTGTTTGCCGGTTTGTGGGAATACGGTAGTGGGTTATAACAATTACATTAGGAGAAATACATATTATCGGAGAATACCTCATATGGCCGGCTTACTTTAGCACGCCTCGTGATGTGGATCCGACGGAAATCGAAATGTTGAGCAGCCCGATGCCAAGCTGTACATCAGTTGTGCCAGTTGCTTTGAAGGTGTAAGTAGCACCTCTTTCTAAACTATCTGCTCCGAAACATATGAACCCTTGATTTGAAGGAAAGCCGGCAATCCCACAGGGCCCATCGGCCGCATCAACTAAACGACTGCAAGTTATTTCCCACGATAAGAAGGG
Organism: Proteocephalus fallax; assembly: GCA_028672205.1. NCBI lineage: Eukaryota > Metazoa > Platyhelminthes > Cestoda > Proteocephalidea > Proteocephalidae > Proteocephalus > Proteocephalus fallax. Next base: position 408,174 of record JAPUBX010000723.1, read on the forward strand.
CTAGAAAGAAATGGCAGCTTACAGATTTATCTATAGTTATTTTTAAATAATCAATTCCACGTATCAACTCAAACCAATAACGAATACTTTAATAGACTAAAATACATGAAAACATTCAAACATACCGCCTTATTATGATTGACAGAGTAGTTCGCTGGTTCAAGGCAAATCTCCTGTTCATTTTCCGGAAATGAAACACTGCTCATTTGCGTATTCATTAATCGTATTATCAACGGAGAGTGGATTATCTGGAGAAATCCGTCAGTAAGTTGTATTAAAACGGTTTCATTTAGTTCATTGATAAGTTGAAACATCAGTGCCACTCTGTAGTTTCCGGGCAACAGCCAATTTGGCCTGATAAAAAATGAGAGACTATCTTTGCTATCTTCCTCGAGGACAAGTTCGACGTCTTGGTCTGTTAATGGCTCATAGTTAAAAATTCGCCAAACGTAGTGTCTTCTGGAGTATAGGCAATCTGGTTCGAATGTCGACGTTATGAATCCGTTAATGGTGTACAGATCGGTTGGCAGAAGTTTAACCGGGTCACGTGAATTCGACATGGCCCCGTCCATGAATACGGCCATCGGCGGTGGACATCTCTGAGAGAAGTGTTCAACCGAGATTTGCATTTCCGCTTCAATTAAATTATTCAACGTCGTTCCAGCAGTGACATGCAAGCGGAATTTTCCAAGAGACCGGTAGAAGAGATTAACTGAAAGTCGACCATCTATGGGGCGGTCATGTTTTTCGAGAGCTGAATCACAGCCCTCACAATTAAGTGACATGTTAGTCGGGAGGAAAACGAACTTGAATCCATCTCCTTGGTTCACACAAATGCAGGTACTGTCGGAAACAGACTCGAAGGTAATGGCGAGTTCAGCATTTTGGTTAACTGGTATTACTCTGCTTTTTAAGTGCAATCGCATCACACGAACAGGGTTGCCAATGAAAAGGGATTGAAAGTAAGTAATTCGGTTAAAAGGATTACTGATGATTGCTCGCAATGAGTAGATTCCACCCTGCGAAAATGAAAGAGAAAACATTAATTTATTTGATTGCTTGGTAAGCTGGAAATTCGCAAATCCTTGCCTTATTAAAAGTATACACTTTTCGATGGCCGGATGCTATCGTCATAATATCTACGTCACTGGCATCAATGTCCTCGGCGATGTAGAGGACGGCGTGTGTGGCAGTTCCGGCGAAAGACGTCAACTCGAATAGCAGACGCTGCCCACTAGAAAACCCACCTTTTGTGACGCCGAATACACCGCTTATCTGTGAAGTCTCTTCAAAAATCTGTATTACAGCCGTCTGCAGAAGATAGGAGATGGTGATCTGTAGAAAATGTGTGTGCTAGACAAGATCTTGAAAGGGCACTCGCAAACATTGGAGACAACTGGTTATATAAGTGAATCCTTTCATAAACGTATAAGTCAGTTAACCATGACACAATTATCTAAATAATGAAAATTTCACCTTCATTGGATGAATTGCGTAATGCTCGCGGTGATCACCACACGATCCATGAAGTAGTTGCATTCCTTCGGTTGTAACCTGTTTTTCAAAAGCTACTATCTCTGCGGCTGCAGATGGGAATGCGACCGAAATTAGATTATTGTCCGTCAAGCTTAGAATGCAACTTGCTGCCCACGGAGCGTCCCAGTTCTTATTCGAAACGTAGCCAACTATTTTGGCTGGTTTTGATTCTAAAACAATGCGTTATCAAAATTAAAATATACCAATTCTCTTGGGACCTGTTGGCAAAATAGCAGTGTAGATTCATTAGGTTTCAATTTTAGCAATGGTAATCATCATTTTACTTTCAATTATATGTTTCCTTTGATTTATATTTAGAACAGTTTGTGAATTCAAAATGGTCAGAAATTGTGTAGACGTTTTTGAATCAACCAAAATATCCTCTGATTAATTGAAAAGTTAGCTCCATATCTTGGTGTCTCGTAATTATAGGCATATATTATTATTGGCCCGCAGATGATCATGTGTTACGGAACAATATCGACGCGGTTACGGGCAGCATCCAGCACAAGTCGTATTTAATCAAGCAATCTTACCTGTGAAAATATTTGCGTCAGTTACTAGGAATTCTGCGGAAGGCAATGCCACAAAGAAAGTAATTGTACATGAACATGTCCCAAAAGCGCTTCCATTTTCAAAAGTGATATTGTATTTGTAGGAGCCCGATTTCTCAGAAATTGTGGTAAAGTTCATTTCGTATACATCGTTTACTAAATTGAACGAAATGGCGATTAAAAACCCGCAACTATATATTGTGCCGCCTGTTTTTGTTTAATCGGACATAGAAAATAGATACATGGCCCCTGATAATTTATGAATATTGTGTGAGTTTAACGATTGCGACAGAAATACGCGCGAATAAATATCGAAACAAAAAAATTGATAACTCACACATAATGGTTGGTGTCTTGTACGACAAAATGCCGTCCTTGTATAATCTACCGACAACAAAGCCGGAACCGTTGACAACGGCAGTAATAACGATTGGGTTTCTGATCAGCACAAAATACTTTCCATCGGAAGGTACACACTCTACCGACCTAATGGTCGTGCCAATATTAACTGTTTTAAACATAACTATGTATTCATCGGGGATTCCTGAAAGTGTTGCACGAATCTGAAGAGTTACAGGAGATACATAACTATGGGCAACAATCATATTTGGTTCATAATTGGTTATCAGACTGAGCGAGCTTCCATCGCCCCAATAGATTTCCAGTGTCAGGCCTTCAACAAAATTTCCAGTTACATTTACCACAGAAATGTATAAAATTTCGTCTACACGTAAGTCACCATCATTGAGCAAAATCATCTCCATTTTTGGTATCGTTTTTGGAATCACATTTGTATAGGTACAAGTGCGGTTGATCATGCCAGCGGCGTCACATATTAAACAGAATTCGTGAAGATGGTTGAATTCGACAACCGTAGGTATTTCGATATTTAAGTCCATGATATCTCCCGTACGACTGTGGAAACGAATATCTGATTTCCTTGTCATAGTAAGAGTCACCAGTCCAGAGGTTCCGCCAATTACCTGAATCGAAATATTTAATATATCGTCTTTTTTAGCCCACCTAAAAGTGTAATAAATAACATCTTAGCATTGTTAAATGTAAGACCGCACGCTTATCTAAATATGTATTTTTAAAAAATAAGGTTTTAATAGATAAATAATTAAACACCAGTTTTTAGCTCAATCGTTTTAATTCGGAGTCTTTTACTTTATGCGTGTACACGAGTTTTATTTGAAAAATTTAAAATATTTGTTGAAAATTTATTATTTTTATTAAATATAAAATCGTGTGGGGTTTTATTTGAAAGATTTCATGCAAAGTTTACTGTTTCCTGTTCACACAAAACTCACGTTGGTGTTTCGCGTATTTGTAATCCACGAACAGGTTCGCCTTCCCGTATAACTCCCTCCAAGATGCTTGTCGTTCCATCGTTACCAACCGCTTCTAAATCATACGAGTGCTCAACAAGATTATTGGATGGGACCCAAGCCCATAACCGCATTCCCGCAATGTCGTTGACACAATCAACGGGTATTCCATCGACTTCAAGAACACATTTTTCTATTAACCCAGATTTGTAAACGAAGACAATTAAACAGTCCTGTTTAGAGCAAGTTGAAGAATAGAGCTTGAGCCCTACAAGAGAAACTTAAGTATTCATTCGTACGCTTATTTCAGGCGTGATCACATTGTCAATAAAAATAAAATTTATTGTGCATACAGACGTTCATTCACACCATAACAATAATAGTAATGATATTGGCTTGAATACGATTACGAGGACTACAACTTTAAGTTCTATTTGGAACGTGCTATGTAATCATCAACAGTTATTTCACAAAGTCGATTTTGTAACAATTCACTATTGCAATATTTTTGTAGGTTGTACAGTCTTGAATTAAATAGTAAGTTTAAATACTCCAGACAACTTACCTAATAATTTTTCGTAGACTACAACAGTGGACGCCAGAGACATTCTCTTCGCAGGATTTCTAGCAATCACATTTATACTGAAGGTTCCAACAACGTTAAATAGGCAGACGAGTTGCGGCAAATTTGTAGTTACGTTTGGACAAACACCATTCTCAAACCCCCAATCAAAGACCACATTTTCAGAGATGGACTCGGCCACAAGGGAAACTTTCAAAGTAGTATTCACCAGTACCGTAAAAGCGGATTGAACGTAAAATTGAAAATCCTCAAACGCATAAATTTCCTCACGCAGTTGCTGTATTTTTCCCTCAACAGGCGATATGGTTACGTTGGCATAGCAGCCTAATTTCCTGAAGATGAATGAAATAAAACCGTCGCTACTGTCTTTGACAACTTCTCTGTCGCAGACGATAAGCCATAAATACTCGACAGGAATAGTGCCATCTGAAATATACAAATTGTTTTAAAATCATAGCACTGTTTGTCTAAGTAACCCAGGTTTTCACGTCTTTTTCTTATTCTTATTATTAAACCGCGAAATCGAATGTTCACTGGTGTATTGAAGGAAGTATAAATTGATATACCCTTACCTCGAAGAAAAGGGTCCAGTGTTAATATAGACAGTTGACCAATGATTACATTCGTATTTGCGAGACGCATCGTTGGAAGTTGAAGAAAGACATCCACTTTCGTAGACAAAATAACCTCACCACCTATTTCCGGTTGAAGTACAACCGAAATAGTCTTTACGCCACTTGCGGAGTACACTGTATAAAACAACTTCTCAATCAAAGTTTCCCAATTGAACCCCATTATCTGAAAAGATACACATGGTTTTGATGCTCTTGACATATTGCATTATGACAGCGGGAATCGGAAGTAAAGATTTACCTGCAGACTTGATGTTGTGTACCGAGTCTCGGAATTTATATCGAAAACATCACCACCTTGCAATTCGTTGGTATTTATAATGCGATCACCACTGCCCTCACGTGTCGCAGAAACGCACAAACAATCTGCATTCGTGTTGGAAGGAGAGCCACCTTGGATTGCGAAACGCGTTCCGGGATTAATGTTCCAGTTACCGGGTAAATCCAATGCCCGGGGGCCTGGTTGTATCTTGTACTTCCAGACATCCTAAAGACGGGAAACGTCAGACGAGCATTGCAATTGTGAACACCATTATAAAAATATAACACAATTTTATGCGAACAATATGTACTCATTTTCCGTATTCCTTTGTGTGACGTTTTAAGTGATGCTCACCTCGGCAACTCGAACCAACAATGATTTTGAGAATCCGCATGCGTCGGTCTCGGGATCGTAGGGCTCCTTAAGTGGGCAATGCGGACGTAGCAGCTAAAGGAATAACGCGCTTGTATGAGTTTCATCAATCATTGATATCTATGTAACTTAACAAGAATTAATGTGTATAAGACTTACCTGTAACTACCCAAAAGTCTTGACCAATAGCATTCGAATACCCACGCGTACCAACATCATTACATTTATAGTGGGGACTGCCCGGGGTCCGTAAAACTGCATTTCCGATCAAATAATGCATACTCCGAATAACGCGGTTTGGCAGCCTTCTTTTTGGAATAAGTAAGTACTCGAGCGTTGCTAATACGGCTGTTTCTGACAGTAATGTATCTCCAAATGACCGTAAATCTATGAACTTTATGCCAGATGGAAAACTGTTCATGTTTAAAAAGGTATTGAAATACCTAAGTGTACATTTCCAAAGCATTAACCATGGAATTGCATCTCGCATGGGCTACTGTATGTTTCGTGTTCTAGAGTCGGAAAATTTGACAACTTCTGTGTTTGCACAGACAGCGGAACAGCAAAAACAATATATACTATCAGGTATTCAAGTACTGCGTAACTATTCATCTTTCTTTGACAGATTCAACTGCTTCTGTTTGTAATTGTGTTATTTCACAGTTTTACGGATTTTTATAAGAGTAGAGATTGTGCGATGAATATTGTTTTCCGCCTAAACAGGCAGAGATGTTCCAAGAACAACGGTATCACGTCAACAATACTCACAAAAACGTGTACGTCTGTTTCTTTGAGGATGTTGAGATAAATCCTGCCCGATTTCCCCGATTTATTAAAGTATTGTTTTGTAATAATTGGGTTTTTGTGGGGGCAAGCCATAGGTCTTTCGGGTTGAGATGTAAACTGTCCAAAGACTTCGACGATGTCAACTAAAACAAATCAAGGAACTAGTCGGACAGAACAAGAATTATACTTTAGGCGGCAGAAGAAGCCAATGGATAATCAAACAATAATTGTCTATTTAAAAACCTAGTGTTTAAAGTTTTTGAAGACTGCTTTACAAGTTTCATTTCACCTATTTCTCATCATGAAGTGATCATGTGGATGCCGCCTTTGATAAATGCAGTCGACTCTGCTTCCTAGTTCGTCGGTTAAGGAGACTTGGCTTAAGTTCTAGCCACATAAAAACATTTGTTCATGCCTGTATAATTCCCCTCGTTGTATATTGTTCTCCAATAATTTTCCCCGGCCTTAAATGTTCTGACCTTTCAACCCTTCATAGACTTTTTAAAATAATCTCGTTTTCTAGTGGTCTGCCTATTCTCTCTATTCAAGAAATCATTGTTCAACGCCACTTCAATAACTGTTCACTAATCGCTGCTCGTATTTTAAGTGACCCCTCCCATCCCCTCTATCCCAGTTTATCTGAATGTAAATCTCTTCGACCAATGCGTAGACTATACCGTTCAATACCAACAAGAACAGCGGCATATCGCAATTCGGTCATCCCCTATTTGTCCTGATTTTTATTATCACCAGAGCAGGTGAAATAGAAACTAAAAGAAAAGTTTCACATCTAATAATTGTCATATTGCCTATTTTTACTGCTGAAAGTTTTGGTCCTCGTGACCTCAATAAAGCCACTTCAATTATTATTATTAAAGTCGGCATTACGTATGGTTGATTTGCGATTTACATAGAAACAACATACCTGGCCAATGAAAATGCTGCGGGCGCAGTCCCTCGCGTAAGATCTCTCCGGTCCCTTCGTTTCCATCGGCAAAGGTCAAAGAACACGCAAAGGTCTCGTCAACCACGGCAAACTGCGGGCAAGTCAGCCGAACTCCATGCGATGATTTCTGAATAGTAAAAGGCAATTTGAATCGTTGTTTTCGCATCTACTGGCTGTGGTTTTCTTCAGATGGTCGGGTAATTAAAAGTCTCTCCATTAATGGTCACTATCGCAATGGCTGCGTTTCCGATAAGGTTAATTATACGAGACTAAAGCCCGAATGCGAGGTTAAGACTCTTTGTCAAAAAATGCGATTAATTCAAGATCTAACCTCTCCAAATGCTGGCATCCACGAAATAGCTGCTGCAAGGAGAAGAAAGCCATTATATGTCCAAATCATTATACTCCTTGTCTTGCTTCCCTGGGTGTATCTACAATGAATACATTCTCCGAAATGATCTCTTATAAGTAGAATATTTCCATTTCATGATAATAAACGCCCAAATTATATTTGGTAACCAATATCGACGAGTAAGTTCAGTTTTATAGTGCTGCGAGACTGGTTCGGAATATTTTTAAGTAACGAAACGGTAGCCTTACATACACACATTGAAGGTTCACATCGCTTTGCAAACAGAGCTGCATGTTTTCCACTGCTATTGTTTAACATATTAATTTCAACAGAGTTTCTCTACTTTAATCATTTTAAATTCTGTGGTTCATTGGGTCCAACGAAATAAAAATATTCAATCAATAAAATGTTAACTCGATATTTATACACCTGTCCTGCTGTTAAATCCATCACGGTTAATCACAGACTTACCGGACACCTTCAATTGATTGTAATTAAACAATTGAGAGCTTATATAGCTGTCAAAATGCAAACTCTTTTGCCGATGTGTAACGAAATCAACTGCAACACTGAACAGACGAAAACACGTCTTGTCTTTCAATATAAAAGTCGTGCTGCTGAAAATTGGTCACGCCCCGTTGCGTTTCTAACATACACGTTTTCTCTATTGTTTATTTAAATGACTTCCAATAGTGCTAATACGACTGATTGTTCGATGTTTTATGTCCATTTTATAATCTCAACGAATTGTACATTTAGAAGCAAGTTCAAATCGAATGGATGATGTTACATTGGGAATCGATCCTGCTTGCAGGTATAGTTTAGTAAACTATCCAGGCAAGACGCCTCAGGTCGTCTCTGGGTCTGTTCTTTTCTTCTTCTACACTCACCATAGATAAAAACATTTCACAGTTAATTACTATTAGCGGTCAAGTTTAACCGTATACATAGGCACGTCTTTTATCCCATGGATGTGTCGTGATTCGCAGTTCGACGATAACTTAACCCGCTAAACCTTTTTATGACATACGCGTGTTAAGTCGGCGCTCGAGCGTTCGTGGGCGGAAATCGGTTCGTGTCTGTTAAAAACAAAAAGGGGAAATTTAAGGTCACTACATGGCTCCCCCTTAGACTCTTCGTCGTCAGGGGAAGAGATACAATAAAGAGTACCTTAACGGGACGATTACAAACAAAAGGAATTACTAGGGGGAAAATTCATCGAGGTTCAGGAGGGGAGACTGCTGCCAGGCCTCGCGGAAGACGGTAAATCGGCTGGATATTATATTGCGAAATTGACGAAGGAAAAGTGTGCCAATGTCCTGGAACACGTCCAGGAAACGTTCGTGTCGTTCAATTCGTGTTCATTTCATCGTAGCAGGGCTGGCGTTCGGATTGACAAAATGTGGTTGAGGGTTGAACATAATGGTGAGAAAAAATATTTTATCGCTGTGGGGATATCTACGCAGAAGGCGTCGACACGTACGACCAAGAGTGTTACTTCACCTGGCTTTCGTGTCCATCGATGCGAGTCGTATGCGTCGTAGCATGGTTGGCATTCGGATTGACATAAAGCGGTCGAAGAAGTAAGTAACGCACATACAAGTTCATGCGAAATATTATCCTGTTTCGGTCGAATATGGGTGATAAAAATAGATTTTAGTGAAAACGTCGTCTTTGTGGTTGCCTGTAATTTTCGCAGCACGAGATGAGTAGAACGGGACGAAAATGTTAGAAAATGACGTTGATCATCGTAGATCTGACGGTTGATCAGAAGATTGCTCCGGGCATGATATGCTCGCCAATGTCGTGATTCGCAGTTAGACGATAACTTTACCCGCTAAATCATTTTATGACAAACGCGTGTTAAGTAGGCGCTCGAGCGTTCGTGGGCAACCACAATTCTCGGTAAACTGTAGACAGTTGGCTACTATATGAAAACGATTTAATTGAATCTTGACGACCTCTCAGATCCGACGGGTCATTTAAATACACACACAACGTTAATATTAAAAGCCTCAGAAGGGTAAACTAATTGACGCAACGGGTTTTCTGCCAGGTGTCCCCAAAGGTCGACGATGAGGAATTCGTTAAAAAGTGATAATTTTATGGCTTATAATAAATCTTCTTGTCGAAAGACTTCGATGAACGCGTGACAATAAAGCCAATTATGAGAGAACAGAAGTATATATACTGCACAAGAGAAGAGTTCAAACATTTACAAAGTCTAAAAGGCATTATTTGTAAACTGCCAGAAAGAAGCATTTATCCAATACCAATGAGTAAATAAATTAAGGCGTAATCGATATTTTTCAAGGGGAAATAATTTGAGAAACTCCGTTAAAATAATATATAATAACATTAGTTGATGATGGTTTATGAAGAAATACCTTTGCATTTGCATTGCGGATATTTGCTTCTTCCAAGCAATATACATTAAATTGCGTAAGTCAATGTAAAATATTAAAAAAAGGTCAATAACTAAGGGATCTAAAATTTTGACAAAAACAATTTACAAAAAAAAACTATTATCCGTTGATCACAGTTTCTTGTTAAAATTAACCTAACCGTTAAATTTAATCTTCAGCACATCCGAAATAAGCGTGCCAATTCACTGGACCTCTGGCGCAATAAGAGATCACGAACCACTAGACAGGAATCCGTCTAAATATGGGGCTGCGGAACCATATAGTATGTTGTATATTTCTTCGATGATTACCTTGTTCGTAATTGGTTCCATCTCAATAGAAGAGGTATGTTCATCTTATTTAGTTTAACGACCGATCTTGCCTCTATTACATTGGTGAAATACTCCGTATAAGTACCAATGGAACAAACAACTCGCACTGACAATTTGAATGGTGACGTTAAATATGGCAGACGGTAACAATAAGTGGCCATGTTACTTGTTCCAAGAGTAATTTGCGTTGTGTTAATATTTGTCAAAAGATCTACTTTACTTACCATTATATTTGAAGTGGTGTTTTTGAAGTTCGGCTCTACATCACAGGAGACATACACCGGCGTGTTAAATTTAAGAGGTTCCGTTGCTTTGTTTTGACATTCAAGAATTACGGGCGGAGCGACAAGAGTGATTTGTAGGCAACTTTTGCCGTCAATGTCGAAGCATAAAGCCGCAAACACGTTGATGCATCCTCGCCCCCACGGGTCGATAAAATGTATTCTAATAGGACTGTGTGGATAGCCAGGATGTTGCTACCCCAACCTTTGTGAATAAAAAAATTAAACTGTATTAATATTATGTTTTATTGAACACATGCTTTCCTTGTCATCTATTATAATATTTTTTAATGTTGGATTTTAAAAAAATGCTTTAGACTTGTGAAGAATTATAAAAAAGGAGTTCTTAGTTTGACTTGGTTATGTTTCATCACCATCACTACGATCTATACCTGGTTGTTTATCCGTGGCAGTAAGTATATAATCCTAGAAACATACATATCTTCTAAACCAGTATTGAGGTCAGATTTGCTCATTCTTTTAACCATTCCGTTTGAAAACACAAATTAGTTGATCCATTCTGTGGACCGTTGACAGGTGCCTTCGGACAACCCCCTAATAAGCAGGACGCTCGTTGAACTAACTAGATCTCCGCAAGTGTCGGAAACTGCTAAGATACTCTCTGAATTGACGTAGCAAGCATCATTGTGTCGTAAACACGTGAAAAATGTATTGATTAGAGCAGTTTATGCATATTATTTTTTATAAGTTGTGACAATGCATTTACTATGGCGATTTTCAACTTTATTGTTTACTTACGTTGTCAGTGATCTTGAAGTCGACCCAGCCGCAATTGAAATATTGAGTTCACAGTTATAATAATTGTCTAATTACTTAGTTACTGCAAACACATAAACCACACACGAATAAGATAATGGATTCAAGCTTCAAAGAAACCTTTTAGAGTGGTACACAAACTATGTGTCGCGACATACTGGTGTGTCGCGAGAAATGCCCAGGTGTGTCGCGAGAGTTTTGTAAAAATATTCAAAAATGCCAGGGTTTTTGAACTCCAACATTTTTTTTCTAACTTATAATTTAGTTTGTATTTAAATTCAAATAGATATACGTTCATATTTGAATCTTATTTTAATCATTCTTTTATTTGTATTTGTTGTTACTGAATTTACCGCGTTTTTTCAAATTATTTCTTCGTGACACAAGTAAATTTGTTCCACGTTTTTCATTGGAAGATATTTTTGCGAAGTAAGTTGAATTTATTTCCTGATTTTTGATGAAATTTAGTAAAAGAAACTTAATTTGCTAGCCATGAATAAGTTTCTAAAAAATTCTGAACAATTTTAGGAAACGAAAATGTACCGAATCAACGCAAAGGATCGAAGCGAAAGTTCAATGAAGAGTGCATCGAATATGGTTTCATAGCATCTGGACCTAAAGATGCGCAGGTTCCTTATTGTTTGATCTGCAACTCTACCTTGTCCAATGAGTCCCTGGTTCCAAATAAATTGAAGCGACATTATGAGACAAATCATCCAGCACACCAAGAAAAACCAAGAGAATATTTGAGAAGCTTGCAATTGCAAAGAGTAATCAATCGAGCAAGATTACAAACTATCTCAAATTTCCTGAAAAAAAACTTGCTGCAAGTTACAAGGTCGCTCAACTATTGGCAAAAAGGAAAAACGCACACTGTGATGGTGAAACAATAATCGCACCAGCGCTTGCTATTGTTGTTGAAATGATTCTTAGACCTGAGAAAAGTTCCTTTGTCAACTGACACAATGTCTCGCCGAATCGAAGATTTATCATCCGATTTAAAAGATCAAATTCGTGAAAATGTCGATACTGAAAAAGAATCAAGGATGCTGTGGTCCCTTCAAGTCGATGAATCTACTGATATCTGCGGAAAAGCTCAGCTTCTTGCGTTAATCCGCTTCATTAAAAATGATAAATTCATAAATGAATTCCTTTTTTGCGATAAACTGAAGACCACGACGAAAGGAGAAGAAATTTTTGATTTGGTGAACAAAAATGTTTTGCTTTTCAAATTGAAGTGGAACAACTGCGTCAGTGTGTGTACTGATGGATGTCCTTCTATGCGAGGAAATCATAAAGGATTCGTTACGCTCACTCTTCAAGAAAATCCAGACATAATCACCACTCATTGCATGAATCATCGCAAAGCCCTCGCGTCCAAATCATTACCAAAAAAATTTAGTCAGTTTTGAATCAAGCTATAAAAGTAGTGAACTTTATCAAATCTCGGCCGCTTAATTCAAGAATTTTCGCACAACTCTGTGATGCAATGGATTCCGACTTCACATCGCTGCTTTACCACACCGATGTTCGCTGGTTGTCAAAAGGAAAAGTTTTGAAGCGTCTCGTTTATCTCAAAGTAGAAGTAATTGCATTCTTGGAAGTCGAGGAAACAAATTTGGGATTCGATCTTCGTGACGAGATTTGGTGTGTCGCGTAACTTTTCAGATAGCACGAGTGTGTCGCAAGTGAAAAAGTTTGAGTAACACTGTTTTAGAACATACTGTGCCACCATGATTGTCAGAGAAAATTGCTGGTTTTATGCAAATCTGCTGTTGATTTTCCGAAAACGACAAACGACTCATTTGCGTGTCCATTAATCGTATTATCAAGGGAGCATGCTTAAATTTATGCCCAAAAAGTCATATTTTTTCTATATCGTTTTACCTAACCAAACGACCACTACAGAGGAATGGTTCTGTCAGATAAGGCGTTATAATAAAACAAATGGGTTCATTTATACATTTTGTTTTCTTAAATTATTCGAAAACGTTTCTGTTTAAATTGCTTTGTCTTCGAACTCTACAGCAAACATTAAACAACATACACTGGTGTGTCCCATATTTATAATTGACAAACAGGTTCGCCTTCCCGTATAACTCCGTTCATAGTATTTTTCGTCCCCTCGTAATCCACCGCTTTCAAATAATACACGTGCATAACCACATAATTGCGTGGAGCAATAGCCCATAACCGGTTTGCTGGAATGTCGTTAACACAATCCAAGAATATTCCATTTACTTTTAGCGAATACGTTTCATTAATCCAGATTCGTAAACGAATACAACGATATAGTCCAGTTTCAAGTAGGTGGATTTGTCGAGCCTGAGGGCTTTAAAAGAGATCCATAACGATTTAATAGTTTTCTAGTTTCGTGTTTATTCAAGTCACTAATAAATCTAGTTTTCGAACCATTGGTCGTAATCTTCTTGTGTACTGCGTGCTAGATGATTTAGCCCCAATTTTATCGTCCCCGAATGTCACCGATGATAGAAAATTGATTTATCTTTACAAACTCGAAACAAGCGTTTGGGTAAGCACTAAGCAATACGTGGAGTTTTACATGTGTTGCGGTACGGAATGGAAATCTAACCCTACTATTTGGACGCAAACGTTTCCATTTATTGATCACGTGGCTCGAAATATATTGCAAAGAAACCCAAAACAGCAGGGTTCCATTGTTTTTGTTAGACTTGCGAAGACTCATCATGACACACAACATTATATTTTGGCATACATGGCAGTTGAATAGACCCAGACAAAATACTTTTTAATTCTGCGTAGACTGCAATAAAGGTGGCGCAAGAACGGGTTTTTGCAGGATTCTTCGCAATTACTTGAATTCTCCAACAAATTCAAGATAGCAGTTTATTTGCGGAACTTTGGTCGTTACATTTTCACAAATACTATTCTCGATCCCCCAATCGAAGACCAGGTGTTTGGCGTTCAATTTGTCCCCAAGGTCAACTTTGAATCAAGTGCCAAAACGTCGCGCCATACAAGGGACTGATTTAAGATAAAAATCGTGAAACACATCGATTTGCTCATGTATCTGCTGAATTTCTCCCACAAGCGGCACTATAGTTACTTTGACATAACAAACGGTTTTCACGAAGGTGTAGGATAACAAAAAAACTGTTTCTGTTTTGGATGCATTCCCCGGCGCAGAAGATCAGCCAAAAATACTCGGCCGCAATTGTTCCAACTGAAGCGTGCTCCGCGTTTAATGCTCCAATAACCGGGTAAATCCAATACACGACGACCTGGTTGTACCTTGAACTTCCAGACATCCTTAAGACAGGAAACAGTGCTTCTGCACTGAACGAGTAGAAAGGACGTACTACACATCAAATGAAATAACAAAATTAATTTGATTTTATTTAAAATGGGACCATGTTGTTCGTTATTCTCGAAATTGAAGACATCGTTATGGGCGCAGTGTGGATGTAAAAGCTAAAAGACGAATACGCGTATGAAAATTAAATCAATAATGATCACTTGTCATTTTATAAGGCATTCTAAATTCAGTTAAACTTAACGTATAATAAAAATGAAACAATTATAATATCAACCAATCTTTTTCGGGTTATTTATATTATCTTAACATGCATTTACATCATTTTTTAAGAGGATATATATTTGTTGGCGTCTAATAAGGATTGAAGGTTCCACGACAAATAATATCAAATCCAAAACAACTCACAAATACGTGTTTGTCCGTTTCCTTCAGAATATTGATGTAAATTCTTTTGTATTTTCCCGACTTATTGAACATTCGTTTCGATATAATGGCATGTCTGCCCGGACATTTTGAAACAATTCTGATTGTGGTAGAAAATCACCAATGCTTTCTACGATGTCAGCTAGAAATAAAAAAAGGAACTAATACAGGAAGGTTTGGGAGGTCACTCGGCAATTCTTAGTAAGCATAGATTTTAACTATCTTCAATGAGACTGCCACGTTACTGCAAAGGAATTGCAGAGTGCAAACAGTCAAGTTTACTAGTTATTTTCGTGGAAACACCATAACAGGCCAATGAAATGGTTGCGCGGGCAATCTGGCAGGACAGATCTCTCCAGTCCTTTGGATTCCATCACTAAAAATAAACCAACACCTGAAGCTCTTGTCTAGCACGGCAAATTGTGGGAATTTTATCCGAAATCCATGCGACCAAGTCTGAATTTAAAAATATATGTTATTTTGGGAAAAGGTCGCTTATATTTTTAAATTTGCGGTTTCTATCTGAATGATCGTGTCGTGAATTACATGGTAGTTTAGGCATAAAATGTAACATCGTTAGGACACATATTAAAGATCTTACTTATATTAATGCTCCTGCAGATCATATCATTGTAGTTAAGAGAAAGCCGTAATTTGTGCAAATAATTCTTCCCCACATTGTATATTCTTTGATTGTATTCCTTTTGCTGAAATCTATAACAAATATAATGTTCAATATGTTTGAAGAATCCTAATAAGAATCAATTTCCCGAAGTTAATCTGCCGTTTTGCTGTTTTATAGGTTCGTTACTCGTGAGTTTAACCAATCCGTGATGACAATGATGAAAGCAAAAAATAATAGACAACCAAAAACTGAAAATAACTTATCTGCACCTCAGTCGCCTTATTTTAAAAGCCTGTTCCTTTAAGAAATAAATGTTAATGGACATGCTGCCTTGTAAATCAAATACTTACGGGACAGCCTCCATTACGTTTTATTCTAAAATATGGAGCTTAAATAGAAGGCTAAAGAAAACATTCTTTTTCTGATGTGCGAACTGTCCCAAGGTAAAAGGTACTGGACGGCTTGATCACTGAAAAAAACTAGTTTTTAGCTAGATTATGAAACAATTAGAGACAATTATTATTATTATTATTATTATTACAATTGACATCAAATAACTGCAGGACCATGAGTTATTTTAGGGAAATTTACTTTTAGGTTTGTATGATGTGCGAAATAAATAATATTTACTATCTATTTTAACCAGATATTTATTCATACCAATTTAGATTCAAAATCTATTTGAATATAAACTTGGCGCAAAACATTGCATTGAACTATACACATCGGCTACTATCAAAAAAATAAGTACACCTGGCACCGGAAACATTCTGAAACGAAAGCAAATGGTAGACGGGCTGGCTGAATCGGCCCGCATTTTTCCATTACAACAAGCGCCCAATCTGATGAGCGATGGTATGCACACCATAAATCTCGCGATACGCTGCGCGTTCAAATAACTCTCGCGTTAGGATAACATTACTGTGGGAAATACGGAAGTTATAGCTTCTTTCAGAATCATTTTTGTTTCCGTTACGTCTCGCCTTAAGATAATCCATTGTGTAAAATGAGCAAATGAACACTCTGAATTTGTTTCAATTGTCTGCAAATGAGCTGGTTATCAACGTGATTGGGATCCACTGACTGGAACTCAGCGTGCAAGGTTTAGCAATTACCGACAAGAACTCGGCACACTTTGGCACACTTTTTATCCCATCCATCGAAGTTGCTTTCGAGATCGATATAATCTTTTGATAAACTGTCATTTAGTAACAGAACCTGGAAATACATAGAGCGAGAAACGCTTAGTTTCTTTATATCTGGACTGTAGTTCAAAATTTGTTAGCTAAATCCCCCCGAAAACAAAGTTACGGCCTCATTATTTTTGACGGGTGGCCGATTTAAAGAAATCAATAAACCACGGAGGTCCCACGAATTTACCAACATTTGGTCGTTTTTAAGTGCAGTAATGATACATCTGATGTTGGCTTTTATTTGCAATTAAAATCATCAAATTCTGACAGAAACTGCTCCCAGTATCTCGTATAAGCAAAGCTAACAACTGCTTTCAATTCACAACATTTATTTTATTATTATTACACTATTTGTTTGCTTATATCCTGAAATGCATTCCGACCAAATATTCGCGAGATGTCCGACGGACTCGGTACACCCCATCGGTTTGTCGTACGTTTGCAAAAACTGCATTAATTATATCTGTATTCATTATGAACAATTCTTATTTGCTCGTTTAGGTCTACACAATATGACGGATTCGAAAGTCGAATTTAACTGCGCATTCTTTATTGATATCAAAGAATTCAAACAGAGAAAGGAGTGGGCGATTGTGCACACAAAAAACCTTGTAATGACATCCAAATAGATCTATGATTTCCATGTTGGGCATCGCGAGTTAACCCGCGAAGAAATTGATAAATCTTATATAGATTCTGGAGTTACTTTAAATTGAATTAATTAAATGTAAGAAAAAATAAATATTGTAATAATTGTAACATCTTTCTTAAGGCGACCTTTAAAATAATAAAACTATATATAATTTGCAATGCTATATGAAAACACTATTTTGTAAGTTTCTGCTTCATCTGTTCAGGAATGACTAGAATCCAAAATTCCGTCGTTCTTGTAGGTATTGCCTACGTATTGGTCAAATGTTGAGATAAACTTGAATTCGGAGGATTGGAGGAGTTATCTTATATATACGAACAGCAATGCGGACAAAACCTTTGAAATTGCGTCGAAATTATGGCCTCTTGGATGAAAATTATGGGTTATCCAATAAAATACGAAATTATTGTAAAAGCCTATGGAAGGTTAAAGCGCCCGAATATTTGAGGCGAACAGTAAACAATAATAGAAATTATTCAAATTTGTTTAAAAGTCTTGATACGTTTTTCGCTTTCTCCAAGTCTCATGAAAGGTGAATCAAGCAACACAGATGAAGTCATTTACCGAAGACGGCACCCAAATCATCACTTAAATGCAACCGACTGTTGAAAATTGCGTCGCATTTTGTTGATGAGTTCGGTAAAAGACAAATTCGCTGCTTTATGGACGGCTTGCTGATCTGTTCGAAATCTGAACGCATGAATAAAGTGAGGTCGACCATGTATATAATTGTTGCACCGACAGCAGTGGACCGAAGTCTAGACGTTAATGGGTTAAAAATTAAGGGATGAATGCCCATTTTACCACGCCACATTTATTGAGATAGGAATAAGAGGCATTATTTCCAACTCTTACGTGCTGGGGTCGGTTAAAGAAATAGTTTCGAAGTAACTTTACTTTCCCTTTCTTCAAACCATCTTCACACGGTTCAGAAAGGATTAGAAAATAGCCCGGTTGCCCGCAGTTTAGAAAGTGGTTTCTTCACTTTCAACAAAACAGGGGATTGGACAATCAGTCCAGACTTAGCAGGTGCCGCCGAACTAATGGCCGGTTTCGGAATAAGAATTATAGCAGCATCTCTAAATTTCGAAATAAACGTGCATTCCCTAGAAAAAATGTACAGGGTGAATAAGAATCGGGGAAATCTGTCTGTTAACGCTTTCTGGAATTGCGCATTGGAGTCTTCCGAAATATTGAACACATCCTACTGGGAACCGTTAATTACAACGAAATCGTAATTATATAATAATATTATAAACTTGTTTTAATGTCCACTACAGTCTAAAAATACACTTTTCTAGCTGCTGTGTCAAAGTCAGAATTCTCTAATAATTTATTTGAAGTTCCTTGGAAACGTTTGTTGGAAACAAAACTGTTATTACTTTACATCGCTTTACTTCTTCCGAACGTTCAGCATTAAAATGTTGTAGAATTGCGTTCGAAAAGAATGTTGTTATTATTAATTCACAAACTTTTGTTAACTAAATTTTCTAAATTTTAAAAAACCAATTAGAGTGATGCTTCAAAATAAATTCTGAATGATAATTATGCCGACTTTTGACTAAAAACTAAGCGACTTCGAAATCGAGGGGGGCAATTCTTCACATCGTTTTTTTATATATAGTTCTGCAGTGGCTTTTTTACACTATTACATTTGGTTTTCAATTCGCCACTTATAAAAGCTTTTCGTCGTTCACGGGCATCGCGAATTAAAGCAATATATGCCGAACAGTGTTTCTACCTCGCCGG
The DNA here is from genome assembly GCA_028672205.1 of Proteocephalus fallax. Lineage (NCBI taxonomy): Eukaryota > Metazoa > Platyhelminthes > Cestoda > Proteocephalidea > Proteocephalidae > Proteocephalus > Proteocephalus fallax. The sequence continues at coordinate 427,263 of JAPUBX010000723.1, forward strand.
TTTTAGCAAATGTAGGTCTAACAAGGTTTAAATTGCAATTCTTCCTCATTTAGTAACGTAAAGACAATAGTCGTTATAATGCTTTTTTATGTTTTACGTTTTGCTCCTCGTGACCTCAATAAAGCTCTTACTACTATTATGATAATTAATTTACTGCCGAGGATGTAAGTTTTATATATAAGAAGTGGAAATATAATGCGTCCCACATGGATGTAGATCAAACAAACTAACGGATTTGATTAAAACGACTTGTTCTAAAAATAATATTTATTCAACAATACCCATTAATTTTGGTTATATAGCTTATTTGGCTGAAATAAAACAGCAAATATCTGGATATATTTAGAAGCATTCTGATTTTAAAAAACCTAATGTTTATCAGTCTTTATTACCGTGGGGCGTATCTCAGTCAATAACAAGGTATAAGTGGTTGTGAGTCTATGGCTCACGTTAATAAGACGAGAATTTGGAGTGTGCCGTTGAGGAGTATTATACGAGGTTAGTGCACATATAAAGAGTCAGTTAATGGGGGTGTGGTTGTGTTGTCCATTGTGTGCCAGTACACGGGCATGACCTGACGAAGTCTTGAGACATTCAGGGGGCTATATGGCACAAGAGACACGACATTTAGCGGTTATTTCCTGGCCGGTCTTCCAGGTGAGTACGTACCAGTGCGCGCACAACAGGTGAACATAAGGTTTGTATCAAAAATAAATTGTACAATATACCAAAAGAGCATTCTCCTACTACAGAATGAGCCGGCTTTCTAGTAACTCCCACGAACAGTATTCCCAATTTAGTAAATTTAGATTTCACAGCCCAACTTAAATGTCTCAAGTTTACTACGCCAATTCTCCGTATACTAACGTATTCGAGCCAACGTGAACTAAGTTCCGTAATCAGGGTGGGAGAAGCATTTCGGTGTTTTATGTGCGACTGCAAGCCAAACAACAGTTCCGCCATTAGCCCGCCAGGCATAATACCAACCATTTTCTGCAAAACTAATCGAATTTTCTCATATTGGGTATGAGTCTAGACATATATTAAAAATCGAAGGCCTCGTCAATTAATGCTGCCCCTGTGGTTAGCGTGGCTTCGTTTGTTTTTTTTGCAGAAGTAAGATATTTAATAGATTCTTTTATTATGAGAAGCTGTAAATTCATGAAACAGTTTTTAGCGATAGAAAACATTTAATTCAAATTTTTAATTTAACACTATGAATCAACGTCTCACTAAATAACTCTAGACACATCAGACATCTTCGAATAGATTTCGGGTAAATTTTCAACAGCTTGAAATCGTGGATAAGAGCTTCGCATGCTCTTTAAATATTATTCACCGGAACCCAGGGACTTGAGAGATCTTACGCGACGGAATGCATCTCTGACTTATTCGTTGGCCAGGTACGCTGTCTCTACACAACAGTTTATGCTTTTTAAGTCATGCACAAAAACGAAAACACAGTAAAGGGTTACGTTTAGCAGGAATTATGAGTACTGATATCGTCGCAAAAGCGTAAAACGAGGATCTTGTAATTAAGTGAACATATCCCATTGAAGTACCTCCATTGTTTGAGTAACATTGTCGAAGTCATTAGGTATATAGCACCACAATCGAATTCTTGCATCCAATGTCCCGGAAAAAATGCAATTATGCAGAAACAATACTTAAATAACTCGGGAAAATCCAAAAGAATTTAAATCAATATCCTTACAAAAAACGGACCTACACATATTTGTGAGTTTATCGATTTTGACATAGTTGGGCGATGAGATCCTCTTTTACGAATGGGCGTTGAATAATTTTGATATTTTATTTTTATTTTATCAAACGAAATAAATAAGTTACAGATCTTAGGAAACAAAAAATGTATCCTGAAGTAAATAGCCAGCTCCCCAGCAATCCGTAAGTCGCTGTCTTTAATCAACCGATGTTTCTATTACATTAGATAATTTTAAATAATTGAGCCGAATCAATTACTGACTTTTTAAAAATTTTCTTCTCCGGTGAACCTATTCAATGTACTTCTACAGGCCTAATTCTAAAACGCATATCCTTCTTCAGCTTCTCCATCCGGATTGCATCCTTAGCAACCTCAGCAGTTTTCAGACCGACGCTCTCAGATTCTCCAAATCCTTGCTCATGCGAGTTGCCGAGGTTAGTATCTCCATTGGAACAGAAATGAATGCTGGGCTGTATTTATTTGGTCATTTCGTGGGTTTAGGATGTGTTGAAGTACAACGGACAATTAGACCGTCGTCATTAGATTTACCTAATTATTGGAGCATTAAACGCGGTACACACTTCGCACTTCAAGGGGGCTCTTTGTCCTGTGCGAATGTCGGTCTTGGGTGTGTTAATGCCCACTCCTTGGGCAGCGCTGATCGCGTTGTCTATACGATGCAATTGTATGGCGGCATTATTTTCGATCTTAATGTGGAGACTCAGAAGACAGGTTTCTCGTTTAAGATTATTGGGTTCAATTGGTACATCGCGCTGGGGAAGTTATTTCATACAATATTCTCCTCACCTGGCGTGATTCTCAAACCGGAAAGAGGCGACGAAAGTAGATGTCCGTCTTCAACTCCTTAAGATTTGTCTTAAAAATAAAAATGTTATTATTGGGCAACTATCAACATTAATACTGGAACCAGTTCCTCGAAGTAAGAAAATGCCAATTTCTTTCCATATATTCTTCAATATGCCAATAAACAGTCCTTTAGTGACTATTAATGCAACAGGCCTATGAATCAAACCAATGAAAACAAATTGACATTTTTTTAGATAAAACAATTCTTGCCGAGTATTTTTGGCTTATTATCTGAAATTGTAAATAACCGCAGCGTACATTTTTTGTCATATACCTTCCTGCAAACCGGCTGTTATGTCAACGTAACTATAGTGCCGCTCGAGAAAGAAATGCAGCAAATGCACAAGGAGATCGATACGTATTAATATTTTTATTTAAACGGGATACCCGCTAAGGCACAAAGTGTGAAAACGTGGTTACAATTTGACCTTGGGGACAAATTGAATGGTAAAAACCTCGTCTTCGATTGCGGGTTTGAGAATAGCATATGTGGAAATTAAAAAACTAGAGTCCCGAAATTGGACGACTGTGTCAAAGACATTCAGGCGAAGCAGTTTTGGGCTAAGGTCCCATCCAATAATTTGCTTGAGCACGCGTATCATTTAAAAGCGGTTGGTCTCGGTAGAACAACAACGATGTTGAAAGGAGTCAAACGGGAAGACAACCCCGTTCTTTAATTAATAATAGGCTACACACAACTGTACGTTTTTTTATCGTTACTTTACAACCATAATTATCTACTATTAGTTGATTAAAATTGCTCTCTTTTAAGTTTTTAATTTTATTCAACTACAAAAACGAAAATAAAAAAATGCATGCTGCATGTTGAACCAAATAAAACATTCATATTTTTGCCTTTTAGGTGGGCTAAGAATCGTTTATGTGAACATGGAAGTGATTAACGGAGCCTTTGGAAAAGTAACTGTAAACATGACAACACACCGCTATTTTGATTACCGAAGCCCTCGAGGAGAAAAAAAAAGTCGCATATTGAAAGCCACCGTAGACTTGGACTTTGACCATCGTTACGAGATCTGTTTAATATCTGCTGCCGCGTGCATGATCAATAGCACTTGGCCCTACATAAATGTCATACCTTCATTAGTACCAGCCATGGAGTTGCGATTGCTGAATGGCGCGCAACTTTGTGTAGACGACGATCTGCACATTTCAGTCGTAAATGTGAAGCAGATTGTCAATCGAAGGACTGAAACGACTGTATGCTCTTAATGTGCTACGGTTGGTATATGTATTTTTTAATTGGGTCATTCTTAAAAAACAATAGCATTTTATCCAAAGGTAATATGCGGTTTTCAATTTTCCATGAATTAAATATCATTCATTTGTATTTTTTTACATTTTTATAAAAAGAACACGGTCATACATTTAAAACGAGAAAATGCAAATAACATCCATGCGAAGAATGAAACGGGAATCTATACTATATTGCCCTATGAATTTTGCGTTATTGAACGTCTGGTTATGTTTCCTTAAGACTCTTAGACTCGGCAGCTATTTGTTTTTTAAGCGTCGCCAGCGATTACCCAATTTCTGTTATTTTGCCTTCGGCAACCACACAGACAGCGTCTTGCGATAAAAGAAACAGTCACGAGTTCAGGAATACAAGTTCTAAATGGAACGTGTGGTGGTCATAAAGAACAGTAAGAAATTCAACCTTTGAAAATGCAATTTATCAAAATCCGTTAATTTCATTTTCTGTCATCGAAGGTTTAAATCAGCTGTCTGTCCGCTTTTCGCGATATTCCGATAAAGATATATTATGGCGGCTGCATTTTCTTTAGATCACAATCTCCTATCAACTGCAAACGGCAGTAATACATATTTTGTAAGAAAACTCGCAGATAAGTGGTAGATTCGGAGTCGCAAAGGATGGGTCTTCTTGTGGACAAAGTGTCCGTTTTGAGCTGACGTCTTTCGTAGGAACTGCCACACTCGATGTCTTCAATGTCGCTGAGGACATTGGTGGGTCAGCGGTATTCATTTTGACAATAACCGCCGGCCGGGGTGGATTCAAGTTCGTTTTCACAACAACAAACATTTCACTTACTTGCAAGAACTGTGATTCATCTCTCGAAAAAAAGAACGCCTCGATCCCCACACTATTAACAGCATCATAACGTAGACATTCGAACCAGATTGTCTATTGATTTGATGTTGCAAAATTGTAATGAACTAAAGGGTTCAGAATTTATGCAACTTACCGACGGCTGTATTGATATCTCTAGATACACAATGCTCCGTTGATTATGCGATTAATGGACAAGCAAATGGGCAGTGTGTTATTTCCGGAAAATCAAAGCGAGATTTGCCTTGTGCCATTTATTCACTCTATCAACCCAAATGGCGCTGTATGTTTGGACTTCTAACTTAGGTAATATAAATTTGCTGCTTATAATAAAAAAACAAACAAACAAACAGCGTAATAATTTTAAAATTTGCGTTATGAGAAAATGCAGAATAGTTGATTGACTTTAATTAATTTTTATTTTTTTGTTTAAATGTTTTTTTCATAGCTGGAGTGTATATTTTAGCCCTTCATATCGTGGGACGATGGACTCTGTAATATTCAAGGACTTCCGTCGGACCGAGGTTTCATATGCTTTGGAATAAAATGGTTAGCAAGAGGAGTCACCTACACTGTCAAAGCAACTGGAACGACTTTGACACAACAAGGCACCGGTCAACTTAACATGTCTGTTGCTGCTGGGTCCAAATCTAAATCACTGATAAAGTAAGCAAATTAACTTCGAAAATTCGCTATTTTTTACCTGTTACAATCTCATCAGTTACCTCACCTTTTTGATAACTGGAGAGTTATTGTCTCCGTGATGTGACGATTGTGCGCCGCCCTCGTTTACTGCTGGATTTGAGAACGACGTGGCAATGAGCCTGTCGGAGCCTGAAATCGCTGGCGACGAAAGTCGAGTCTACCAACCTTTGGTGGAATTCAATTTCGTTATTAATAAAACTCACGTTCGCTTTCGTTGGCAATTAAATCCGTCAAATTCTGATCGAAACTGGCCCCAGTATCTCGTATTTGCAAGGCTAGCAACCGCTTCCAATTCATAACATATATTTTACTCTTATTTAACAAAGTCTTTGCTTATTAATAGACATGCATTCCCTCCAAATATTCGCGAGGTGTCCGACGGACTCGGTAAAATTAATTGGACAGTTGTGCCACCAAATACATCGGTCTGTCGTACGCTTGCGAAACTTTCATTTATTTTGTTATGATGCATTATAGACAATATTGATTTACTCGTTTAGGTCTATACAATATGACCGATGCGGAAGTTGAAAAAAACTACAAATTCTTTATTGATAACGAAGAATTCAAACAGAGCAAGGAATTGGCAATTGAGTAGACAAACACTTTCGGATGACATCCGAACAGATGAATACTTTCCAAGTTGGGTATCACGAGTTAACCTGCGAAGAAATTGATAAATATGGTCCAAAATCACCTCCCACCCGGCCCTATTTATACGAGGCACAAATCAATAAACCAATCGAAATGAGAGTGTTTCAGTCTGCATGTAATCATATGAGTACAAACAGTTCGACGTGGTCGACAGATAGTTGTAGGGTAAACCAGCATTAACTAATTGAATACAAAACACGATTAGTATTTAGCAGCTTTGGCCATCAACACATATATTTTAAAAAATGTGAATTAGGTTTTTCGTATAAAGTCGAATTATAAAATCTGTTTGTATTTCTCGTCACGGATCTTGGTAGCTGTAAATGTCTTTAATTTGAATACTTCATTTTCTAAGATGTCTTTGTTGAAAATTTGCATTTAGGTATCCGTGGAGACAACTGTACGCATTATTATCTGTGAATGTACTCACCTTACGACGTTTTTATCGTCCGGCTGGTCATTTCTTCAACAAGCATCCGGATCTTAACTATGTCTAACTGTGTTTATCTTTCCTATATATCATTTGCATGTAGCGTACAGATCTTAATTAGTCTCATCGTTGTATTCATTAGCATATAAAGATACATAAAAACCTCAAAACATAATCGTTAGCATCTATTCTTGTTTCTTTCGTTTAATAAATACGTAAACTATGAGTTTTCAACCGTTTTCAAAATATTCAAGTAGAGCGCTCGTGTTTATCTGTTAAACCTACTTAAATAATCAGTGATTTGCGTCCTAATCACTGTTTGCGCAGGAATTGACGCACGCATCGTCATGAGAGCAGGGTAGCATCTGTGTTTTGTTTCGTTGTTGTATTATTATCCGTGAATACAATGCAGAAGATGGGTTGTTATTAATCAATTATATTAATTGCGCAATGGAATAAGGGAATCTTATTGACTTGCAATTCTTGAAATATGATGTCTTCTTCTTCGATCAACAGCTCCGATGTACATTGGGTAAAGCGCTATATTATTTAATATAACGTAAACTTGGAAACCGAAAATGTATAGAACTGGTTGATGTAACGCCCGAATATGTCTGCAGTGCCTCAGAATGGAATCTGTGACGTTCGAATGTCTTTGTCAATTGAAACCATTAGTCGGAATATAAAGGGGTTCTTTGCGTGCTTACAGTAACCATACCGTTATATGGGATTCAACACCTTTTTTAAGAACTAAACTGAGGATATGTAGTAAATTTCAGTATGGATTGCTAAGCACTAGGTTCCAGATTTCGTGCTTCATAATACACCCTGAATATTGTAAGAAAGATAATTGCTTGCAGTGTATATAGGTCATGAACACTACCATTAAAATTAACTACAAGGTGACACCAATATAACGAATAAACACGAGGTAAAATTCGAAAAAGACATTTAAAACTCTCAACAAATATAAAGTTTGGAATACTATTTATTGCGGCCATTGAATACCATATACTTACCGTCCCCAAAATCCAATAAAAGCTAATTTAATTAATATTTAAAGTGGTGGTTCAATTAGTTCCTTGATACCATCATCCGCCGTCACGTTATTAGTGGAATTCGTGGATATAATTCTAGTTTTTTCGATGTAAACATCTTTTTTTTAGTTGAACCCCCAAGAAAGATTATATTGCCACGGCTTCGCTTACTGCTGGATTTGAGAACGACGTGCATTTAGCCTGTCGGAGCCTGCAATCGCTGGCAACGAAATTCGAATCTACCAACCTTTAGTGGTGCTCAGTTTCTTTATTAATAAAACTCACGTTGGCTTTCGTTGGCAATTGAATCCGTCAAATTCTGACCAAAACTGGCATCAGTATCTGGACAGGAAGCTGCTTCAAATACATGATCTTCATTTCATTCTTGTTAAATCTTTGCTTTGCTTTAATTGTTTAGCGACACGCGCATTATAATAATTTAAAGGTAACTGTCACAGCTGATTTGAAATAAGACTAATTAAGAGATAACCAAAATCTGTTGACTAATTAGTGACCCGCGAAGCTCCGTTTTGTTGTACGGATACTCTCTTCGTCAAAGACAATCCGAATGTTAAACGAATTCGGTATTTGTAAAACGTTATTCTTTTACCATTTCGGGAATATTTTTAATTTTAGGCCGTAATGCAGGTATGAGGTTCGTTGTCACCAAATGCCTGTTTTCAGATCACACCGCCATTTAAACCTTATACAAATTTGAAAGAACAAAACCTCTGTGAGTAGTCCGTTGTAATTACTTGAAACAATATGGTATTTTTGTTGATGATTGAATATGCTGCTCGTTAATCTGGAAGATTACGATGAAGATTCTGTCAAACAAAATCGGTCCTCTCTTTAACCGCTTCCTCCGGTTCTTGGGTATTAACGTTTACATTGTCTGCAGCGCCATTGTTTTGAGGATCCTTGAGAACGCTCTTGAAGACAGTATCTTCGGATCTCGTGACAGCAATCTCGGGAACAAACGCCTTGTTCACATACTGACCACCCGTTGTTACTGTTTCAGTTTTTATATCGAGTGTGTCAAAATCTGGGTAAGGTGCCGCGTCAGATTCATTCAAATTGGCTGAAGCCTGGACGTTTTCTTCGTCTTTTGCAACCGATAGATCGTCGAGATTGATGTTGCACCCACGCCATGAGGGTGTTTTACCTCGACGGCTTGCACGCCGACGAAGACGTCCACCTGAAGTAGATGCACCGTCATGTGGGCAATAAAAACGCTTTTTTTCATTATTCATTTAAGCATATTCGAGGAAGCTGGGCTGTACGGATTGAACGAATCGTAATCGTATCTTAATTTTTCCGATACAATTTAGTTGCTTGTTATGCCACCGTCGAAAATCTTAGCTTTATTTTCATCATGAGCATTGAATACATTTATGCCAATCATTCACCTTTTTTTAGGTTATCGTATGTGTTCACTTTCATCCCGTTCTCACGAAGAATGTCAAGTAGTTCATAGCGGAACGCGCTGATATCTCCCTTGATTTCGTTTAAATCGTCTTCAGTCACCCCCTGACCGTCAGCATTCATTTGACGAAACATTAAGTACCGATTTATCAGTTCTCGCATCACAGTGGTATGTCGTTTCTCCTTTTCGTTTACCTTACGCACTTTCTCCTATGAAAACAAATATTTAGCAACCAAGATAAAGCACAGATTATCAACTACGCCATTCGGCTTGGTTGAACACGTCATTATGGGTATGCAGTCAAATACGAAACCACCATAAACATTTGCTTCTTTCAAGTGAAAATTAAAAGTTTTCATTGGCACGTTACGCTTCAATGGTCAAATTTGATAATTTGCATAAACCCTACATCTTGGCATCGACACACACAGGAATATGTGATTTGCATACATTAAGAATATTAAACAACGGACCTGTGGGTGGTTTTGTGTGAACAAATAGATTCGTAATGTTTGATAACATGAAAATGCTCGGAAGATTTGCCCAAGCAATCTAGATATCCGTAGGATGCAGCGACTGTTCTTTTAGTATGAATTAACCTGATCAGAACTCATTGGTTCCTGATGTATTTAATTGACTTGCAATGGCGTTTATTAATCGGAAAGATGTCTTCGTTAATGCAAATTCAGGTGTTTTTTCATTGATATATTTGTAAAAAATGTTTATTATCTGCGATATTAAATAGATATTCTTCTAAAAAATATTTAAACTTAATAGATACATGTACGCATGGCAGTTAAAATCATGTAAATTAGGCTTTTATGGTCGGGTCATTGACATTCCTTCACGAACCCAAATATAATAAGCACTGCTATTGCAGCTGCCATCAACTCCAAGAAAATCGCTTGAAAAACGAGCGCGTATTGTTTAAAGAGACTTGTGGCAATATTGTTAATCCCGCAGCAAAACCAACCCTTATTGATTGCCATTCCAGTTCATTCTTCTCGTCCGACTCTTTATCGCAAGGACAGTGGCAACAGGACAAGAGACGGCTGAAGGCATTCCGACTGGGCAGCAGATTAAATGGCACCGGCAAGGACGATCCATCTCCGAAGAAACTTATCCACATTTTTGATCGGGCAAACTTCCATTCTATATCAGCTTGTTCCTAAATTTGTTTGGGTAGTTCGAGAAGAGACGATTAAGCACATAAAGTAAATGCAAGACAGATAAAAAGAAATGTCGAATTCTCAATAATCTAGAAAATAGTCGTTCATGGTATCGCACCAATTTAATGATGGTTTAACTTTGAGCCATGAAATGTGATGGTGAAAATGATAATGGAATGAGCGTTGTTAAATAAAATCGGAGACATTTTATAATGGGCTTACCCATATCTGTTGGTACGATGTATTCATCATGGCAATGAGCATGTTCAATAACACGATGAAGGCAATGTATGAGTACGTCCCAAATATAAGTTTACCTAAACAGCAAAGCAGGAATAATTAAGAATAACCCGAATGCAATCCCAACAACTTACCTATAAATTCTGTGAAATAATGCGGATACTCCAGATTCAATGCAGACAAATCAATCAGCCCGTATGCTGCCCAATAGAGTGCCTGAGTTATTTCGAAAAGGCTAAAATGCAAATAAGTGGCAACTTGATTATGCATAATAACATAATCCAGCCTTTATTGTCCGATTTTACGAATTATCACTGGACATGGCTTTAAAAATTGTGTTTCTCTGTTCCATGGGCTGACTTATGAAAAGCGAACAGCTATCAAAAGGTTTAAGTCCCTTCAATAACGGTTCCATGATTCCACCCGATATAAAGTAACGCCGGCAATTTCGTTGCTATGGTCCAAAGTGAGATGCATTGAGTACGATTACGGCGAATTCACTTACTTTGTGAAATACCGTCCCTGAGTTACACAGTATTCGTATACATCCTTTTCGTTTTCGACCAAACTAAACCGCACATCGGCGCAACTGTTACTTCGTTCACGGGCGTAAAACCAATACAATTGGTTTAAGCCGAATGCGAAGGCAATGAGCACAAGAATGTAAACGCAGAAGAATTTCATTATGTCGTTGAGCATTCGTCCGAGAGATATCTGGAGAGGTCCTAGTTTTGGGCTCAATGTGAAGACATACACAAGCTTGAGTGTTGCAAAAATGTTTGCAATGGCGAAAATGCTCTCAGAGATGAGAATCGGATCGTAGGCGTCCCATTTACTGCGGTCCATAATCGACTGTTCGCCGTAAAACCGAACCTTACAAGACAAAAGCAATGTTATTGTCCGATCCGATGCTTGTGTGACAAATAAGTCAAGATGTAAACGTTTACCCGAAAATAGGCAGCCAGCCGCAAAGCGATGGTTGAAATGAAAAGCGAATTCTGCGCAAAGTCCAGGATATGCCACATGTCACCAATGTAGGCTCTCAGCCCATACATCCATAAGTTAGTAATTTCTTGCCAAATAAATCCTTTAATCATTGAAGTAAATAATTTGCATATTAGTCCAATGGCAGAATACATTGTGGCGGTTCTCCACATAGAGTGAAATAATGTATTTATATTGGTTATTCGATTATATAATGTTGTAGTGATGTTTTCCGTTTCATTTTCCCTTTAATGTAAACGCTCACAGATATGCTCTTCGTGTTTGCGAACTTATTAGAACAGGGAACAGACGGTCGTCAAATCAAATGGAAACACTCATGAACTCCGTTATAAAATGCAATAAATGTGTTGTGTATCCATCCGCTATTTTTCTTTGACTTTAAACCTTCGGAGCGCGACGTTAACCGTTAATTCGTCGAAAATTATCCTTATCTCATTTTAACCCACCTAGAATATAAACCATGGCGATCCACTCAAAAAGCGACGGGGAAGGCGCTCGGGAACTCATCCGCGCTTCAATTGAATTTGTAAATATGAATTCAATTCTCAATGAAAGTAATGTAAGCACAACTAAAAAAAATCAAAAATAGATAATAGATTTGGGAATAAAATTATCGGAATATAACTATTGTATTACATCAATAAAATACATTTTCCGCGAAATTCTGCTATCACGAACGACCTACTGTCCCTATCCTTAGATCCTGCAAATGTGTATCAAAAAACTGAATTGGAAAATAAAATAATTTAACGCTCCTAACCATTTTTTATGGATCAACATCCGATTTCTGATCTATTATTTCGGTAGATTTAAGCAATTGGGTTCGATCTATCATCTCCGTAATGTTTGAAATATGTATGCAAACCCATTATTGCCAATTCCATCATGATTTATTGAAGATGATAAATTGTAATTATGGAAACAATTCGCAATCTACAATCGCAACGGGCATTAATTGTGCCTCAGAGTCACAATAATACGGCGACGAAATACTTACTTAGAAAGGAGACGTACGCGCTGCTCTGGCATATGAACTTAATAAAGGGTTTTCGCAACATTCCGCCTGCACGTGTATCGGGAGCCAAGAGGTAGCACATCGACAGGATGGGATACAGGAAGAAGAGAAGGAGAACGGTACCGGCCTGAATTATGAAATGTTTTTGACGGAAGCCGGGAAGATCTTCGTACCACAGAGAGGCAAGCAGTTGCTGGCAATGTGGGTGAGCAACAAACTGTAAATAAATATAAAAAAAACTGTAGTCTATGTTAAATACGTTTGAACGAGATTATTAAACTTACCGTTTCCTTTGACGCAGGAGACATTCGCGAATCTGTTAATGATGCTTATTGACAAAAAGGTTGGAAAGTCTACCAGAAATTGACTAGTCGTTACCTTATGTTGTAAGTCTAATTCCATCATGTTAGGTTTTTATCGGAGGTAAATTTAATAGATTCCCTTTCTCGATTTGGATATGTTTTTATCATGGTGGCGAAATATATTTTAGAGGCACATATAGAATATATAAGCGCTATAATGATGGGCTCATAGACATGTAAGTTGTTATTTGTATTCACTAACCTGTTTTTGTTTATACTTTATAGCAAGACGCAGGCGTGATAGTTGCATAATGCGTGTGGTAGAATCAGAGGTTGCAGTTTCCTCACTGGTTTCTGCTCCGGCGTGGTAGTTGAGGACAATCGCCAGCTCTGCCGATCCCCTGGTTTGGGCTAGTAGTGCTTTGGCAAATGTCTGACAGTTATTTGCAATCATTTCATAGTCTTCCTAGAGTATCAAATGAATAATAACAATTTTTGAAGAACGATAAACATTGAAAACCACGAATATACCTAATTGCGAGTGGTAATTTGTTAATTCTTTAAAATTATTTGAAACCATGATTAGAAAATTCTTTATTAAGGCGGAGTCGTTCAAAGCATCTTGAATCAATAAGTTCTAAGTATCGGGTCTTTTGTAGCAACGTTTACAACTCCACTTTCACTTGGGCTGGTTTGTTATCGTCTCTTCGAAATCTGAATCATTTACCTTAAACTCGTTCTCCAATTTTCCAAGACGCCTTGCCTCCCAGCTCAATTCAAATGCAGTTAAAATTGGGTCACAGCTTGAAAGGGCGATGAAACATGGACTTGAAAGTGCTTTAAAAGCGTTGATTCGCAGTTTCGAATGTTGAAGGCTGTCCTCTCGGCTGGCCTGTAGACAAGAATTGCAGGTACATTGTAATTCGTGGGGTTTTCTTATTTTGTTTCCGCGATCAAGAAGCAGTTTGATGATCATGTAGTTATCGCGATGGGCGGCGAGAATCAAGGGAGTTATGTCCGGTGTGAAACTTGATGATTGTACGCGACCCAACAGACCCTGAAATACGACGAATGTGACTATTGAATAAGACTAAAGATTCGTTAGAGGTGGAGATTCTAAGTTCCGAGGGTGTTATATATATTAGCCATCGGAGTGTCTACTAACTCTGTCTATCCAAACTCACTAGAAGTAAGCCGACATGTTGTTCAAAAGCAAACACATCGCAGTACCGATTTTGGACTACAGCGGCGATCAGATACATAAGCCGCATATGCGTTATCTTATTGGAAGTCAACCAATGATCAATCAATGGTGTGTGTGTCCATATCAACATTATGGATCCGTCGTATTATATCGCACATAAAGAAGCGTGAGCAAGCGCTAGTTTATTGTTATTGATTTTTATGATAATATCTGTTGTCGGATAGATTTCAATTTTAAAAGAAAGCTGGCGAGTAAATTGCTGAAGCCTATTTAATAACAAGAATTGCAGAAAATATTATCATTATACCATACCTTTAAATTCTTTCTCTGCTGTCGATCATTTTGGGCTTGCATAATAATTTCAACCGCTTGAACATTCTCTTCCGAGATTGCATGCAATAAACTGTCACTTAGTTCAATGGCTTCATACGAAAGGAGCATTTGCAGCAGTTCTATGTGTTCCGCTTCAATAGCTATTCGAAGAACACCTCGGCCCATGGCATCCATACAGTTCACGTTCAGTGGATACTGCTTCGCATTTTTAATCATCTTCTCAACCGTATTAGCGTCCCCGAACTCTGTTGATCGCAAAAAGAACTTTTCAAAGGGGTTCAGTTCTCCTTCCTCAAGTGGAATTTCAAGGCCTCCAAGGTTTATCGTTCGTCTACTGCCAGTCTGCTCATCGTGTTCCGGCTTTATGTGTGAGTCAGTAGGTCCATTTTCCGTAGATCCAGAACTAAAGGCCTTAGTGGCCGTTATAGACCGTTTAACCGAATCGACAACCCGTTTCATGGCTATTCTTGATGCTAATGTTTGCTGTGCGGGCACGATTATATGCTAATGGACGAATGGATGGGATGGCCACCCTCATCCCCTCCAGCCACAACTCCCCCGCTCCCAATGTACTTGAGCGCTCCAGCCAATCACCGGGACCACCAGTCGCCTAGAGATTTGTAAACACACTAATTGGAATGCAATTAGTTCATGCTGTTTGCGTACCTGCGTTGGCATAAGCTTCGAGTGTAATAGTAGACGACACGAAATCATTAAAGACAGCTTCCATTATGTCTCGTCGCAGTGCCTTATGCGTTTTGAATGTTTCAGACTAACGAAGGTATTTGGGCGCTTCAAAGATTTAATTGCACTTGAATCAAAATTTGTTTTTTTATTGCTTCTAAAACAATTGAATTACGATAGGTAATTATAAAACTAAATCAACAATAGAAGAATCTTCTTATACAAAAAAACAACTTATCCGTCTAAAAATAAGTTTTCCAAAGCGCTTTATAATACGTGAACAAAATAAAGATAAATTAGTTTCATGCTTTGTTTATTTGGGATATTTTTTAGGAAAACAAAAGATACTGCCCATTTTTGTCATTTTCTCTGGACGTCCAAGTTATAGGCGGATAGATTTTATATCTCATTCTGTGATGCAGTGCACGACAGAAAGGTATTCCAAATTCATCTCCATCAACGCATTTTTATGAGTTTAAATGACTTAATAGGCGTCACTAAAGATACCACTGTGTGCCGCTTATGTGAATGCTCACTGAATATTTTTAATAATGCCCAAACAATTCCGACTTTCTCTATATAAACGTGTTTCAAACCGTTCTTAATACTTATTACTCAGATAAATTTAGCCCCAAGCCGATTTATAGTTTCTGGACGTTGCGTAAAGCTTTTTTAACAGTTACCTAGAGTTTGAGAACAATAAGCTGGATAACCAGTGCTACAAAGGTGAATTTTAAAATCCATTCCTGTACTTGGTTATTGTAGTTTTGTTTCGTTAAGAAACACTGCGCTGTTCCAACGATTCCCACGGTTGACGATTATTTTGAACAACCAAAACGGTTGAAGGTTATAAATGAGTTATAATAACTCGAATACACCGTTGGGACAAAGTATCATACCAAATAACAACTTGAGGTACCGTTTAACATGAATTTCGGATAGTGGCTCGCTTATCGGTGCGGAGGAAATTTAATGAAATTTCGTCGTTATGTGGAGATTTGTTGAATATTTCGTTGAAGCGGACGAAGCTAATTCCTTGAAAAGCGAACTTTCGTTATAGAGCCCAATGCCCTTTCGGTTTTCTTGAGAATCCTATTGAAGCATACCGTGGTCGATGTTGCAACCACTGAAGGTAGTCTCTTTATCCAAATCGTTGTATTTCACAGTTCGTTACATCGATTTCCCAAGCGTTTGAAAATATTATTCATATTGTTTTATCTAAAACGTATGGTTATGATGATCAAAATTCCTCACGTTGTCAAACAGCGACCAACTTAACGTCTCTATAATCAGAAAACGCTGCTAGGTGGTCTTGTTAAATCAGACATCTGGATTTTCGATTCCTCACATTTTCCAAAAGAAATGCAGCATTTAAAGTTAAGCTGTTAAAATCTATGAATCACAGCGACCCATTGAACAACCAGTACAGTTGAGACCGCACGGTAATGCTCTTAAAAAGGACAAAATCTCCAAATCATTCGTTACCTTAAGTCGACAGACGCAGACAGGGTCAGACAGGGGCTAACTGCGAGATATTTGTACTGAACTAATTTTCTTCTTGTGTGGTGTTTTATTAGGAATATTCGTGATATTGTCACATACCCTCTGTTGTAACCTTAATAATGCACTGAAAGCCTGTAAAGGTTAGCTATTCGACTTCATGTTGGCTTTCACTATAAGATAAAGATTCGTATAAGGTGTTTTTAATCAGCTGGCTTATAAATGATCTTTTCGCCGCCCTACCACGCAAAAATGTATCGCTTTTTTTTCTATTGCTCTAAACTGCGTCTGACTTATCAAGTTAATCAAACAATCCGACGACCTGACCATTTAAAGTGTATAATTGTTGAAAAATATTCTATAAAATGATTCTTCTGTGTAAATAACGTATCGACCAATTTACGCATTTGCAGTTTGTACCCTTTGGTGATTTATTCTACAGCTCAACATACAAATTATCTCGGTTGTTGCACCGTTTCCGTGGGTGCCGTCGACGACGACCGCATAATTCCACTAACAGTATGTTCAAAGGTCTGCTGTCTTCAAGACCTTCCATTGCCAGTATGCTCAAGCTTTCCTAGGTTATTTTAATCATTTCCAGTTCTCATAGGTAACATATGTTAAATCATATTCTATCCAAAGGTTATGGCCTCATCGAACTTTTGGGAATCATCGTTTGCCTAGCAAGAAAACAGGTAACAGCGGAGAGAAGATTATTTTTTAAAGCTAGTTTATTAACCTTAATCTTATCTTTACATACCTTCTCCTACTCTAACTTCCCCCTCTTCTCCTCGAGAACAGAAATTGTCATAGTTATCCTTTTCCTGTTAATTCGCATTTTACACCATCTTGTATTTTCCCGCCTAAACCTACTCTAATTTATCTTAATAAAACGTCTTCTCCTCCAACGTTTCCTCGTCAACCTCGCCTGCTAGACCTCCACAATTTTATCCTCCCCTTGTTCTCCTACTTCCCCCCCTTCTCCAATTCGTCAAGTTTCAGTTCCTCTGTTCCTCAAATTTGACTTCTTCCTGCTTCCCTTTACTGGGCGTGACACGGTACTCAAACTCGGTATCTTGTGCAAGAACACGTCTTTAATTGCCATTGCTTCAGCATCGAATGAAGACTGAAGGGTGTGCGAAAATATGTATTTGGAATCCCGGCAATTAAAACGCTATTATTGGACTCGTAAAAGATACTCCGAGTAACCATCTACGTTTTCGCGTAACTGGGCCAAAATACACGCCAATATTGCATTGTTGTTTTTGACATTGAAATGAACACCAACTATATTTCGATCAAGCGTTGGCAGCACAATCCTCATTGTAATTGGTTCCCATGCGTTGATTAAAGTAGTATAAATTTAATTTGAGTCTTAATCGTTAAATGAAATTAAAATATATCATATTAGACACTGTTTAATTTCGATGTTTTGTAGCAAATTAATGATAATATTGGACATTGTCAATTGAGACAAATTCACTTCTAATATCACGTAAATTATGCGTTATTTTACGATTTATTTTCTATTATCATTGATCTTTTCTAATTATGACTCGAATGAAACCATTTAAATGTTTTCTTAAGATTAATTATGAGAAATCCAAGGTCGGTAAATGTTGTGTATAGACGCCATTTAGCCCACAATATGGCTTCTCGCAGCGCACTTGAGACATTCTTTAATAACATCAGATTTCTTAGGAAGACGGTTTTAGTGAATGAAAACGACGTCACGCCCGCATTTGCAGCTCTTACCAGGTAAGCTGAATTAAAACTGGCACGACTTCACTTCAATTGGTCGTGTTATTCATGTATTTTTTCGAAAGGCCGAAATAGTCCTTTTATATCGGTTAAAGTTTGTTAATGTTATGCGAATGCTAACGCATCCTGAAGGCTTCCGATTGTTGCATTGTTTATGCCTGTTATTAATGGCGCGTGACACGCATGGCGACTTTCAAGTCTCAATCTTCTCCACCGCGAATATATATATAAACTTTATTCATGATTCAAACTCATTGTATTTTTTCAATTCTTAAGCACGACTCAAGTTCTCTTCGTGTGAAAGCATTGTTTTTTTCTCCGTTAGAATAATGCGAAACGATCGAGTCACCAACACAATCAAGGCTCAAGAATACTATGAGAAGCCAACGCGCATGCGTCGTCGTGTCATCTACAACCGCTGCAAGCGCATATACGACTCGGAGATGTCGAGAAAGATAAATTTTATAATGCGTACAGATCGGCCCGATCCATGGCTGCGATAATGTTTGAATGACTAATGTAATGAAGTAGTTTTTTTTACTTTTCCCGCGCTTGACTTATCACTTTGGGATTGGATGAGAACTTGATGAGTTACATTGGATTTAGCTTTCTTTTCCCTGTTTAAGCTAGCATTGGTATCTCGTGTGTTGTTATGGTCTAACAGGCTATTATTCTCGTTTTAATTTACTTATGTCGATGTGTAACAACGCTTCCTTTGTTGTCTGCATATTACGAAAAAATTGTAGCTGCACAAACTAAACGCTTTGGATTATTGACACTTAGGAATACCTAGGTTTCAGTAGACAGTTCGATTTTGCACAGTGCATGTTTCAAAGTTTATCATATTATCTCACAGTGAATTAGGTATACGTAAAGACATCTCGGTGACAGGAACCAGAAAGCCTTGTCTCCCGGGTTTATTGCATCGACAAATGTTTTTCGAATGCACCCGATGCACTTTTTGAGTTCCCTTTTAAATATTAACTGTCACGCCGTATTTATACTTGCCAATGTTTAGATATTACTGAGCCTGAAATAGCTGTTTGAATCAGCCCTAGCTCTAGATATGTTGCGACAGTGGCTCCGCATCACAACTCGCGTATTTAAATCGTGTCTCATAGAACCAAACTAGCCAATTTTGATAATATCTGTAACAAGTGCGCAGTATCACTTGAAAGGAACTATTTTTACATGCAAAAATCGGCCTAAACTGGCAGTTGACGAACAAGGAATGGTTTTGGTGTACTTTCACTTGTCTCGAATTTTAAGCTCCGAAGTACCGTAGTCATTTTATCACTTGAACGAAACTGTTCCACTTCATCCAAAATTAAATTGCTTTTTGTACGTTAAGCCCCCAATTTTTTCCCGTGTAATTACGTTCCCGAATGCAGCCATTGACCGTATTATTCTCGTGTTCTGGTTACCACCCGCAAAATATGCCTCTGTTGGCTGCGGTTTTTTGCGAACAATTCAGTCGCTGGTTTTTCAGGAAGTTTGGATTCCCCTACATGTTAATATTTTGTATCACAGTTTTACGCGGTTGGTTGCTAATCTACTATATAGCTTTGATGGCCTACGCTGGATGCATGAATACGTTTGAATGAGCACATTTGAGTAGATGGTGTTAACCCACTGCATAGTAAGGCGATTCTTTTCTACTTAGTGGTCCCTGCTGCCTTCATAATAATGGTAATCTCTGGGCTTAGCACGTTCAGCTTCACCTCTTCCGATGACACACACGAGGTTAGAGGGGAAGGTGGAGGTCACCCAATCAACGAGTATCGATGAGTGAACAGCTGGTGAAATAATGGTGTCTTAGATGGAGCTGATCGATAACGAAATTACTTTAAAAAGTCTAAGGAGAGTTTAAAAGTTATATGATCGGAGGTCGGGGAAAACAACCTGTATCCGAAGAGGGGAATCATACGGGCATCTTGATTAGACTCACACCAGGTTGCGAATTAAGAAACGGAGACGTTCGGTATTCATTCAAAGATAACCGGCCGTGGGAATATTCATGTTGAGTTGGAAGCCAAAGTAATACACTGCTTGTCAACATCGGCTCTTAGGGGACTGCAGTTTCGATGTGTAATAATTGGCGAGAAAAGATTCGAGCGCTTTATCGCATCATAGTTTATTTAGAGTGACAAAATTGCACCTTTAAGAGTCTCTTCCATCCCCCAATCGTAAGCTGTATTAATGGTACACGTTTAAACTCGCTATCAGTGTAAAAGACACTTGTCCACAATATCAAACAGTCACACTCCAGACTACTCCATTACCTAAGTCAAACAGCTACCAAAGGACACCAGATACAGAATTCGAAACCTACAAAATGCTGGGAATACAGAATGTGCAATAGGAAAGACGACTGCGTATTCTCATCGATCTGGGGCTCCACGTAAGAGCTCACCCCTTGGGGTACAACTGACCATAAGAACGGTGAGAGAAAACCCCAGAAAATCATAAGGGATCCAGCGAATGACCTGCCGAGAGTTAGCACCAAAGTAACAAAGGCTGCAATCAGAAACAGACTACGCCGTCAGGGACCCAAATCCCGCAAGGCCAGATGTGTCTCGCCGCATTAGCTATCATAGGTCCAAACCCGTCTGAGGTTTGCTAAAGAGCATTTTCATGATACATAATAATAATAATTGAAGTGGCCACATAGGAGGACTGGGATAATTTCATGTGATCAGATGCAGCTTAAATATAAAGAATGCTTAGTTATATCCAACGTGACAACTACTATCCATGTGTTAACCATGTACAGCCCCAAGACATCATAGCCAATATACCAACAAGATTGTCTGAAAGCCTTGTGAACACTTACAGGAGAAATGTCTGGCCTCAAAGGGTACATTACGAAGTATTGAGATTAAATTTTGTTGTTGACCAAATGTCATTTTCTGGATTTTGTTTTCTCCTATTTTCTCTCGTAGTTGAAGTGTACTTATGATGTAAATTTCAGGCTTTTCCTATCTGTTTAAGTGTGAGAACCAGTACAAATGGTGGCTGCTTACGGGGTTTTTTGGTCCCGATCTAGTTGCCAAACACGGCTATAGACCGCTCGAGAAATTTATCCGCAATAAACGTTACATCGATAGCTGAATAGCAAACACATTCATTTTTGTGACTCTGAGGTGGGGTCTCACGGGTAGCACTAGCGACGCCAGCTGCGCAATATTCCGAAGAATCTTCATGGTTCATCCCCTATAAAAGCGATTTGAAAATGATTTTGACGCATGTTTTCTATAGAATTCTATTTTTAAAAGTTGTAAAACATTGAAGACACTTTCCGACAACCTGTTTATGTTACCAGAGCAGATCTTCGCATGCTAAACATTAAAATCGGAGAAAAATTGGAAGCCTACTCGACTTATTTGGCGTAACCAATATTGGCTCGTTCTAAGACGCCAGAAGAGAATGTTTGCAATGCGAAGGTTTAGTTGCTCAAATACTTGGTTTGATGATCATTGCTTAATTGCGTTTTACTGATTTACCATGGTATCGTCGATCTTTTATACAAATTCAGATAGCCAGCAGAACCTGTTCAGAAAATATTTATTTATTCATTGAAAATAAATTGTTTGAACACATAAAATCTACCATAAAAGCAAAAGTTCCTGAGTCTTTTCAGCCATGACGGTAAGTAATTCTATAGCAAACGGCATTTCGTGTTCGTAAAAATTTGGCAACAAGTAAGGTTGATAAATAAATATTTCGCCATACAGGCGTTTCAGTTCCCAGAGCAATAAACACGGGGGTGGAACGGTTAATTGACACTCGAAAGAAGATCGTTAAGATTTACGACAATTTCTCAAGGCATTCTAGTTAAAATTTATTTCAGTAAAGACGTTGATATAAAGCCCGTCATTTATTTTGGTGAATTTGTTTCATAAATATTTGCTGAACCTATTCTGAAATACTGGGCAGCTTCTTGTTTAATGCGAAAGATTTCCGTATTTTTTCGTTACAAGGGCCCTGATAATTTGCTGGGCCAAAGGCAATGCATAGGGCCAATCAAAGAATCTTTCGGTAACCAACTTTATTATTTAACCATGGTACTCGACGGTAGCGTTCGGTTCGAAATCACCGAGTTTCTGTGCGTAGAGGTTGGCATCCCGGTTATTGCGATGCATGAAGTGTCAGAGAAGACAACCACCTCTTGGAAGCTACTAGTCTTTTGTCGCAAACTGTCACATAACTTGTGTTATTACTATTAACCGTATCCCAACAAATTGGAAAGAAGTGATAAGACTTAAGAGTACTTGATAAATAACCTGAACTGTTTCTTCTATCGACGATTGTGGTTTTGTATTCATGCATGTTTCTTTGGTCGAATGAGGCAATGAAAATAGAGAGGTCCAAAGGCGCCCTACCTTGGATATTAGGGGACTGCAGAGAGAGATGAATGTCAGAGCGTGGTTAATGGCCAGAGCGTAAATGGGAGGTTCTGATTGGAGTGGTAACACAAGTGAAGAATCAATGACGAACAATTAATGCAAATAAACGTGTTTGTGTCGAATCAAACGATTCCACAACAAGATGCAGACGTCAGCGGTCACACCCGTGTAAACCGCTCGACAGGTAGCCCAGACCAGGTGCGGGTAGCTGGGAAGTAAATCCAGCGGTGAACACGCGAACGATAACTGGGCGTAGGAGGTCTATGACCAATCCAGAACGACCAGGAAAGCGGTTTCTTTTCTAACGCACAGATCGTTGCTTCCTTGCAAGACTCAGTCGGTTGTGCAACGTCTAGAGATGTCGGGTGGCGCTGGAGACACCAATATCGTCATGTGCAGACTCTGTATCAGTGGGTCCACCGAAATATTGTGTAGCATTTACAGCTGGGGCATCCCCAAAAACACTGTGTTCGCGTGATAGCCGACATATCCAAGGTCGGCTCTAAATCGCGACAAACCTTTGTCATATCCACGATAGTCATGAACGCCCGGAAAACGGCATTAGAGAATAAGGCTGCATTTCGCTATAGTTTTCAGTCGTGCGAGTCCTCAAACGCGATATCCAACATGTAGCGGTGTCAAAGAAGCTCGCACTGGAACTTCGAACGATAAAAACGTTGACACCAACTAAAGAGGCGTCAGTCTTTTCTACTAAATGGCAAAATGGTTCTCAAGACCCGTTTCAACATAGGAAGCTTTCCGTATGCCCGATGATAGGTGCACCAGATTTATATCCTGTTTTGAAATGCTACAAGCCCTCGATAACTGCAAGGGTTTCCTAGTGAGCCGGGATTATTCAATCGGGGATCTCTATTTATCAGACGATGTCTTTGTCTAGGTGGACACTCTTCAAAATCGTAAATCTTTACCACGTATCGATTATCGTTGAGTAACACCGAAGACTTTGCGGCTAGTTATTACCTGATTTGTGGCCATCAGATTTTCATCTTGGGGGTTCATTCCAAGTGAAAGAAAAAAAACATTTTGTCGGGAACACAGCGTTGGGAATGTAAAAAGGAAAATGTATTGGGTTATAGTTGGTTGGGTTCACTTAAACCTCTTTAACCGCCAAATTAAAAAGAATCCGTTAGAGTATGACTTAAAAAACCCTTTTGTTTTGGCCATTCGCAAATTAAGTCTGCAGCAACGATATAAGTCTGTTTTTATAGGTAATAAATAAATGGGCCTGCGCAGATATAATTTATTTCGATGAAGCATTAGGCTTTTGGAGGGATCGCTAATTGGCTTTGAATTCACATAAAGAATTAACCTCCAATATCGTATACAATTCTCATGCTTATGTATAAAATTAATGGAAAACATCCTTTCGAGCGCTGTACCGCACTAAAGCAATGTTCATATTATCTGCGCTGCTTTGCAGGATACTGGGTGTTGTCCCATCGGGAATTGGAAGTTAATTATATTCGGTTTGAGCCAATTCCCCCTGTCGGAGTGCATGAAGTTATACGTGAAGGCATCTTCGAAAACGAAAACATTCCGATGTTGGTAGCACAATAGGTTCATAAATAGTAACAACACATGTGCGTGGTCTAGAATGCAGTACAAATAAATGGTTGCATTATTTCGGTCAAGCGAATCAACCGATAGAGTTTCCTGGGGAAATCGACGCCACGATTTTGTATGGCCCAAAGGAGCTCCGCGTATGAACCAAAATTTATGATATTAGGAATACCAAACAGAAACTCCGTATTTTGCGAACCTATGTAAAGCATCTGTGTAATTTTGTTTTCTTATTAGACAAATATTTTAATTGTATTTATTTAAAATACATTTAAATTTATTGTTAAGGGTAAACATTTCCAACCACGGAGAGAACAGGAAAAACTCTAAGACATCGCATGCTGCCTTTCTATGAGCATGGCCACTAAAGCAATTGAAATTTATCGGCATTTTTTACAATCCGACGATGTCCATTTTGATTTCAAATATTTGAATCGTAAAATAGAAATTCAAAGGACAAAAATTCCTGGTTTAATCAGGTCCTCGATTAAGAATCGAAGAATTTGCGCACGAACTCGCATGTTCATGGTTTAATTATTTAAGGGTATCGAAAAATTGAATTAAATTCGATTGGGTGTACCACACAAACGTAGAATAAATCGTACTTCCTCTTTGTCAAGAGAAACTATCCGGTATTTTTCACTTTATTTTTACTCGGGAACAGAAGTGGATCGTTTGCCCCAATTTCAGTTTAATGTTATTTCACAAAATGCTCTATTTTCTACGGAAAAGCATTATTTTTTCTGTATTTCATTAAAGGAGTTCTATTGTAGCCTGAATAACTATAAATATCTCTCAAATATTAGAGAGAGAAATAATTATTTTTAAAGATCGATTATTTTTTCGCTTCCGACATTTTTTCACATTTTTAATTCACATATTTTTTTTTAATTTATTGAATCAAAATTCTATAAATGACAACCATGCCATTATATGGAAGATCACGAAGAGTAAACTTCCCCAACCCTACTTCCTGTCCATTATTTTAAGTTTTTAATTTGAAAATATTTTTCAACAATCTTGAAGTATGGTGATCAGAGATACGCTCGATTAATGGTAAGAGATAAGCCATTCTGTAGTAGGGATCCTGTGCAAAAAAAACGATTATAGCAGCAATAAAGGTTGGCTGATTTAAAGCAATTCATTTAAGTGACCCATCGGTGTTTGCTTGCTGGTATGGACTTTTAAGTGCCACCACTACACGGTTGGCCAGCTGTTATCGTTTTTGAATTTATAAAATTATTAAAATACACTGAAAATAACACAACGTACAATCCCTTCCGAATGCATGTCTCCTCTTCTGTGCACAATTCCCCATTTTATTTCTGCTAAAATTTGTAGTCGCCTACTTGTTGTAGTTTATTTTCGCGCCGTCTTCCCTTCCTAGATAATTACGGTTCGTAAGCTATTATGCCGTTGGCGTTCCCAGCGTCAACATAAGATGTGTTAGTGTGGCAATATCATCCAGCATTTAACCAGCAACTCGGCAACACTTTGGACTCAGACTGATTCAGCGGCCGTTTTTCGCTATCTGGCATCCAAATCATTTTCGGTCGCCTGACCATGAAGTCGAACTGAGGTTCACTTACAAACAAAATTTGCATGCTAGCCACTTCAAAATCGGTCCCGGTGACACTTATAAAACGATTGTATTACCCTTTCTCTTCAAAAAACTTGATTATACGCATTTTTGTGAAAATCATGCAATTTAAAATAAATTATTCAAAGGGGCCTTATGTGAACGTTCACCAGCTCATTTTTATTTAAGTCAGGTCCAACTGGGTTTTACTGTAAATGGGTTTTGTCATTTCACCAATCCAGTTTTCATGTGCAAGTCGATGGGTTTTTTTAAAATAACATAATGTTAACGTGCTCTTTAACAATTACAATACATGTAAATTAATTTAATTCTTTTGTCTTCATTTTTGGTTATATCTACTATGCCATTTTTCACGACAATAACTCCAGCAGAGCCTCTTACGAAATGACTGCCCTCTAAACGAAGTCTAAGCTCGTTTATCGTTGAATGGGATTGCACTTTCCTTGACCTTTGAAGGAAAAAGTCAGTGGTATAACTAATCAGTAGGCAGTGTTCGATCAAATGCAAATTGTGTTGCGTGTATTTGACCTTTTGCGATGGAATTTATATGTTGTTTTCTTTAACCCACTGTGGTCATGGAATTGTAAACAGGATTCTCCCTCCATGTTTTCTATTTTCGTGAAGTTTAATTTTCGGGAGTCCCCACAAAGCAACTTTATATTACGAATTTACACATATAGGTTTAGACAATTTTTTTCAATATTTATTGGGGTGCTTTCTGGGAGACAAAAATATAAATAGTCATTGCATGTGTTAATTGGATTACTACATTTTAAAAATCATGTTTCAGAAATGTCGCCACATGTTAAACACGTTATTTGATAAATGAAATCCATATTTCCAAAAATTTGTTGCTTGGGTCATTCATTTAGATCACTTAAGTTATGTACATTTGCAATTTTTTTGTAGTACAATGAAGTTAAAAATTGAAATATTGATATATTATATCGCATCTTGAAAAGATTTTTTCGAATAAATTGACCCATCATTTTTGACTGATCCAAGACACATGGGACATGACGTCCAAAAAAAGCAATTGAAAATGCAGATATCAATCAGAGCTTAGACAAAGGTGTCCGTCATTCCAGACTAGGAAATGAATGCCCAATGAATGTACCCCACTGACGCTGGTGGTTTTTAGGAAATCTGTGGACATCTGCAAGTACCAAAAAACCTTTATGGTGTCCAGAAATTCGTTGCCACGACATCTAGCTACTTTTATTTAACTGAAAGCTCAGAGGGTTTTTTAAATGTCTAAATTTATAGCAGGCATGCGCTTTAATGCAAAGACGCATCAGAGTTTAAATATGCAGAACCCTTACTATTCTTACGATGTTATTTCGTGTATATATTTTTTTATTTTAAACTGGTCCAATCCAATTTAGAATAAGCAAAGGTCGACATTATAATTTCAGTCAAATTATAATTAAAACTTAATGTTTGCGATCTTATGATATTTTTTGCGTTTTTTTCGGAGGCGCCGAGATTTTTGGGTCGCTGATTCTTACTAATGGAATTGAATCACATGATTTCACTCGAATTTATTTTCCGTGTGTGCTTTAGTCTATATGCCATTTAAAAAAAATATATTTTAAAAAAAACAGATGATCACCAGTTCTTATTGTGTTTATGGTTCGTGTTCATAACTTGTCTGCTTACCTGGTTTTGAAGGATAAAAACCTCTTGCAGCTGAAATGACCTAAACCGAAAACCGCGTCACTGTTTCCTTCAACATCTTATTCTCGTTTGCCTTCTTGTTCAACTAGTATCATTGGCAGATTATTTACTAATGTAAGCAAGAACACCGCAATATTTAACGTTGAAATTTTGTGGATAATGGTTAAGATTTATTCCCCTGCAAATCGATATTACTAAATATGCATCGTTTGTAATGGAAGGGCGAAGTTTAACGCATCATCGAATTGATACATTATTAATTGCGCTGTTTTAATAAGGACTTCAAATTCGGTGCTAAAAATATTATTAGTTTATGCTTATTAGTTATGCCTATAAAGATAACGATTAACTGATTTCAGTATCCCACAATCATAATAAATAAAGTTATTGTTTTGATCGGCCAGACAATTTCAGTACATTTGCATAAATATCTATTAAATGCTTAATCTGTAAATGGTTTCGCCTGCTTTGGACATGTGATTCGGTTGTAATTCAACAAATAAACAGATCAATGTAATAAATGTTTCATGTAGATGATAATACCTTATTTTAAGGCATGATGAATCGCTTTATTGTATATTCTTATTTATTTGAAATACGGTTTTATTGATTAAGCAGTCTTTAACGTTTACATTCTACACTTCAATTTAAATATATTTTTCAACATTTCTAGTGTTGTGGCGTAAGCACGCGTTTCTCTCGTTGTATATTGGCTGTTTCGGGACTAGCCAATCACAACCGTCCACGGATTGCTGAATAACATCCATCAGCAAATCATCACAAATAAATAATCTTCACTGTTGCTGATTGCTCGTTCAAATACAGTACCCTGGTACAAAGGGCAACACTGTACAACAAAGACATGTCACCTTGAAAGGAAGATGTCAAACATTACGGTAATCAAATACTTTTTAATGTGCCTTCATAATAGCTCATGCCTCCTTAAACGATCGTCCAAGATATAGGGATATTTTTTGCATTAAGCGTGCTTTTATGTAAAAAATCGAGTTATATGCATTTCGGATTTGAAAGTTGTATCAAAGGATGTCAATATATTCCGATTTTAATATGTCCCTTGCAAAAAAAATGTGGTTGGTATATCTGTATGCAGTTTAATTACTTATATGACTTATATATATAATCTATGAAATACCTCCGATAGTAATTTTAAAGTGCATTAATTCATACTTATTTTACAGGTTATATTAAGCTTCCCAGAAAAGGTTTCAATTGCAGTCAGTTCCACTCTCGTGTCTATTTGTTGCGTCGGTGGCAACCTCCTTGTACTGATCGCCTTCTGCTTGGACCGTGGGGTGCGGAACTCTAATAATCATTTTATCATCTCACTGGCCGTGACAGACCTCACGATCGGACTTATTTCTGTCAACCTCCTCACTCTCTACACCCTACTGGGCTATTGGCCACTGGGAAACTTTGTATGCGACAGTTGGCTAGCCATCGATTTCACGGCATGCTGGGTTTCGCAAGTAACCGTCTTAATGATCACTCTGGACCGGTTCATGTCCGTCAGATTCGCAGTCAAGTACCGGAACTGGAGGACGGCCAATAAGGTTAGTTGAAAGATTGCAGATTGCAAGGGGCGGTGAAAGTGTTTTGTTTAGAAACCATAGAGTTAACAATAATACCTTATCATTCACGTGAACATGTTGTATAATATGTGGGCATCCTACTTGCTCATTCTTAATGCTCTATTCGCCAGTTCGTCTTAAATACACTAAGAAATTGTAAACCGCTCGCTCAGAGAATAAGAGACCGTGAATAATTGGATCAGCTGTGAGTATGCCTTGCTTTATCAATTCATTTAAATAACCTCCAATTTTTTTTTTATAATTTTAAGATCTTCATTCATTTATCATTTTGGATTCAGCTGTTCATTTCGCTTTTCCTTAACAAACTCTGCAGACATTTTTATACTGTTGCTACTGGCGCCAATAAACTTGAATACAACTTTGACCTATTATAAGCTACATAAAATGGTCCGCTAGAGAATTATAACATCTTTCCTTGAAGACATTGTGGAAGAATGCACACGTAGTCATACCCGAAGCAGAATTATTGGACGACTTGAAAGGCCAGATTTGTTTGCTATGTAGGTAATTCTGCAGTTATTTAATTTATCGTTACGTTTGCCGTCTCGCTGTCAATGGGCGAATGCGAGTAACACCTTTCCTTTATTTGCGAAAATATTTGTCCCTCGAGAAACTGTATTCTGCCAATAAACGAACAATAAATATATACAAAGGAATGTATTTTCCGTCAAATCTGGATGCCGATGTGCATTTTTTTTCTGGTAGATCGATGGCCTCGGGTTTCGCTAATTAACCTCGAGGCTTTCAGTCAACATGCAGATTAAATAGGCAACTGTTGTCGAGAAAAAGATTTGTTAATGGAATAACAATATTTGTAAACAAATGTTTGCTTAATTTTGCGTTTCTGACAACTAACAATTGTATCGAATCCTGAAGGCATATTTGTCAAACTCTAGCGAAAATATCGCCCGGAGAAATCTTTAAGGCTTTGTAACTAAAAATCGGTTTGTTCGTTAATGTGTTGTGTTTAATAACAGCCGTTTTGCAAAACCTTTTGGTGGTTACGGGCGGCTGATAAGGGATTTGGTAATTGGCAGGCGTTAATTTGTCATAGGTTGCTTAGGTGGGAAACATACTGTATATCCTTCGAATGTTTGACATTAAGTTTTGATTTTCCTGTATTTATGCGATAGGCTTCGTGGTAACTCACTCTGAAATATGTTAATTATGTTGTGAATTATCAACGGTTTTTTTCTCGTAAGTTATGCGTATAATTTCAAATCGGTATGGTTCAACCTCTTTTAACTGAAACCCGAATAATTAATTAGCCGTCGTTGAAAGTAGAGGTAAAGTTAACTTCTTGTTACAAACGAACTATTACTATTATGGTCCATTCAACATTCCACTGGACAAAAAGAACACATTAGTTGAGGAAATCTACCACGATTGGCTTGATTGATGCTAATTTCGGCCCATTAATATAGTTGAGGGTAGCTTAGAGAGAAAACGTCTCTTTTGCAGCTAAAAATAATGCTGGCACTGAGTTGGCTTCTACCGGCGTCCCTCTGGATCCCGATGGTGTTTGCGTGGTACGCCTTGACGGGAGAAACTCGGCCACCCGAGTACCTCTGCAACGTCCCTTTCACTCACCATACCAGTTTTAACACCCTCCTCACCGTGGCCTACTTCTGGATTCCGTTGTGCTTCATGGTCTCTCTCTATGTGGGCATCTACAGGGTGGCAGCAGGACTTCAGAAAAGGGCCTCGGCAAACTCACGAGGTCTCACGGACCTTGTGGTGATGGCGGGAGCAACAATGTCGAGAATTGGATTGAGTGTGAAGATGAAAACTGACGGTGGATACAATGTTGAGGGACTGGGGGCCGTGCCAACAGCGATTTACAGGGTGAAAGACAAAAAATCCGAGTAAGTGGCAATAGATTTCCTTACCGCCTTTTACGAATTTGACGATTTATACCATTGATTATTTGTGTAAGTGTTTACTACATTTGAGAAAAAGCAAAATATCTGTTCTTTGCATTAACTGTGTAGCGTCGTTGTTGCTCTAAATGCATTCAACGAACCAAAATTTTGGTCATTCAAGAGTATGTGTGTGAAGTATACTGTCTCACAAACGTCTTGGCACACCTTGTGAGTACTAAAAATTTTAACTGGTTTATTTTTGTCCCACTTTTGAGTGAAATATTGAACATGGATATTTTGAACGTAAACAAGACGGTCGACTATTTCTCTCAAGACAATGGCCTGTTTTTTTACTTTCCATGGGGCATTCAAACTTTTTTTTGTGGATTCGCAAATTCAATCGAAAATAAAAGTGCAGCCTTAAAACAAAATCTTTAATTTATTCAATCCATGGGTGCATTCGGATATCGAAGATTACTGGTTTTCATGTCAATAATGGCAAAACAGAAATGCGTTCTCACAATTTAACATTAACCGAATTGCTTTTACTAGAGCTCATCGGTTATTTGTCGAAATATGTGCTAAAAACCCAAGAATGCCCAAAAAAAATATGTCACCTAAGTTATTATGACTGTCAATACTTCGATTTTGAAACCAAATTTTAGCATTAAATTATTTTTTTTAAATGTCTTAACATGACACATAAGGCGACAGGGTTGCCCAATTTCCTTTTTTATACTGTTGTTGACGGCACTGCATGTCGGTACATAAAATTTCGTTCTGATTGAATGGATACAACCAGCCTGCCGACCGGAATTTCCTGTAGTCTTTGTAAAAGTATAGTCGTTTAAGCGGGCTTAAATTAAAAGCATAATTTCCCATTTTTAACATGTTTTTTTCACATTTATGGAAATAATTCGTTTGCGAGATTGTTATTTTGACTTGGTGGCCTAAATTTTATTTTATAGTGCCATTTTATTGTGAGAATGAGCATGGGGGGTCTCATTCCCCTTGGCAGAATCGAAAATATCCCATTAACGTCGAATGATAATTTATATTCTTGCTTGTATTTTCCATACAAATTCTGCAACCTTCTACAGGCCTGTATGTGTCGGCTTTCAAACACGTTTATGGAGAAAAAGAAACAGCATCAATATAAAATATTCACGATAAATACCAAAGGTTTGGTAATTTTATTGGAAACAACAGCATCATGCTTGCCCAGTTAAAATAAAAGTTAGAGAAGTTGAATTGATTTTTCCGAGATGTCTAATATCTTATTTCCCTACTCAAATTTACACATTTAACAATTGATTTCATGTATTCGTGTGGGCTCTAGTGGTCCTCAATTAAGCATGGTTATAAGTTTCGTTCATTGACGAATGTCGTAGTAGTGTATTTGACGCTTGATAAAAGCGTGCGGGTCTGCTAATTAAAATTGATTTTTCCACCTTTTAGGACTGCATTGCGTGTTGAGACGAATGAGGACGAAACTGCAAACGGAACAGACGCTTATGGCGGACAACTTCCGGAGACCCCAACAGATTTCATGGACTCGGGTTTAGGGGAATCAAACAATCATCGAGCTACGTTAGATTTTAGCTGCCACCACAAAAGAAGACCGAGTCAAATGAGTCTTGAGCATCCAGAATTCTCTGACATATATAAATGCATCATCTCTCCGAATGCCCCGTCCAGTACAAGCTCTTCACTGAATTTTGAATCAGACGATGATCCCTGGACACTTCGAATCGACAGCCAAGTTGTCCTTTCGTATGCAGAATTCGAGAAGAGAGTAAGTTGATCGAGATCATTTTATTTGTTTTTAATAAAAATAAAAGACGCAAATGATTTTTGTTAGATTCGATTGCTATAAATATGTTTTAAAATGAGTTAAAGAGTTCTTAGCGTTATTTACCCATTGGTCTATCAATAGCTTAGTATCGCAACTCTTCTATACTGTTGTTAATTATGCGTTTATTCGTATATTCGTTAAATTAACAAGACATGAATTTAAGGAATTGAACCTTCCGTAATATTGTGATATATAAATTTAAAGATAATGCTGATTGTTTGAGAAATTACGTATTTTATCAACCACCAGTTGCAAGGTGTTTCAATGCACGATCATAACGTTCCATCCGAATTTTGCAAACAAATGTATTGTGGATTACTTTCAACGCCATCGCAATTCTTAGGTTACGGTATCACTAGGTCGTATTTACCACATTGTTAACTTTTAAGACCCAATGAAAGTAATGTCAACGTCGAATATTAGGAACAGTCAGGAAGATTATTGTGCTTTTAATTCAAATATTACGACTTAATCTTAAAAAAAAGTCAATTCATTCTGGCGACGCTGCGTCACTGATGTGCAATATGTAAATATAAACCATCTGTGAAAAAACACGCACACCCTTACACAGAAACAGAGACAGCACATAAGCAAACCGAAATTTTTGCGAGTGTAAGTGTTAATAAGAAGTGGCAGAACGGCTGTTCACGATTTTCGGGTCCATAGAAGCAAATTGTTTGCTTAATTTGGAGATACTGCGGAAATAAATAGATTAAAATAAGTTTAGATGTGTCGACAAGCACTGCAGAGGGCTATCGTTTCTAGCTAGCTACGTGTGCTATTTAAATAGGACACAAAAGAACTCCCATTCTATCAACACGTTTTCTAGTTCATCCTCTATCATGAATATTATCCATTTGTGTGTGCATAGGATTATGACGCGTAAAACAACTTAGCCTATCCCGATTAAATATGACACACAGATCCGCACTGAGAATTTTGTTTACAAATACAACTGAGGTGTGACGCTAAAAATTAATACGAGACAGAAAAAGACGGACGAGTAGCTTTATTTTTTGTCCGTTTCGAATTGGCCAATATTCCACAAATTCGTTGATTTATGGGTTTATGGAGGTTATCAAAAACCTTCGGTAGCCAAAGTGGGAATCTGTTTATTTGAGGCATCCATTTTTTGTCGTCTAGTAATATTTAGCTGAAAAAGCCACTTTCGCTTTTCATACCGCTCGCTGAAAGACCCATACAAACTCGCAGAAAGTTCCGTCGAATCAGTGTAAAGTGGAATTCCGATAACCACGGATAAATTACAGTTATTAAAAACCTTTCTTTCCCAAAGCGGAATGTACATGCGGTCATTCGTAAGATGAACTTCCGAATATTGGGCTATGATTTATTCAGGAAAAGTTCGCAATTTTCCCAGTCAGTATATCGGGGGATAGGCCAGACAAGGGGCACTTTTAAGATCCTATATCCCATTTCGTGTGTTTTCGTGAGTGAAAAATGCCCGAATTCACCTCGGCATCCGTTATATTCTTCATCATGGATAAAGTAAGTAAGACCTAGCGCCCCTCTTCCACTGCGCCGTATAATGCAAGAAAAGAGTTCTAAGCAGTTTTCGGAAATGTCCAGGCTTTTATTAAAAATTAAAACTTGAAATTACCATCTCCATGTTTGCGACTTTAATCGGGTGTTTCAGTTCATGGGCAACTAACAGAGACATTTCGTCAAGTAAATTAGAAAAACAGCTGTATACGTGCGACTGTACATTCTGCATTATTTGAACAAGAATTCAATATTAATTTAATATTGACACTAAATTTATTACTAGGGGACTTTAGAAACTGTTCTATCCCGCTATGGCTCCTTAAATTTTGCTTGAGAGAGAACCACCGTCCAAGAGACAAATAGAAAAACGGGTATCGTGAAAAGTCGCATTGCGGGCACTTAACAAAGCCTTTATACATGGTACGTATGGGTGAACCAATAAGAGAGATGAAAGCCCCAAGGCCCGAAATGTAACCAACGAGGTAATAAGTAGGGTAATTCACTAAAACGCGTAGTTGCGTTTCATCCAGATTAGAAGTGGTCTGATAGGAATGAGTCATAAAAGCGCCTATAACATGGCATGAGTTTTATAAATGGAGATAGTTTTTTCTTTGGAGAATGACCGTTTTCCCCAACAGAAACAATGGCTGTTGATCGGTTATTCTGGACAGATTTTACCGTTTTATCATTTTTTTTAAATATCGCATCATGGCGCGCTTACATAGGATTTCGTAACCGATTTTAAAATAATATCCCGATATGTATAGTACTGATCGAATAGCTTGATTATAAAGCAATTGTGCGTTTAAAAGTTTTTCGAATGAAAAGCTTTCGCATATTTGTGATGTTATGGTTTAATATATATAACGTATGTTTAAACCATATTTAATTCTGATCTATGATCTGTTAAAAATAGGGATTCACAATGGTTGATAAAGGAATAGGGTTTAAATGTACGATGACGGTGAAGTTTCCATGAATTATACATTCGCCATGGATATTGTTCATTTTTATTAATTTCACGGCTTTATGTTGCCGTGGTATTTTTTTAAGTGAGAAGGCTTATAACAATCTGTTGCGAAATTGAATCCGTCCAATAACCAGCGCTCGTTTGATTGAATCAACATATTTTATTTTGGATCGATAATGCGATTCAGTTAATACGATTTGATTTTCTCTGTAATATTCGGAAACCAAAATATTCGAGGGTCGAATTGTGTTTTAGTATTTCTGGAGTGGATTTTTCTTTGACAAACGCATAACTCTTTAACACTTGTGAAGGATTTATACATTCAATGCGTAATTAACATTGTTAATAAGAACCATTGCGTTCATCACGTTTAATTTGGGTGGAAATTAACACATTCGTCGGCATGCGGTATTATATATGAAGTAAAAAAATCAGCTAGCATTGATAAACGTGAGCACGATGTTTTCGATTTTTTGGAGAAAAACGGCTTTCACTTATTTGATCAAGTTAATTTAATAAAACGAAAACATAAAACACGATTTAGAAAAACACTTCGTTGATGAAACACCGCACCGCTTTTGGCCAATGTTTCACATCAACATTTTCGTGAGCGCGGCCTTGGAAATATCAGGTTCATTCCTTATTATGAATAACTGAAAAAATAAGCAACTAAATTACAAATCTAACATCATTTATTTTTATATTTTGCTAAAACTTTTTTTGGGAAAAACGCCCGATAATTATGCCTCAACCTACTTTATTCACGATCAATTGCAGGAAGGCATTTATCTTACATGCTCTAAAAGCAGTATAAGTGTGAGTTTCCAAATATATTACAAAAAAGTCTATCTCCTTTGCAAATGGCACAATGGCTCTAGTGACTGTTTAGCATGAATCCCAGGTAAAACTGCGATTTTTATTATGATAAGACGTTTTCAAACTTTCATTTTCTGAATTGTTTGAGAAATACGCGAATTTTATATCACGATTTCGCCGTCCGTGGTCGAATAGTTACTGTTTATCCGCGTTACAAAGGTGGCATTTAGCAATACATTTTGTTGATTGTGTGGATTCTGGCATGCCTAATTACTTCTCTTTCCCAATAACCTTAATAACCTGTACATTTAATTATTCGTAAAGGTAATTCATCAAACAGATTCGACGACCAACAGCAACTCCGGTGATAAACAGCACAACATTCAACACGGATTGGTTGGACAGTACACTAGAGCCTCGCCAAACCACATAAACTGCTTTTCTGGTAATATTCTTGGAGGACAGAAAACGGCCCACCGAGACACCTCAAAAATATGCAAATCAAAAAAATGTTCTGATGAGCCTGCGAAAACAAGTGAAATGTTACCGCATTCCTTGGAGTCCAGCCTCGACAATCAACCCGTCCTGAGAACTTGGCACGACCGCTTTCTGCGCTTCCAGAGCCTCAAGCAGTCCGAAACTAGAAATTCCGAGGTACGGAAGAGTAAGCGCGCCCGAAAGGCCCTGCGGATGATAACGTTTATCCTTGGCGCGTTTGTAGTTTGCTGGACGCCCTATCACGTGATTATCATTGTCAAGGGCTTCTGTGATCGCCCCGGTACCGCCTACTCGTGCATCAATGGTCACTTGTACACCTTTGCCTACTATATGTGTTACATGAACTCCCCAATTAACCCCTTCTGTTATGCAATGGCAAACGTCACCTTCCGGCGTGCATTTTTCAGAATCTTGAAGGGTGATTTCCGAGTAAAATGAAACAACGCTCCGCCATGGGCCAATACGATTGGTCTTTTAAATTCCAAATATCTATTTTTCACATTGTTTCTTTTGAATTTATGTGTTGATTGCGTAATGTGTAACGTGCATAATAAATTATTATTATTCAATGGTGGCAAGTGCACTTTACGGAGGAACGAATTCTCACTAAGGAAATACGTTTATTACTGTTATTTCAATATTAAACAGTAATGACATAACCTGTCAAGTTTATTAGTTTCCAAGGTTTTTCGATGACACAAATTAGCGTTTTCTTGTTAACGCACAAGAAATAATGAATTTTATGGAGATTTTAAGGCAATGCAATCAACGAACACTAAAATATACAATCTTGTAATGTTATTGTTTGTCAAAGGTTATTATTTGTTAAACGTCTGCTGCAGATTTAGAAATCGGTCGCCGACAAAACTTTTGAATTTTATTATCATTTTTGCTGATATAAATAATACTTAATGGATTTCTTTGGCTTGTGTTAATGGCATATTAAAATGATGAACTATGAAAAATTATATTTAGGCAATATTTATGTGTTCTGCTGTGTGTCTGAGACGTATTATTGTCATGCAAACAGGAGTTTCGGTTTACGTTAGTGGATTAAATACTGATGTTTTGTTTAATCAAATTTCAAAATTCGGAAAAAAACATTAGCTGGTAAATTGCGCTCTTATTAGTTGTAAAAGAAGTAATTTCGACAAAACTAAATACACGAGGTCGTTTCTCTTTATTTCGCTGAAACGTTTTTCCTATCATGCACCCGATGTCCCAATTAATTACATTCAAATTGACCGACTCAGGAATAAAGGTCACTTGAGGCATAAAATTGCATTTTCTGTTTAAATTGAAACAAAAACATTGCCAGTATAAATTAATAAATGGCAATGCCTACGTAGATAAATAAAAATTAATAAACTATCAATAAACATTTTCCAACTAATTACGCATCTCATCTCCGCGATTTCAACGCATTTATATAAATAACACGAAACTGCCGTCGAAAATAATCACACCACCTCTAAATAGCCACACAGGTTTAACACCTCCGGCATATGTATTACGCAAAGTCGAGACTTGATCACACAATAACCTTATTGTTAAACTGGGCCACTCCACATATGCACAGTAGGGGTTTTCGTTTCTCCTCATTGGTCAATTTCAATTACGTGTTTGAAGTGAATTTTAGTTTCGCAAAATTTTTAACTTTTTGGCTCGCTTACGTTCAAATTTCTAGCATAGGATTGATCATTGTAGAATAATTTTAATGAAAAATAAGGGTGACGTTTGTATGCTATATTAATATTACAACATTACGGAACCGCCAATCTACTTTATCTTGTACCCAAAATCCTTTTGGAGATTATAGACTAGGATTGGACAGCGCATTAAGGGGTTTCGGGTGTTCTCGCATGATAATAATTGGCACCGGCTTAGTAAAAGCCAGAAGCTTAAATAAAAATAGGAATAATGCAAGCCTTGTTACCAGATCTATTGCATTGGTGAATCCACAACAGCTTTAATAATCATTTCAAAATTGGTGAATCTGTACATCCGACTGACAATGATTCTCCGCTCAATGATGCTTCGAGATATTTATTTACCATTAACTGTGACGTGGTCTTTAATTTTGTGAAACAGTACAGGGAATCTATAATTTTATTTTTGTAGAATGAAGATATTTAACGTTGATCAAACCTTTTAAATTGGAAACATACTAAATGTGAAAAACGTGTCTAACTTATTCATTCACCTCTTCTGGTGAAACTTAAATTTAGATCCGCTGTGGTTGCTGTGGAAATTGAAGGCATTGGGCAAAGAGATTTGCATTTAGACAGACGATAAACTAGGGAGTGAGAGAGGATGTGAACTTTCGGTTCTGTACTGGGCGTGCTCTTTGAAGTGGTGGGTATTTCGCAGTCGAGATCTGGATTTCCTTGGCCGTTACCAGAATATGTAGAACGCGCCTGTTCGGTGGCTGCTTTCGGTGAACTAGTTTGACCGAAATTTCCGATTTGTTTATGTCTGCAATATTAGCCTTCAGGGATATTAGTGGATAATTTACTAAATTTACGTTTTTTAAATGCTGGCAATTATGAAAAAATGTTGAAAACGTTTGGATTTCCGCGAACAAGAAATCCTTTAACATTGAAAATAGAGAAACCTGTAATTAATCAATTTTGTCCTTCAATTATCATTAAAGAGCCTTTGTTGGAATCTGAATTTCGTCCGCCAGCGTGATGTGTTCACCCAAGGTTTTATTTTAAAACTGCC
Organism: Proteocephalus fallax; assembly: GCA_028672205.1. Lineage (NCBI taxonomy): Eukaryota > Metazoa > Platyhelminthes > Cestoda > Proteocephalidea > Proteocephalidae > Proteocephalus > Proteocephalus fallax. The sequence continues at coordinate 466,506 of JAPUBX010000723.1, forward strand.
ATGATTAAAGTTACGCAAAAAATCCATTTACATTAGCAATTATTTCATGCGTATTATGGAATGCAGCTGTATATTTAATGCAATTTTAGTTTCAACTATTATATTTCATTTGGGAACCGTCTATATTTTCCAGGTGTGAATGATGGCCCATAAAAACGTCCAGTTATCTCTTATACCATTAAATTGATACTTACCAACAACATTGACCGCAATTTCAACCGTCTCCCTTTTTTTAAAAAACCATTTATTAATGCTACGAAAACGGTTTATCACATTTTCGGGGTTCTTAATTCCCAACAGTGACGTGCGGATGCCCTGAAAAAATTATTATTCGACTCCGCGTCATCCGTTTCTTTCGAGATTGTCAGTCGTTGGATTTCTTTGGACAAGGAAAGGGCGCTATTTTGTCTTCCATAGGTGGAGTTTATCGTTCGATTTTGCGAATATAAACTCATGTTTGCATCACCCACGCTGTTTGACTTCCAAATCACTGAGGAAATGCTGTCTTTCGTCGAAACAGAAGAGATTCGACTGGGTTTTGCAACCAAAACATCTAACACTGAGTTTGCATTTGATAATCTTATTTTGCTTAGCATCGGTTGCTCTGATATTTTTGTGATCGAATGTTCTTTGGTTTCCCGTTGTTTGTACATTCCCATGCGTCGCCGAGTGAATGGTGTCACGATAGCTGTCTCTCGCACTACGAGATGTGACTTCGAGTCAGAGGATTCAAGACCTTGGAGGTAGGTTTTCAAAGCCAGTCGTCTCCTTGGATACTTGGCGATGTAGTTGAGAAGTCTGGTTGGCTCACGCATCCTGTTGACTTCTTCACTCGGAAAAACATTTGAATGGATGGGATTCAACGACGGAGGATATACGTTTTTGGAAAATAGTTTCTCCTTCTTCTCTTTGATAAGAATTTGTTCGGGCTGGAGTTGGTTCCAAACATCCCCAATATACTCATTGATACCGCAATGTTCGATCCGATTTGATATTTCCGTCGCGGCTGTCGTGACCCGGTCTGTGTATGTGGTTATTATGTTCTCTTTCGGACAGGGAGCCCTTGTGGATGGTTTTGGTCTTGCCCCGTCGATTTCGTTGTCAGCATTCGAAGTTTTCACTGAGGCTTCTACAGCGTTAGGGGTCTTCGCCAGATTACACATTGCTCTCTTCTTCTTCCACCGAAGCACTTCAAGGTGGTGAATTTCAGACAACTGTCGCGACATCTTCACCACGCTGCCGTTCGGGTCGTATTGGCTGAGGCCTTTTGAAACCGATATGGGGAGCCCTATAATGTTGGGCTGTTGCAATATCTTCCCGGACACGCCCATTTTGCGCATATACTTGGGTGTCAAGTGACTACCTAGGGACATTAGTGGTTTAGCCTCTGGTGGCAGATGATGCATCAGCTTCTTGGAGATGATGGCGTCGAGCAGAGGTGAAAACGATTCTACAGGGACGCAGTTCAGGCACACCGATTTGTGTCCTGAAAGGTACTCGGGCATTATCTAGAAATTTGGCAAAGTATAGATAAATTGATATTTCAGAAATTTCGAAATTATAAATATTATACCTTCTAGGAGTATAAATGTGTTTGGCGCATAAATGGTATTAGGGTATTGTATCCCGCAGTACATTATTTAAGTCTACTTATGGTGAGATGAATTGATTTCAAGTAGGGAGTTGCATTGGAAGCCCACGAGGACCAATTGACGATTTTAGCATTGGTTGTTGTGTTGTTGCTGCCGTTGTAACAGTGAACTACGTCTTTCCTGTTCTCTTTCCATACATATCTCCAATATATAGACTAGGTAAGAGCTATTTTATAGTGGTAGAAAGATATCAATTTTGACCTGCAACCTGTTTGCTAAACGCTTTGCTTGTTTTAATTGCTATTCTTGTTATAAAATATCTAATTGTATGAAATGTTGACTTTAAAGGCGACATTCAACGCAAGACAGATTAAACCTTGTAAATCAATTTCTTTCGCCGAATATATCAGGTATTTTTTACATATATGCAAACCAAAAAAAATCAAATGACACATCTGTTTTCCTACCTTGTTTAGTTTGAGCTGTGATCGTTTACCAAATATGTTGTTCCGTAACGTTCGCGGTAAAGGACAGAGTGTTTTAATTCGTCTGTAAACATCCACCTCCTTCCAGTTGTGTCTGAGTTGACGGTATTTTATGATTTCCTCCGGGGCATCTTGCGCAAGGAGTCTTTTGAATATATCAAGGGTCTCGGTGCGTCGTTCCAATGCGATGTTTAGTGTCGCACATGAATGGACAATGCACGGCTGTCCGCCATTATACTGCTCCTGCAATTTGTGTTCAGCCTTTCGACTGTCATGGTCCCAGGTTATTTCGTCGGTCAGTAGAATGCATTTCCTGCCGTTCGTGCAGTGAATATTTTTCCGGACAATTACGTCTTTCTGCTCCATGAAAAAACTACTGGTAAAATACGAGGCTCGCTTTTCTTAAATCAGCTGACGGTGGTTAACTCGCACGCAAATTTAATTGATTGGTTCATTTGAGAAGCAAATTCGAGGTTTTCGTGACTTGGTAGCCAAATTACCTCCATTTTGGTTGTTCTCGGATGGTCGTTGCTCTTAAATGTTTCAAATCATAGTCGATTAAGAGAAAACCAAATATTGCATTAGCATAATGTCAATGTTATCTAGCAATTAATAACTACTAACCCCGTCTGTGGAAAAAAGATGGCTTACCCTTGCGAATCGAAGCTGGTTGGTGTAACGGCCAGCATGCCCCTTTGTTCGTGAGAGACCCTGGGTTCGAGTACCAGGTCGGCGAGGAAGATTAGTGGTAAAAACGGGTTGTATCAGGTCGAATTGAACCAGCCTGAGTTCCATATGCCAATTTAGTCGGAAAATGTAAGGGAAATTGATGCAGAACGAAAAATAATAATTATTTTGGTAGTGGCGTTTTCGTCAATTGCTGTTCATTCATCCTTTTAATATTGTTGCAATAAAGTCGCTTGGGATTGCTTCCGCCCATAGGCTGCTTTTCCGCTCAGATTTCACTTTGCAAGGCCAAAGTAAATTAGCTGGTTTTTTTTATTTCGGGGTGTTTTGATACTTTTTTAGGTTGTTGGAAATTTTTGTTTGTTTCATATTGAGTTTACGAACAATTATTCTTCAGGATATTTTGGTAGATTGCAGAAATTGTGGTTCCATTTATCACAAAACGGCCTCTGGGAAGCAAGGCAATAAAAAGTCGCAGATCTTCATACAGCAAACACCGCCAGCATTTTGTTATTTTGTAGGACATTTTTTACTGAAGTTGCCATGATAACGTGATACATAGAATCACTATGTGTACCAAATGCGTGCCGTTCATGGTGTTTTATGACGAAAATGTTATCAGACCTGCCGAATTGGCTTGGTCTATGTCTTATTTATTCATCATGATTTCTCGTTGTATTCGTTCGAGTTTCTTTGATCTGAATTACTTTATTGTCTGTGCCAAATTTTGCCTTAATCGTTTTTTTCGAGTAATCCGTGTCATTTTCGTGGTTATTAAACCACTGATTGGTTAGATAAGTTGAGCATGGGCGTGAAAATCAAACGATAGCAGGAGGGGCGGTGTAAATTTGAGGATTCTGTCGTTCGAAACAACATGTTATGCATAATCTGATTGTTAAAAATTCCTATGATGAACGCGATGAGGTTATCTTCTCTATTTTTTGCAGAAATTAATATAAATTATTATTGATGATTATCGAATCAATCTCACCTCAGGCCTTTCAGACATCGTAAGTTATGTTCGCGTTCGATTCTCGCGTGCATATCTGGATATCATAGCAATACCTAAAGACGTATTGTTCATAGCAGAGAAAAATGCTAGTGTTATTTCAGCTAGAAAGAGTTTTTTTCAGATTTCCCTATTGCGAAGCTAGATTTAGAAAAAGGCAGAAAACATTTATGTTAGGAATCATAATTTAAAGTTAAAACACGCGGAAAATAAAAGAAAGGTTTGTATTATAATAATTAATAACAAAAATTCTTCTCAAAACGTCAGCACTCAACGATCCGGCAGTTCTGCATTTGGGTTTGACTACAGCCTCGGTAAAATCGCAGAAATGCAACGATCTACGAATTATATTTTCTGTGGCAGCTGATGCCTTCATGTAAAGGCCTACCAACGCCAGTTTGGGGTCGATATATCAGCAATAAGATGAGAGCAGAGTTTGTACGAATAGATTTTTCGCGTCTTTATAACGTATATAATAAAATCGCGCAGGCGCCCAATCGCATTGGTTTAACTCCGGCTTCAAAAGTCCCGCTGTAGATATCGATTTTCCAAGCTGTCTACTAATGGTCACAACATGCGGAAAAAACAACCATGGCAAATAGCGATGTGTCAAACTTACTACAGATCCTTAGTAACGCAATTATTGCACTGTTTTCGTTTCTGAACAACATGCCACCTGCGCGGCGTGTGTATGTATTAAAATGGATATACCCAATTATGAGTCAACAGAAATCCGCTGTGTGACACCTACCTAGCATTTGTTAATATTATCCTCTATATCACCAGACAATAAAATCTACATCCATGCGTGAAACAGTTAAAGCAAGCCTATGTAGCTAACTGGTGCAGCGGCGAGCATCCAAGCCCGTTCTTGAATGATTCTGGGGTCGACTACCGGGTCAGACAACTGAATTCGAATCTGGCGTACGCAAATAATCAACCTGCTTAGAGGCTGCGTTGCAAAAACCGTATACGTCTTCTGGAATTTGACCAGTCCGAGTCTCACATGTGGCACCCGGTGTTGGTTTTGTTTTTGATTATAATGCAGCCACTTCAACCTCTTCGGGTGGCACTGGAGACGCCACCTGTAAAATATTCCCAAGAATCTTAATGTAAACACCCGTGATGCCAGTTAATTCTCTATGCGAACAATTCAGAACGAAAAAAATGTCAGCGTATGGCGGGATAGCTGTTATATGGCAGCTATTCTACTTATTCCACACGCTGTAAATGTGGCGTTTTCCCCTTTAAAATTCGAGGGTTTTTAAATAGCCTTTGTTTGTATTTTTTGATCTAATAATACATTTTACAGGCCTCCAGAAAATCGTACGCCAGCCGAATTCTGCTGTAGTCGTTTTCTCACTTTCGAGGATATTGAACAATGGAGATACCCTTAAGAAAATGTAGGCTAGAAAAAAACATTGTAGTCGATTAATTCTTTAATTCTGTCTCTTATTATATATGGATGCTTTAGGAATGTTGTTCTATATATAAAACCCACAAAATGTACTTACAGACGTTATCGTTCATTCAAATTTCTCCCAATGTTTGCCTGACCTACCTGACGCCTGTGAAAGCACGAATAATTGTAAGTGCTAAATGAGGTTCTTTCTAAGTTTAGTCCTATCGTTTCTTAACGATCCGCGTGGTCACGTGCCTAACTGAAAGCAGTGAAGAGACTCACTTGGATAAACAAAAGTCGTAGATCAACCGAATAGGATAATATTATAAAACCGTATCGCTGCAATAAATCGGCCACTGATAAACCAGTAACTGTTCTGCAAACTGCAGTGTATAAATAATCCCACAGCTATAATGTGTTTTATTTGTTTTAACACTGAGTGTTTTGTTCCATGTGAAATTAAAAAAACAAGGACAGTAAATTATTGTTTCCACAACACATCAAACTTTGAATGTGTTGTAGCTGTCAAATTCCTTTTAAAGAATCCAGAATACTGGTGACTACCAGAATAAATGTGAGTCAAAACTAATTTGAAGTCCTCCGAAGTAACAAGTCGATGTCTGTAACAACGTCAGAGACGCCGCAGAATTATCACGACTTTACTATCCGTTGTAACAGAAATTTGATTATTCCGATTCATATGGTTTTAATAATGACAAAAACCCTATAATTATCTTGTCAATCCTTAAAAACCGTGAAACGCCCTTATGTTATACCTACGTTTTAGGGGCGACAAAAACCGTCGCGTGTTTTAACATACATTTTGGATTTTGCATCGATTCAGACATCGAGTACTTTAAATCTGCATATCCACTAAACGAGATAAAATCAGTTAAAAAACGTACACGCCAAATTCAATACGTTAAAATCTTTAGTTCATCTCTGCTATTTTTACAGACCCATCCACACTTCATTTGAAAACAGACGGGAAATCCGTTATTTTATCCAATCAATCACATTTTAATATTAATAATTGTGTTTTAACCCATGAGCCGTATGAGCAAAAATAGCTCCCCGACTAATTGATAACGCACTATTCGTGTCACAAGTAGCAAAAATATCAGAATTATATTTTTAAAAAGTGGTTTAGATAGAAAATGAGTCTCTGTTTTTTTGCTTCACCTTTACTGGTTAGACTAAAAATCGTGACAAATAGGGAATGCCGGAGTCGATATATGCATCTGTTCTTTTGGGAATATAAACGGTATAGCCGTGGCATTGTTCAAAACTATTTAAATTGCGAAAGACGATAATAAACGGGATGGTAGGGGGTACTTAGTATACGCTTAATGCATTTTATTCCGTTGAAGAATAGTGTCCCTAAAGGGGGCATAAATAATCAACTAGAGAAAGACGGCGAGATTACTTTCAAAGGCTGCCGAGGATCAAAGATGCAGTACGTCGTAGGCCATGGAAAACAACTGGAGAGCATTATTCTGAGGGAATGATGGCCATAGACATTAACGAAAACCTTGACACAAATTCGCCTGAAACGACATACTTTAGCACAGAGGCGGCCGAGTTTCCCAGTACATGGAAAAACATTCCATGCGTTATTTTGTTGAATGTTTTCGCTCTTCTTAATTGTCCCAATCCAAGTGTTTAGCTTACTGGCGCATCAAGAATCTCCCTCGTGTGAGATACTGTTAGGCGAAACGAAAGCAGTCACATTTATTTCCCCCAGAAGAACGGCCCATAATTTCGAACCGTTCAAGTCTATTCGTCAAAAACTACAGACGAAGGTCGAGGTGCTCGTCATTTATGTGTTTATCTGTCTGTTTTTAAGAGCTCTGGTTGTGCTTTCATCCGCTTTAGGAATGGTCTGCTTATGGAAGAGCATAGACGGTCAGGTTTAGTTTGAAATTAAATAAATTAAAATGAATCAAGATGTTATATTTTGCACACTTTTCATTTAAATTTTCTCTTGCTGTGGATTACATTATGATAATATTCAGTTGACGCGTTTTTAGCAATAGTCAGTTTAATATAAAAACACTTTATCTGTGTGTTGTGTCATTAAAATTCTCATTCGTTAAAAGTAAATGTGATTTAAAAACCCGAGATTTAATGCGCTTGTGTCGGGTAATTTCGTCCGGGCCTATTAATTAAATTATGGAAACATTTGTGAAACATATTTAACTGCCAAATAGCTTTTGAAAAAGTATACACGGTTTTGTTTTGAATGCATCTATCTAACTCTCTATTGTCTATAATCCTTGTTGAAAAGGATGAATATTGTTTGAATGGACATGTTTAAATAGAACTGTCTTTTAACAGAAAAAACAGCAGATTATTAAAATAAAGAGGTCACTAATTGATTCCAGACTCATACTATAGTCTATTGACTACCCCCGAACTGCTATAAAACCCGCGTCTGGTTTTTGTATTTATGAAACTAAACATGATTCTTAATTTTCCCGAATGTGCAGATTTGTCCTTTTGGAATAGGTGTCTGGCGACACGGATGTAATTTAGGCCCGCTTTGTGTAGTTTCGATTCGTTTAAAAATGTAATTGATGTTTTTTTAAATGTTTTGGTCGGAGAATTACAGGGAAACGAGGAATCCTGGCATAAATATTCCGGTTTCGTCAATCCCCGTTTTCAACGCCTTTCTAATGAGCAAACGCGATTAAATGCCGTGGGCTTTGTAGTTAGTTATTTGTTCTTAATGCACAGCATTCATTAAAACTAAAAGTTAACATCAATTTTAAAAATGCTGAAAACGTCATTAAAGTGAAGAAAATGTTTTCGTTTGCTGTGTTTAAAAAAGCTGAGTTCTATTTTTATTTTGTTTGCTGTATTTTCTTCCAAGTAACGCGTCGATTATTTATATATATATATCTCATCAATGACTCCCAATAAAAGAAAAATGTCAATATCGGATACATCAATGTATCACAACTTGAGGAAAACGGACGGAAATTTTGTAATGTTGGAAATGGTTCAAATCAAGAATCTAGAAATACCGGCGGACGTGATCAGATCTCTGACGACGGATAATCCGTCAACACTTCTGCGAAGCCGTCGGCAACCGTTTTACGTCGACCTGACTGGAGGCTTTCGAGCGTGTCTTTCGCCCTGAAGATGTCAAGGTTTGCACAACCGAGGCAGCGGGGAATTGAAAACTTCAAGCGTACGTAGAGTGACTGGGTCTGTGGTCTGTTTACGTCGTGCATCGCTGGAACCAGAAATTGGGCGCAATCTGCTTCGACCTGTCACATCAACGCCGTACGTGGGTAGCTGCTATTCTTGACATCCATGAAGCCGGTTTGTCGCCTGGCAGGAGATAACCGCAAGGTAACACATAAGGCATGCAACTGTCTATAACAATTGGCACCAATTTGGGATATAATCTGATGCTATCAAAATTTATCGCTGAACATTCGCAAACTAATTCGATGCGTTACTTGGAGTTCAATTTAAAGGTGATTCCATATGATTCGGTAATGCGTGGTGAGCAATAAATTCGGGGCGTAAATGAAGTATCGACCGACTTAAGCCACTGAAGACCAAGAACAGCAATAGTGCATGAAAGGTTTTTTTAAATTAATTATTTTAGCTTTATTCGAGCCATAAGGGCTTAATCGGTTAGCCCTGATATATATGCAATAAGCAAGCAAACCGTACTACCAAATTTGATCACTTTTTCGTGAGTGAATCGGCGTCGGAGGGAGTGGGCTTTGTCCGTGTGGTACTGAATTAATTATTTGCATTCGGACTTCGGGCGCATTCACATTGCTGCGCCCAGACCAGATGTGTGTCTGAGTTTGCAAAATATATTGCTGGGAAATGATTGATGCTTTACAGTGGTTCGATTCAAAAGGTAATCCAAATAGATGCAAATACGATCTAAGAGGCCGAAAAAATTAAAACATGACATCGGACATAAAAGCGACCATCAAAAATGTCCCTTCGCCCTTTTCATTCATATTCGTTATGAGCTGTGTTTTCTGTAGAACATTTTTATGGGTACTATTTACAAGGCGTTCAATTTTGTTTTCATTCAATGCATGATGCCCAAATTGGGATGCGATTACTGGCAAAACATATTTTCTCTGGCCTTTCGCAACGCGCGGAGTTTGAGAGTTTAAATTTTCTATCTTCCCGGCCAAACGGCGGGTTTCCATAGGTGTCTAGTTGATTAAAAAGACTGCCCAACAAGCAACCTGTCATACTGGGGTGTATGCAGTTTTAGCGACAACTCCGATCAACTTAAATTCGACTTTCTCATACTTGACGCACTCTAACCGTGGTGAAGACAACTGCAAGTGTTGATTGTGCGCATATGCATTCAAAAACATTTGCAGATGATAATTCTGTAACGTACATTTACATTAGACGGCGAATTTGCCAATTTAAAATAATTATGCTGCACCCTTACTTCTGCGTAGTTATCCGTGGGAATGGTAATTATTTTCCCCTTCCACATCTGTTCATCTCCCAATATTCGGCCACCTGCGACGAAACGTTCATAGTAATCAAAAATATATGTTTAAATTGTCGTTATAATATGTGCAGGTAAATGTTTGAAATGCGAGTTGATTTGTTTGCTACTTGTCACTATTCAGTAGAGTAAAATTGTCATATTACCTGCATTCCTTAAGGCACTATTTTAAACTGCATACGAAACCACAAAGGTGCATCAATAATCATTTTATATATTATCCGCTTCTATAAATAAATTTCCAATTTTCTGATTTTGGGCATCAGTTACGAAATAAATTATACTTTTTCGTTGTTGAAATCATTTTACAAAGCGCGATATTATCTCATTTTTAAATACATTTATCATATCATAGTAATATTCATTATTTAATTCTATTAGATATTTCAGAACATTTTCATTCAATACATCAAGAAAGATTATCCAGGCAAAATTACAGTTTTACTTGTATGGGAAAAGGTTACTGCTGTCATGACTGACACACACAGCGGTTTGGATTCCTCTATGCCTTAAAAGGTTGGGGTCTGCGATTAACTATATATATATATATCATGGGAAAGTAGAATTTACAAAATTTATGTACTCCTTTAAAGCATTCCCGTCGCAGCAGTAAAGCATAAATCTCTTGTCTAAGCTCAAATCGCAGCTCCAAACGTCGTGGACACGGGGGAACATTACAACCATCAATTACACTGTCTCGTACATATACGACACTCACGCGCCGTGTATCTACGTCTTCGTACGTGCATGCCAAGTAAAGATCGCGTCTTTGCACGCCATATGCTGTTTGCATTGGCCGCTGATTGGTCAAACGGTGAATGAATGCTTCTTCCACTCCATACAGGCGTAGCGTAGCGTAATGAGCGCGCAAGTCAGACATCGTTAGCGCACGTGACTTAGTAGTTCCACATAACCGAGTTGGGATTGTGTGCGAATGAGCCGGCTTAGTGAACATCGCGATTGACGGCATTGTATGACGGTGCATGGTACACTTAAAATACGTTATAACTCGGTTTCGGGGGGAAGCTTCACAGGCTGTAATAACTGCAAAATACCACTGATTTGTAACGCGTATGCAACAAACTCTCCTACAGGAGGATAAACTGCCATCGTGTGGGTTGATATGACGATTCCCGGGAATGTTTTACAGGTGGCGACCTCAGTGCTACCAGTGGTGTCCTGACCTGGGAGTCGAACCCTGATCTCTCCAACAGAACCGCGGATAATAAAATCAAGTGTGTTGGTTAAATTACTCCATACTTGACGTAGGTATAATAATTGTTTCCATTTACCGTCATCATTTATTTTCCTTTGACAAAATAAACGGAGAGCTATCACATTCAAAAAGCACGGCGTATTAGTTGCTCATATACATGGGACATTTATATTAAAACATGTTCATGCGGTTGCCATTCATATTTGCTTAACTGTGTCTCTCATATGACATGTAATACAGCGAATAGTGGCGGTTCAAACTCCTACCTCGTCGACCCCATCCAGAGATTTATGAATGCGCTGACAACAATTCATGCTGGCCTCCGGGAATTCCGGTTTCCAAACAAAGAAGATGATTGTCCTTTTCTTTAACCGTGATTTATAAGTCAAAAGAATATTTACTATACATTTCCTACAATAATGGGTGACTAGTTTTAGATCCTAAAATATTTGGTTTGCATCCTCGCTCAGATTTTTAGGGACCCTTGTTCGACTCCGAGGTCGGGCCACCTGTAAACATATTCCCAAGAAACCTCGTGGAAACCCTCACGAAGCCGGTTCATCCCCCAGTAGGAGATAGCCGTGCAAATTTTGATTTTGTTAGGATCCTATAGGATAGCATTTGGTTGGCAACAGTGTAGGAAAATTCCCAGTGTTTTTTATGATCCGTGTGTTGCGTAAATGTGGTATGACGTTCAAGCTAAATCGACCCGTGTTGACAGAGACTTATAACGATGGCACTTGCGCAACAAAAACAATAAAACAGTATTGTTTGGGGACAAAAAAATAAAAGAAATTGTTTTAAAAAATCAAATGCATCGTTCATATGCAGAATTACGACTTTAAAATGTAGAAACTGCGGAGATCTTAAAAAGCGTGCGTCAGAAATCTTAAAAAACTCTTGTTAACTATGAGTGTGTTGTCAGGTGGGCGTTAACAAGTAGGCATCGTCACAATCACGCCAGTCATCCGAACCATCTGTCAATATAATGAGGCCGTCTTTGCATTGATGCACGCACTGCCACATTTTGGGGATTTTCTGTACGTACAATAATCAAAGATGACCCCACGCCACATAAATACTTATTTGCTTTGCTGTTTATCCCCTCTCTCAACTTTTGAAAATTTAAACCTGCAAAATTCAGTGTTTTGCATTTTTTCCTAAACTTATGAGTTAAAAAATAGTTTACTAAATATGTCATATTGTCAGACTTACAGATTCGGTTATGCCTTCAATAAAGCATGGTCGAAAGAAGTAGCATTTGGCAAGTTACTTGGTCAGAAAAGGACGCTCCGCATTCATAACCATTTACGTTAGTCTTTTTTGCATATTTTTTGGAGTAGATATCTTTTTAAAATGGGTTTGTAAGGGTATGAATAGAGGTAATCGTACGATATTGTGTTTGATATTCAAACCCCAAATAACAACTTCGTCTTCCGCGAGGTGTTTTCTACTCACTCATCACACGCATCCCCACACCAGAAGCATTGAATTCCCTCTCACTTTCTTATACGAGACATTTGCCTCAAACCCTCACCCATATGTTGGACAAAATATCCAGTTGCCTTGAGCATTACATGTGCAATTGATGGCATGTGTGAATTTAAATCATGGCCTCCCAGTCTCCGACTGACAGAAGAGGAGAAAAAGAGAGGGATGGTTGCTGTTTTCGTGTTGGTAATAGGCGGGAGGGTGGACGGCGGTGTTGGGGGATTGGCTACAGCTGGGGAAGCGCATCCACGCACGCGCAGTCGTGAAGTTAGGGCAAGGTCATCTTGTTTTCGTAAACAGACAGAGACATGCGCTCGCGATGATGACGACAGCGTAGAGAATACCGAAGCATGACGACGGTTCGTTGCGTAACAACCGACGCGCTGTGTCAACCAACCAATCAATGAAGACGGGGTTTCGCTGGATGCAATCGGCTTTTTGAAACCCCCCCCCCAGTTTATGCGCAGTAGGATGGGGGAAATGGGACACTGAGGGATTTTAAGACTGACCAATATCTAGAATATGGACTCACTTGTAATTCATCAATAAAATGTAGTCACAGACATCGAAAATTAAATATTGAAGCTCATTTTCATTCAACCTTCGTTCCTTTGGGGTATTTAGGTTTGACGAAGTAGTTGGAGACCTATGAATACGCTGGGAATGTCACGGTAATAGGTCGGTGGCGTTTCGACGATGAGACCATTGATGCCAAAGCATGCAATTTATAAGTGGTGGCATATAGTGAACCCCAGTCATAGATATTAAAAATATGCGCGCAATCGATCGGAGACGAGTGCATTTTAGGGTATCGATGGCACAATCGAGCGCATTCGTCAGCCAATATATTTGAACAGGTGAAGGCGTCAAGTGCTGTCTTGAACAACTTAATTTCCCCTTCGAACCAGGACGATCTCTAATTCTTGTTAAGATAATAAGCAATCTTCATTATTTACGACCTTCGTGTATCGCGGCATTCTGGTTTGGCTGGACGATTCGCATCACTAAATAGAGACTGTTGACAGAACCTTAAATGGTGTTTACGGCTGTCGAAATAGAGAGCAGCTAAACATTTAACCGAGTGACCGTTATGAATTATGTATAAGACAATGGTTTTTTGAAGGAAGGATATCATAAACAAACATCTACCGTATAAGGTGTATAGAGCTGATTGTGGTGCAGTGCTGGTAAAAAGCTTTGAGATACCAATCAAACCCAAAACAACGCCAATTTCTCGTTTTTTTTAAAAAAAACTTTACTGTATGACGCGTCCACGATAGGAAGAATGGCATTACACATGATAATATTAAATATATATACCTCGTTTGATAAATATGTCTGTATAGGTTCGTTTTGGACGTTATAAAATTGGCGCTGGTAAATGGCTGAGGTGGGCGACATGGGAAGTTGTGTTTTGGGGTGCGCAGTTGAGATGGGCGGTCGGTGGTTTATAAACAGGAACTTCCGGGGCATAAAAAAGGTGGATGTTCGCCAGTGAGTTGCGTCGGCTAGTTCGCGTGTTGATTTGTATAATTCCCTGCCGAGGGGTGCAAAACACGACGGCAAATCATACGCAATTCCCTGAAAAGACATCCCACCGAATCTGTGTGGACAGGGGCGGGAGGAGATGGAGAGTAAATATGAACTGATAGACGGGGCGTGGACCCATTGTAGATGGGCCAAATATATGAAAGACGTGGAGCAAGATGAGGCTAAACTCGGGGCAAGGGTCGGCAGATGGCGTACGGGTGCTGGATAACGAGCGCATGCACAACCTGAGATACGGAGTGTAAGGGGGGAAGGGCAGATTTTCAGTTGGTTGGAAAAAAACACTCTTGACGAAGAAAACAACAACAAGGCAGTGCGTACGTGCGTGTAAACTAGGCTGGTAGTCGTTATACAAGTGGTCGTTTTAGTGGGCATTGCTAGGCGCGTGTTTTTCCCCTGTTCGTTGCTGCAGTTGCGAGAGCTGGTGCTGCTCATTCCCGAAACGCTTCAGCGCCCGTTTAACCGGATGAATGTGAGGTGAGGATGGAGAAGACGAAGGCGGGGCGTGCGGCTGTGGATGGTTCTCGAGATTGTTGGTTTTTTTCTCGACACCGCCGCCAGTCCACGGACCCCCACCGTGGGCGTAGGCAACACCCTCTTCCGGTTTTCGAAACCCCCCGCTTTTTAAGCCCGAAAGCTCGTGGAGTAGCAGAAGTTGTTGCTGAGTCTGAGAAATCGGTGATTTTAGTAGCGTGAGATCGCTGACAACTTGTTGACGACCTGTGGACGAGGCGTCATGGACATCCATTTCACCATGGAAGCTGCGATTGTTATTGGCGTTGTTGTTGCTGTTGTTGTTGTTGTTTGATTCGCCGCGCCATGAAGATGTGAGGCGAGGGGGTTTGTGGTGATGCTGGTGAGAGTGATGGCCTGATGCGGAGGTGTTTACGGAGGACGAGGGACTGGAGACGGAATCGACGAAATCGATCCCGCTGCCGTCCGGACCCACTCGACAACCCGTGAGATGGCGATCGTCGGCGAGATTGGGAGGGCCCTGGAGGCACTGACTCTGTTCCATCAGCGCACCCGAACAGAGCGCCTTCGCCTTTTGCAATTCCTCGATGAGCTGCTGGTTCTGGTTTCGGAGAAGTAGGACTTGGCGTTCCAGGCAGCGAACATATTCCTTCTTCTTGCGTCGACACTCTCTTGCAGCTTCTCTGAAAAAATATTACATTATCATAAAGACTGCCTGCTTTGTGTTCTCCTGCAAGAGGATGAACCTGCTTCGTGGATTTATCGACAATTTCATGAAGGGCCTTAGGAATTTCACCCAGGTAACGCCTCCAGCGCCACCCGATTTTGATCGGGGCATCTCTACTCTTTGTGCAATCGGTGTAGTCGAACAGAACCGCCTTCCTGAACGTTGTATCGCGAAAAGATCTTCGCGACCCTGTCTGCCGGGATTTCTCCACACATTTTCACCGAGAGATTAACTAGCCAGGCAGTAGCATCTGGTTTGGCTCACTTGTCAAGCGGTTTACCAGGTGTGGTCGCTGCTGCGTTCATATACGTGGAGTCTGCAGTGCTAGTTGAGTGTGAGGTGGAAACCAAACGCCAATACGTTACCATGAGTAAGTTGATGCGCACCTCATACTACTAACTGGCACCCTATATAGAAAGGCATTCGTTGGGCCCTGGGATATGTCGCGGCTTTGTTGTGTTTCCTGCTATTAAGGAATCATATATTGACCGAGTCATTGTCTCTAGTGGGATAATTCCCTTATCTCATTATGTGAAACTACAAGCCATGACTATACGTAAACGTTTTCGGTGTAGGGATACTCCACCAAACATCTCTCTCTCTCTTCGGGGTCGTAAAAGATAACATAGAACAGGTACTATCGTGGATACCGACTGCTGTAAACTGATTGATAAAATCATCGCGGTCTACTGAAACAATGTCGACTAGGAATCCGCGTTCATATATTTCTGCTACCTTCATCCGTTCAATGTCCGAAATTGCATGTGCCCAGTTGACTAAGACAGAACAAGATGCTAATTGCGCGTAGGACATTCGGAGGCCCAGGATTGCGTCGCAAGCCTCTCGTGTCGTCGAAAATAGCCCCCCCCCCCCACACACCCAGTCAGCACATGATGGCACACGTACCAACAGAGTGTTGATGCCGGTGGGTGCGGTAGAGGCATACGCTACACTGAGAAATGAGCAAAACAACCAGCCCGATTGGCTCCGCGATACCCCCTCAAGGTCGAATATGAACACAAAAGAATACCACCCGTAAAAACCATCAAGTCGCACAACGGCGGCGTGTTGACACGCCAATACACGCACGCCGCATGACCGCACACGCGCATGTGCGCCTCCCGAACACACGCATGTGCGCACGCAGCACGGACGCGAAACAAATCAGGCAGACATTAGGCGATGCGACTAGCGTAGCAGTGGTAGGAACGACAACATTGTGTAATGCTGCCCGGGCGATTCTCTGTCCCTATGAGAAGCTCTTCAAATGTTTCGTTAAGGGGGGAAGACGGGAAAGGGTTGCAATACGACTATTACATCTCCTAGATTGTTAGATTATTTAGACAATTGGCTACCTTCTACTAGTGAAATTTCCAATAAAGCGATTTCTTGCATCAACTGCAGAAGATCGTTTTTAAACATAATCGCACATGAACAGCAATAATAGACGTAGGTTCCTCTTATTAAGCCCGAAATAAGACGCTAAGAAAACAAATAATTCTACGCATGCCAGCGTAACAATTAAAACAACAAAGACATTTAATATTCCGGAAATTGTCCAATATTTCACTCAAATTAAACAGGTTGTAATTGAACTAGGCGTACGGTTTTTAGCCAGAATCGGAGTCAGGGTTTATCGAATTGAAGAGAGGTCCTATTGGCCTAGTTTAAACTAACTGAAACCATATAGATTGAGCTCTGCCGTCATTGAAGACGACTCTTAGGCATGCCTGATACAACGACAACGCTCACTATCGATCCCACCTCATCCTCGATATACTGGTGATCCTGAAATCCAAATTACTGGCGAGTCTCATCCAAAGTCCCCGCGCTTTGCAACAACGTCTTCAATACTACGCCAATCGCCATATTCACCGAAGCAGAAGTCCACAGCAGGAAATAAAAATACGCCCCATAGACAAATTACACGAGTCTCCAAACACACCGGCGTCACCGGGGTCGTGGATATCGTAGTTAATGGCACTCGCATGAAGAGTCTTGATGATCAGGTGAACCGGTGACATCCCCAGCACCACGCGAGTAGGAACATCCAGGCTTTGCACAAACAAGTGCGTCCGCCAAAGCAGCAGACATCCATGTGGCAGAGCAGAAGATTCATTTTAGTTATTCAAATTGGGGGCATTTCTACTCGGCCCTGTCTGCCGGTAACTCTTTATACATGCTGGTGGAGGAACTTGAGACCAGACGAGTGTTTGGCTGCGTCCCGACTGCCAACGCCTAGTTTAGCCCGCCGGTCATCGGGGTGCGGCCACTGCCTGCCGTTTAAAGCTACTTGGAGTGCTGGGCTGTGAGAGATTGGCGTGCTGGGCTGTTGTGGTGCCTAGTGTCCCGCAATTACGGCAAAGGCGAATATGAAAACAAAACCTCGACTACCGGAAAACGAGAGTTGTGAAAACCTTCCTCGTATTTATCACTAGAAAGTGTATTCCTCACTGCGGACGCGCAATGAGTAAAGAAATCATAAGACATGAGTGAAGGTGGTCGGGGGTGGTTTATCTCGATAATTAGGAATAGTTACAAATGCTGAAATAATAGAATACTGACTTTTCTAAGATAAGGGATATGATCTCCAATGCAGGTTGGCCGGTAAATAACCACGCGAGTGGAATGAATCCACGATAACAGGTACTACTCCTGTGAATACAATAAATATTGCGACGGATTAACTTATTTAGCGTTTGCGCCAGCAAGCACCTTGTTTTGGAAAACTAAGGATTCTTTGAAGAGGGAATATTATGTCCGCAGCACTAATGGCATCACAGGCGACATGGCGTTACCAGAATGCAGGCAAATAATTAATCGAGTAAACACGTAGAATAAGATGGTTTTTTTTAATTTCTATATTTATTTTGTTAAATAAAATC
Organism: Proteocephalus fallax; assembly: GCA_028672205.1. Classification (NCBI taxonomy): domain Eukaryota; kingdom Metazoa; phylum Platyhelminthes; class Cestoda; order Proteocephalidea; family Proteocephalidae; genus Proteocephalus; species Proteocephalus fallax. Next base: position 484,526 of record JAPUBX010000723.1, read on the forward strand.
GGTATGGATCACGAGGTAAATGTGTGATTTGACACCCCCATTTGCAGTGATAACAAAATCCAAATACGCCCGCACTTGTGGCAAATGGAGAAGGGAAAGGTTCTCTCTTAAACTGTCGTGCTTGATCGTGCATAACTGACCTCTTGACCTGTATTAGACAAACCGCGTTCTTTATTGCATTACATTAACAACTCACGTCCATGCCTGCAGGACATTACGATTCGCACTTAACGCACAGTTGACCATAGGCGGTTGCCCAGCCTCACGCGATCAAGTAGGATCATCGACCGCAACTCTTCTTTATCAAAGGGCGCCAAAAGAACAGATGGATTATGAAGCCAACGAAAGAGCGTTACTTTTGACCAAAATTCTGCGATTTCGATGTCGAACAGATCGTTGGATCTCCCAATTTCGCAGCCACGTGGTTTGTAAATATCCATTCCCTCAAGCAAACGCAACTACATAGCAGTTCCAAAAGGTTGAATGAAGAAGATGAAAGAGAATAAAAGAAAAAGAAAGAAAAATTAGCAGGTTGCTTTCAAAGACCGACTATCCTGGATTTAACATATGGATGGCGTCTTCGTGAAATAACGCAGTTAGTTTCCCAGTTCCACACTATCGTCCACCGCTATGTTACCAGTTGATCCCCTCGCGCTAACTAGATTATGGGTTACCAGTCACGGCGGTTGTGACCTACACGTCAACATAAAAATACTAGGCCAGTATCAATTGAAACAACATTGAGGTCTTCGTTAATTTAATTATGCCCCATAGTGCTCTCCCGTCATTTTTCAAGGCAATCAAAAGTTTGAACGGATTCAAATAATGTCTTTTTTAGTTGTCCATCTGTCCTAAACCAGAGACCACATCACGCGACGTCATTTTACGGCCAACTTACTTATCATTTGAGTAGATACAACAATTAACAGCACTTCTGCTTAGCAAAATTGGACCAGGTGGGAGAGTAAACAGACTACCTGAACTATGCCAGTTTAGCTAAAAACAACAACCCCTCTCTCCTCAATCTCATTGGCTGGGAAATGGCGTGATGGGGGATATAGTTGTCCACGCCGGGTTTTGCAGAACGGCTAATGGAGTAGGATAGTCAGAAAGGACCATAAATAGCAAACCCAACAGCGTCCTTATTGCAATAGGCAGGAGAGCGGTGTCATGCATGCTTTGTTTGAAAACAATTTACCGATGCGCCGGCTGTCTCCTTCGGTGGACAGGATAGGGGGGAAAGCAAACATGGAAACTACTTGGAAATCCGTCATAATGAATTCCCTATTACAATAATCACTACGAAGTACTGTATAATTAGTAAAGACAGGTACGTGTGCTCTTTACATGAATTCAAACTTTTCGACATTCATCTATGATGAGAGGCGTGAGCATAGAGAGGAAAGACTGTTTGGTGCAACTTTCTGTTTTAAAAATATGGGGACAAAGAAGCTGGATTCTGGTATTTCTAGAGTGTCTGCGATGAGATGATAGCCTGCATCGCTGTCTGTGGACAAAAAGGTGCGCAATCATTCAAAGGGTGTTCGGTTCTGGCTACAGGTTGAATGGGTGGTGATTTAAAAGACGCATCTAGGCGACATTTGGACTCCCCACGGGATTAATAGAAACAAAACGCTGAATCCCATCGCTGGTGCTGTCGGTTGGCATTTGGAGAGGAGTGATATGGATCAGTTGTTTTGTTCAACATTTCAGTGCAAGTATTTCAGTCGGGAATATACTTATTTATCTTAGGATGTTTGGCCAAGGACTCTGTTGCGATTGGAAACGAAGAAATCACTTGGCCCCTTCGGTCGAAAAAAACCTCGTCATCGACTTACATAAGCCCTAAATATATTTGCCAACAATGGCTTTGTAAAAAGACGTGGCCGACAAACAGACAGACAAAGCGAGAGAGGCAATGATTCTAGAGAACGCGCAAGCATTGTTTGTAATTTCAGCTCCAAAAAGGCGCTGTCTAGCATTAGCTAGCACAATGGGGTCTCAAAGGCTATCGGTCGGTGGGTAATTCGGTTTAAACAACAATTGCCCAGTACATGTAATAGAACGCAGCACTACGAAATTAGCCCCCTGTTTGGCAACCAGAAAATAGATAATGCGATTAGTTCAATTGTTCCACATCCACTGATTGGGACGCCCTTAACTCTATCAAAGTAATGTTGATTGATAAATTCCACACACACACACAGACTCCTGTAGCATCTATATGAATCAAGAGTGGAAACACCGATGGGTCTAGAGAAGCAAAAAATCCAGAGCATGAATGGCCGAATTGCGATGCACACGTGTACCCGTTTTATGGAAATAAATGTTGCTGCCCGGCTTAAAGTCCACGGGGTTTTCATTGTCGTTGGGGGTGAAGGGGGAACAGCTGAGAGTGGTGATGGACGATAACGTAACTGATGGGAGGGGGAGAGAGGGCAAAACAAAAAACAAAGTAAAGGTTACCTTCGCAACGCAATTTTGTGCGCTGTTTGACATACGTACGCCCGCTTCCAATCGTTAGGTTCTTGCACATAAAAGCCTAATTGCAGTGCTCATCGGCTATTGTTCGAGTCTCTTAGATCTGGACATTAAAATATACAGTGCCGATAACGTTCTATACTTAATTCGCTCGTTAAATAAACCCAATTCGGAACAGCCAACCTTAATTTGAAAACGCATTTTAAGTTTTTTTTAAAAATGTTAAATTCAGTTTTTATTGTTAAAGATCGTGTTAAAGGCCTCATTTTTCAAATAAATTACCTGCAGTAGGAGATTTTGTTTTACTTGTGTGATGACACACCCCAAACACATATCATGGAATGATAGAACAGCATTCGTTGCCGAGGTCACACCAAGCGACATCGCGTGACACCATTGGCTGGGGTTTCCTCTTTCATTGGTGGAAACTGTAAACGGTGTTGAAGACATTAGGTCATTAATACTTATTTTTTTAGGATGGTGTAGCCTCCCGTTTTACCTGTTCTACAAATATAGAGTGACGGAATACCGAAATGCGATATGAAGTCGTTGTTTCGTTATTGTTGTTGTAGGAATTAAACAATGCAGCCTTCGCATAGTTCGAAGTGATCGACATCAAGACAATAACATAGGGGGTTGGTGGGGTCTCATCACGTATGCATGAATTGAGAAGGAAATCACAAGTAAACTGATGGCGGTGGATGATCGTGCCTCGATTGGAAGAGAGATTCGGTTCATAAAAACCTATGTTAATCGGGTTATTTTATTTGGGAGTAGCGAAGCAAAATCGGACAACATTTAAAGTGTCGATGATACTGGGCACAGCTTGCCCCACGCAGTGCTAGCATTCTTGGGTACCTCTCCTAATTCTATGTGAATTCCGTTGACCATCCACCACGAGGGCGAAATATAAAAATGATAACCCTCCCCGTAACGAGCCGGTCAAAGGCAGACCCGTAAATTCGAATAATCCTTCGCGATGTTTGGCTTTGCCCCCAAATGTTTACCGGAAAGCTGAAAGTAAACTTTCGTTTTAAAAATGCCCGTGTATCGAACTCCTTTTACGCCAGGCATGGCTCTGCTGTGAACCGCGAAATTGTTTCCCACAGTTAAAGCTAAGACGAATGGCAGAAGTCGAGAAGTATTCTGAAGTGAAACTTCTGTTCCATGCATAATCGCCACTTTATGTACCATTTTTTTGTTGGAAACATTAATGTTGAGCGTGTTGGTCCTCGTGACCTTAATAAAGCGAATCCACGTAATATCATTATTGTAAGAAATGGAGAATGGTCGCTTTCGGCGAGTGCTCATGGCTCATGGAGCTTGGGAGTTTATCTCGAACAACGTGGGGAAATTTGGCATAGTTTTACAGGCCTAAATAAAGGGAATTGAGGGTTTTCTTGGGAAATAGGTCTCTGTCCTCTTAATGGTAGGGGGGATCTTGAAGAAGACCACCAAACGAGTCTCGCGACAGAATTCTCAAATGTCTGCATAGAATGGGATGTCGCTAAAGGCGGCTTTGCTTCCTCCTCATTCACCGATACTCACGAAAATCACAAATTTATAAACCAGCCAGTTGTGGTGATATGCATTTCCCCAATCCGACGTTAGCTGTTAATATCCCAATCAATCAAATCCACGCAACAACGGGTTACCCCAACTGCATAATTTATCAATCCAACACTGCGCAATCAAAGTTTGGTTCCAGTTTTTTTGTGTAAACGTTTCATGTTCACAAAAATTTCCAACTTTCACTAGCGCGTGGTTTTGGTGCGTAACTAAGGCAACATCACAAAACAAAAAAAACAATTACGACGCCTAAGGTGTGCATCAAGGCCAGATTAATTAGGCGAGCGCAAACTTGATGGCTGTTTCTGTCTGTTAGATGGCTCCTCGGCCAATTCTTTTAGTACTTTTATGCCAATGAACTGATCTATTACATAGTCTTCATTTTGAAACAAAGTCAGAGGCATAACTAAAAACGAATGCCAAAATTACGATTGATTTACGTAGAAATTTAAACACCCTCTTGGACACGAACCCAATTTGTTTCATGCCGATATATCCTACTAGAGGAAGAATCTTTGGAATATTTTACAGTGCGCAGTGATACCCAAAGAGGTGGAAGTGGCTGCTGCATCACTTAACACATCTAGGGACCACATGTCGAACTCGACTGGTTAAATTTCGAATCAAACGGGGTGACCTGGAAGTTGAATTGTGACGACTTGATTAAGAAGAATGCCAAACATCCGATGCCAGAACCGAAAAAGGAGACGGTCGCCGAAGGGACCTACCTATTTTTAAGAAGACGTTGTTCCCGCTTGTGGTTGTTATCGTCGTGCAGAGAAGAGGGGCCGATCCGTCCCGTGGCACTATACCGCCCTCCATCAGCTGTGTTCGGTGATGAGGAGGCAGTGCTGAGCCCGAAGGGTGGCCTCGTCGGGTCGCCATGCTGCTCGGAGGGAGGCTGCTGTTGCTGCAGAGGGGCTTGTTGTTGTTGCTGTGAAGGAGGTTGGCCAGGGAAACCACCGGGTCCCGTGTTGTTATTGCTGTTCAGCTGTGGAATATAGACTGGCGACTGTGACTGGTGATACTGGTTGCTCTGCATCTGCAATGGAGGTAGGCAATTGACTATGACTAATCGACGTCTTAGTGCAGAGTCCGTCGTCGTCCTCAACCATGCACCCCCATATCCCCGTGACTCATTTAACCATCGATGGGTAGAAGCATGCCCCTCTCGCGTTGTCTTCTCCCGCTCTGTTCCACTACCGGGTGCAAATAGACAGCCATAAACCATCTATCCTGTCTTACACAACCATTCGTAATAAATGCAGGCGTTTTGCAAGAAGATAATAGACTGTGGCTGTTTACCCCCCACCCCAAGCGCACACACACACGCGACTGCGTCATTCCGACGTGCTGCCTTTCTTTCTGTCTCAAGGTGGAGCTGTGAAAAATATTTCTTGTAGTTTGCCTGGATGATGAACCGGCTTTATGAAGGTTTACATTGAGACTTTTAGGAATATTGTCCAAGTGGCACCGTATCATCGAGCACTTGGAACATCCAGCACATTAAACGCAGGCTGATTAAATTCCGGAAGATGCTGCCGGTTCCAAGAGAATAGATTACAGGGGCAGGCTACAACGCCCAGCTGGAGAAAAAATAATGCAATTGGATGGAACTATTACACATGAATGTGCGGCTTGAAAGGGACTATCTTTTGAATAAAGCCCATAATTTGGAGACACACACGGGCATCACGCGTACACATAACACCTGGAAAGCAGTGAAATTTGAACGCATTGGCTTGGAATTTTTCCGCGTGACAGTAAACTGCAATGGGGTTTCGAAAGGTGTGTTGTCATCTTACCACATGAATGTTGTAAATATAATTTCCTTTTCATATCAGTGTGTAAAATAAGTAATAAAAACGACCACGGACAAGTTTTGACAATTTTCTCCACCCGCAGGGGTAGCAAATATTAGGTTGCCAGTCCGTCTACTAAGCCAAATAGAATCGACGCATCCTTTTACTTATCGAGTTGTCAATCGCCTTTAATGTAGCCCAGACAACTGGAAATGCAATAAAGCACGCGGAGGATTCCTCGGCCTCCGGAACAAATACAACCAGACTCGAAAGCAAACGGGACAGTTATCGGGTGATTGCAACGATAAAGTACCAAACGAATATATTGGTTCAGATGGATGCAACCGCGATTAACGAGGGTTAACGCTATCCAGCCCCCCAGGTCTGGGAGGAGAAGACGGTGGCAGTCGGTTGTAATACCGATGGTGCCCCAACAGGGAGTGGTCCTGTTTGGTGCAACCAGAGCTAGTTAAATTTCGGAAACAGAAGGGCGTCGCGCTAAGCCCGAAAATTCACCACAGAGGGCGTGCGTCGAGGAATTTTATGCATTTTCTCTGGGGTCCCTTGGCGAAAACATGGGGTTTTAGGAGGCATTGAACTTACATTTTTGGGATAGCAACCGAATTGGTAGTTGCCTGTCTGCATTTTGCACCAGGAAACAAGTCCTAAACACAAGACTCGGTCGTTTTAAAAAGTTTAGGCAAAAATAAGCCTGCATTATCTTTGCCTATCGTTTCTGCAGCATCTGATTGAATCATTAAAAGCTTTTCTGTTAGTGTCAACTGGTAAGGAGTATTGGAAGTGAACTGCCCATTTGTCGGTTACTATGTGGGAAAGTAACCAGTTCAATAAATAAAACCAAGCAAAAGCTGATTTATTGATGATAAACCTTGCGCATTGCAAACGCCAAATTATCTCGTGGTACAATACCAATAAACTGTGACTCAAATAATAGCCATCTGTATCCGATATATCTCACTCGTCATTAGTAGACGGCCTGGTTGAGAGGTACTTATAAAAAGCGGCATGTTATTAGTGATTGTGTTAGGCGTGATACGATCTAAACTGAAAGAAGGAAACTGAAATTACCTCCAGTCGGTTCTATTTGAAAGGATGGTGCGGTGGTGTGTATCCTTAGAAAATACACAAGTGCCACTGATATTACCAAGCACACATTCAACGCCGCACTGATACTAGCGTAACTACCCTATTGACACGGAGAGCGATAACCACGCACCTGCAATGATAAACGGACCACTGTATCTCAGCTTCGCCTAACCAACTACAGCCGAGTTCGGTGATGCAACTGTGGTGTGTGAAAACCAATACAACGCAAACCGCGAGGTAACCGCCGGTGCGGCTGCGTCGACTCCTCTGCTCTCGGGATGTGAGTCAGTTAGGCGGTGGAAAAGGACACCAAATGGGCAAGGGGTAATGCAACAAATGGATTTGCCGTATGAGTGTTAATAGGCGCCATGGAGTCGATTATTTAAAATAAATTGCTCAGAATGGGTATATTTTCAAATTAGGGTTACCGGCCGACGTGCTAAATGAAACCACGAGGAGAAACGAATTCGAAACGTTTTATAATCCAACTAACTCATCATAGAAGAAGTAATGACATTTCGGATCACAATGACATAAGCGGATCACCAAGCTACGACAATGACCCCAGACTTGAAAAGGTTTAACACACAATGAAAATTGTTTTGGAACGTTGAGAAACAAAGAAATATCAGCTTGATGTATAAAATGTAATGCGTTCATGATATAGAAACGGTCAATCATAAAACGGGATCTTTTCAAATTGGTTACCTTTTGACCCAGTACATTTACGATACTAGCTGGAAGGAGCATAGTATTGGTAAAGCACACAGGGACCGACATTTCCGGTGACGCACCGGAACTCCTTGTAAACGGCACCAACGGCGGTAGATTTCCAGGGCCAGTGGATGTGAAACTCATCTCGCCAGGACCACTGAGACTCCCTTCAATCATTTCATAAGAAGAGCCAGCATTCAGTAGACTGGTGCCAGACACACCAACTGGCCCAGGTTGCCTAAATATTGCTCGTAAAGAGGATTGAGTGTCACAACGGAAGTCGTTAGCGTTGCCATGGTCTCCAGGGTGACCGGATGACGAGGAACTTGGGCACGTGGAAGGGGGTGACGACGCTGCCATTGCGATAGCTAGAGCAGTCTGGATCTTCGAGTTGGTTGTAGGAGAGTGTTGACGTTGTCGGGACATAAGAGAAGCGGCAGCCGCGGCAACAGCCGATGATGGGGTTCCAATCTCCTTAGGGGAAGAGCATCTCTGTTTGGTGCCAGAGGAGGAAAGAGAGCGAGAGAGAGTCATCGAGTTGCGCGAATTGTGACTGTCAGCAGCAGCCTGGAGGATTAAAGCTGCAGCGGCAGCAGCAGAGACTGACGCTTGAGTTTTAGTAGAGTTTCGGTAAGAATTCAGGAAGTCAAAAGAAGAAATTGTTGATTCCGGATGGGATAAGAGAGAATTCGGCGACCTTTGTTGTGATTTGATTGAATCGTCATTTTGAGCCATTGGATGGCCTTGGTGTGACCACTAAACGCAACTATATAAAATTATATAGATTTACGACACAACAATAGCATCAATAACAATGTTTGAAACAAATATTTCGTTAAAGAAACTGTGTCTATGGGACATGTTTTTAAGGCGCCTCACTATCTTAAGCAAGGCAAGAACATTTTATACTAAACGGTATGCTATGAAATAAAGAATGAAACGGATTGCATAAATTGTTGGCATATGTTCCCGAACACATACATGCATGCAGTACCTCGGTTCAACAAAGCTCTACCAACGTGATTTAACCAAAAGAGTTAATTAGAATAAAATGAAACATTTCTTCGTTTGCAATAAAAAAACACATAGGGTAGCTTTTAAATTAATGAAATGCAATATTATAAATATTTTATGTCTCAGCGCTTAATTACCTTATAATAAAATAAGTTAGCGGGACCAAGCCTTGTTAAAAAAAGGCATGACAAAATTGTTCTAGGTCGCCGAAGAGGACGCGTAAATGTTCTATTTGATCAATTCAAACAAAAACAATCGTTTATTGTATCTATAAAGTATTAAATTATAAACAAAATAATTTAAAAATTGCATTAAACATTGTAGAGCAATGAATGAATTTCGATTCAATCAGTGAAATCGTAATTAAATGAATACTATGTCAATTTTCGTATCTAGTACTTTTTATACTGTCTTGTTGTCTGCTGAAATATTTGGTCCTCGTGACCTCAATAAAGCCACTACAATTATTATTAGCAATATAAATAAAATGAAACTCAAAGTGTGCGTATCTGGGTACTCTTAAAGAAAACAAGCGGTTTTCTTTATTGGCTTATATTTTAACACAACCTGCCGAATAGTGCTTTCTACAAACTGATCAACTGGGAGTCCTTCCGGTCACAGAAAACATGCACGCGGCGAAATTTGGCATCTCCTATTACCTCGAATCGATTAAATCGATTAAATGCTTGCCTGAAATACGCAATAATGTGGCAACGAGCAAAGACGTTAAAATTGAACACCACCAAAACTAAACGTTCACGTCGATAATTATGTGGCTTACGCAAATTTAACGTGAACACAAAACATAGGGACTGTGCAATGTATGAACTGAAGCTGCTATATAGAAGTATTCAATTGGGTATTGTTTGTGTTTTTGAGCAAGTAGAATTTGACGTACGTAAACATTATCCAAAACACTTAATGAGCCGAACGATTGTCTGAACACGTCGGCGTCTTGGTTCGTTTCACAATGAAGCCAATAGTACCCGCCGTAGACCGGACCACAGTAACGCATGCCGGGATAGACTAGTATACCATAAATTAAAAATCATTCCAAATTAATTTGTTAAGCTATCTGCTATAAGAATCCAGGAATATGTTTACCGATTCAGTGCAAAATTCATACGACTGTGGTTATATTTTCTTTATGGTTGTTGTTTTTTTCGAAATTTGTTGATAACAAAAGTGGCGCATGATTCGTTAACCGGGCTATGTGTTGGTTTTTTGAGATTCATCAACTGTACTGGGGCGAATCAAGTGAATAAAACAACAGGAATCGGAGCATTTATATTTATTGGACCGTGTGGGAGAACAGATAAGACGTTCTTACCGCGGGATAGGATTATAAAATATTTAAGAAATGGTTTTAAGTGGTTAAATACACTTTGAAGATATGGCACGACATTACACAATTAAAAGGGTCTCCAGTAGTCTATATTACCTTATTTTCGATGCTGCAGACATATTTTTTTTAAATTAAGGAGAAATTTGTTATCCTTTATAATAGTAAAGCTGTCAAGAATTGTCTTTTGGCGCCCATAACTTATATCCCTCCCCACCTAGATGCCCAAGGGATATTCAATGAAGAAAGACGAAAGATCATAAAGAATTCGCGTTTTGAGTAAAAGCGTCGACGATGAGCAAGATCACGACAATAGCGCCAGTGGCAAGCTTACCAAAATCAAATAAATTTAAACGCAAGTATCACATTATTTATATTTATGGAAATAATAATAACCCAAAAGAAGTCGGCAGTGAAGTCTAAAAAAATAAAAAAAAGGTTTCTGGGTTGCCAGCCGCAAAACTGAACACCACTAAACTTTCTACCGTTTTACGGAATATACGCCTTAAAGGTATGAAAATGAAAATGCAAACAAAATTTAATCCGTTTCTTCTTTGATGAAAAATTTTTGGTTTACAGATCCGTAATTGAGGTTTGGTGTTCGTTTAAATTAATAAGAAATGTTAAGGTCACTACATAGAAAATTGCGACAATATAAAGAAGATGCCGAATAAGTCAAAACTGATAAATTTAACAAAAACGGTTTGAATTCGAAATAAAGTTGAAATACGGCTTTAAACCTTATTGCAGACACTTTGTGGCGGCGATTAAAAGGCTCTATCCATAAATTGAGGTATCTAATATTTGAAATACGAAAAGAAACAGCCAACCGAATGTCAAGAATCCTTTGATTGAATTTAGGTACCTGTTAGTTTGAAACGAAAGCCGAAGTAGACTGATTCTGCAAGATTCCTGCAAAGGCTCGGCGACCGCGTTTAGAAGTATTGACGGGATGTTGGGGAACTATTGTTAGTTTCCCATGAAAAATCTTTCATAAATACCTGTAACATGTAGACAACCACGCTGGGTAAAGTTTGTGGTGACCCTTAATGCCCCTTTTTGTTTCAACACACACGATCCGATTTCAACCCACGAACGCGCGAGCGCCAACTTAACGTTGTGCTTTTGTATTATTAAATCAAGAGTACAATCTTGATTATACTTTGGTTTGCGTTTTCATTCGTCATCCTTTTTAGACGCGTGTATCATAAAAATGCGTAGTTGTTTTAGTTATCGTTTAATTTAGCATTAATAATAATAATAATTTTTACGCTTTATTAAAGTCACAAAGACCCGAACTTTCAGCATTTTAATGTTTCACAGGAATGGAGGAAATAACAACGAGGTAATGGCGGCCATAGAAGGCCTTGTCCATAACGCGCGCGAGACAATTTCCGCCACCCGGCCTCCAGGTTGCTAGATTACAAGCGCACGCCACTACAAGTTCGCCTCGTCAACTTTCCAAATCGAATCGATTGAGCGCATCTTAAGATATTCTCTGATTGACCGACTGGTTGTAGCCCAACCCTTGTATTTATACCACACAATCCTTTTTAATAAAGGTGGTTCTTCAGGGAAAACTGGTCATGTAAACTCTACAGAAAGCTCCAGGCGTCTTTGCTCTCACAAATGTCTTCCGGATTATGTGGCTACGGCAAAAAGCTATAAAAACGAGACTGTAGTAATCGAAATTCGAATATTTAGACCACAGTTCCAGGTATTAAAGCATGCGACTAAAGAATGACTCGGTGGACCTGTTTAAAATCTTGGATGTTTACATTTCTAGTGAATTAGTTGATTGTGATATCAAGTTCCTTGGCAAAGGATCAATTGATATAGATAGCGGTTCATGGGCCAACATATTCGAAGGGTTAGCGAACTTGTTCTACGGTGTTGGAAAAATTCATCTTAGCAATGCGTTAATTATTATTGCGTTTATTAAGAATCGGACTTCCCATATGCATTTTTTCCTCACCAATCAATTCGATTTTTTAACTATTTTAATCCAGATTTTTCAATCTAAGAATGTGACTTTCCTCTGTCTCAGTTGCCATTGCTGCTCTCGTTTTTTATTGCGAAATGCACAGTTCACTGTGCTTAACCTATTTTTTAAGGACAAATGTAAGGTTTTAAATTGGAAGAAGATAATGTTTGTAGACATATCAAAAATTACAGCTAACGAGAAAACCTGAAATTGGTGTTCTATCGTCATGCTCAATGACGGGTTGGATAATCGGTTTTGAATTTTCCTCAACAATTCGAGATCAGGATTAACACGCGGAAATACCCAAATAAGTAGAATATGCGACCTTTAAGGACCTTAAGGTCATAAAACAGCGTAAACCGCATTATACAAAACCAACGTTTAGTGTGTATGTCGACCTTTTTAAAGAATATTATAATCTAATTCCGTTAGTTTAAAAATCATTTTAGAAAGTGTTATTTTTGCACAGCAACAAAACTGTTTATGCATTTAAAATTATTTTTATTACAGTGCATTATAGCACTTTTTGTATTTTTTTCTGGTGTCTTAGGTAATCTTAAAATGAACGGAACGCATCGGAACTCGAGTTCATTGGGGATCATATTCTTGTCTTTCTTTATTATTCTTGCCGCTCTTCGCATTGGTTCTGCTGTGTATTTGAATCCTGGTTACCTGCACCCCGATGAAGTGTTTCAATCACTCGAACTGGCTTCCCACGACATTTATCCCGAAAATTGCAATCTACTGACGTGGGAGTTTAAAGTTAGCAAACGTGGACCCGTCCGCTCACGTTCCGCGATTTGGCCTTTTGTTCATCTGCCAATTCTTATGGTTGATTACTTCTTTCCACCCAAAAATGCGTCTTCCATGTCAGGAGACGAAATTTTCAAAAGAATAATGTTGCCTACCCGAGTATGGACTGTTCTTCTGTCTTTTATACCGGACGCGTTTACTTTTTGGCTTAGCGGACAGTTGGGTGGTTCGCCATTTGTTGCTATATTTCTCTACGCCTCAATGACCTATGGTGGTTTTGTGTGGGGAGCGAGAACATTGAGCAATGCCTTGGAAACTGTTGCTGTCTCAATTTTTTGTTATTTTTCAGTTCAGAATGGACTGATATTTCTTGTTCTTCAAGCCGCGATCTCGGTTTTAGCCATTTTTCTCAGGCCGTCGTTTCCGTTCTTCGTGTTTCCTTTTGTTGTTTTTCAGCTGTGGAGTATGATTCGATCTTCTAACTGCTATATCCGTATCTTTATTCATATTCCCATTGCTCTGTTTACTGCAGTTGGCATCACAGTCTTGTTGTGTTATTCTGACACTATTTATTATACAGGAAAAGCTACGTTTAAATTATCTGAACTAATCATCACTCCAATACGCTTTTTCGCGTACAATACGGCGGAGGAAACGCTAAGTGAACATGGTCTTCATCCCTGGTATCATTATTTGCTTATCCACTGGCCGGTTATTCTTACTCCGATCTTAACCGTGCTCGCATTCTGGCCCCCTAAATCCCGTGGTAAAAATGACGGTCTTCGCTACACTTGCTGGAGCTCTCTTATTTTTGCTACAGCCTTTCTTTCTCTCATTGCCCACAAGGAGCCGCGTTTCCTTCTTCCCTGTTTTCCCTTCGCAGTGGTGCTTGCGTCTTTGCGCATCAAGTCATTTAGTCGCCTTCTTTTGCTCTGGGTTATCTACCAGATTGCATTGGCGGTATTCTGGGGTTTCCTGCACCAGGGTGGTCTGCTACCCTTCCTAAGGAGTGTTGAGCCAGTTAAGGACCAGCATATTGCTGTTCACATCTTTTACAACACCTACATGCCTGCTAGGTTTCCATTCACGTCGGCGCTTTCGACCACCCCTAGTATTCCCCGGACCTGTCAGGAGATGGCCCCTATGGATTTAAAATGCAACAGGATTGTAGACTTCGGTGGTCGCCCTCAGTCTGAGTTGCTTGCCTTCCTCAACTGTCTGAAGTCGCAGGCTAGCAAAAACACTGTCGCTAGATTGGTAAGGTATTTTACTCACCTATCTTTGTAAAAATGTTCAATGGCGACTCTGGAGAAGCGGCTTGTGCCTCCTCCTCCACGACTTGTGGAGTGCCGGAAATCATTTGCATTATATGGAATCCAACCACTTGTGGTTCCTGTCTTGATTGTATGATCTAGCGATCACTTCCACCTCTTCGGTGGCACTGAGGATGCCATCTGCACGTTATTCAAAAACCACAATGAAGTCCGCTTCTAGCAGAAGATAAGCTCTGAAAAAGAAACACCGGCGAATATTGACCGTTTGAAACCGAACATATTATGTAGATTAAGAATAATCTGCGGTATTTTCGTCTACTTAAACTGAATAAGGCGGATGCAGGAGCAAGACTATGCTGTGAAAATAATGGTTTCATAAGGTCGCAGTGATTTATTTACCTCGGTAACACGTTTAATGATTACATTTGTTAGCTGCTAACTGTTTTCCAGACTCGCTGTGCTTATATTTCCATGTCTGTTTACAGATACTTCCTGGGTCCATTGTTCCTCCGGATATTGGACAAATTAGCAAGATTACAAAGTTTTTCCCACACCTCTCTACAGAACATTTGCCAAACGTCGGTTTTCCAAGCTGCTCATTTGACTATAAAATTATTGATTGTCTCACTGACTATTGGAAAGAACTCAAATCGCAGCTTTCTTTGCATATTTACGAAATAGTTGTTGCGTAGTTCTATTAGTTACCAATTACTTGATTTTTGTTCAAACCTTGATGTCTTTCGTGTTTTGTTATTGAATATAATTGTTGGTCGATTTTTGCACTAGTTTGGGCGTGAGTTTCGATTTGGTGGTCTTGATTACTAGAGCCAACAATCTCAAGGAGTGATCAGTGTAACAGTATTTCACACCAAAAATAAGTTGCTTTCCCGTTTCACCTGTTTTCGTACGATTACAAATCATGACAGATGAGGAATTGCCGAAATGAGATACGCAGCCGTTCTTGGGGACATTTATCGGTCCAAGAGATTGACACTGAGACAGCCTGAAATGTAGGGGGTTCATCTAAAAATTTTAAGGGAAAGGTAGCTAGTTAAGTTCCGATGGACAATAGGTTCTTGTATCGAAGGAAATAGACAACTCAGTATAAATTTAATTTGCTGGATTATATTTGAGCTGATACCAAGAATTACGCGGACTTATACTTCGTCTTTCGCGCGACCGTTCTGAAGCATGGTAGATTCCAAATATTTGTTAACCGAACGTTCTCGACTGGTTCACCCTACTTCTACTAATATTCGCTTAATTAAGGTCACGAGGACCAAAACGTACAACATTTAAAATAAACAAGAATGTTACAGGAAGGGTGCGATTATACTTAGAAAATACAGAATAAGTAAAGAAGAATAAAAGCAATACCAACAAGAAAGGCAAATTGTTTGACAAGCGAGACATGAAGGGCATTGAAAGGCCCAATCTAAAACGCGAGCATGTCCCAGTAATTGGGTTCAGAGGACGCCGAGACGATTTCAGCCCGACAACGTCGTTTATACGACCGAGTACCGGTCCCAATGAAGTTGAGGCGTCTCTCGGGACAACGTTATCGTCTGTGAATCCCAGGTCACCGATGAAAAATCCGAGGTCCCATTGACATCATTGTATTCAGCGAAGGATTGTTGCATTTCCAGTCCACCACGTGGTTGAACAACCCCGGGAACAGACAACAGTCCTGTTGAAACGTCAACTGCCGCCCGGAAGTCGATGTAGAACGGAGACAAAATGTGTGGCAATATCGATAAGATTGGTGGACCACAATCGTACCAATGGTGTCGGCATTACTTTCACGCCCTCTTTACGATTGTGGAAATAAGATTCAACTCTACATGTGACCTATGATAGGTGGTCAAGACGACGCAGTAGTTGGGCTGCACTAGCCAATTAAACGATAGACGGGATTCTACACCCATTAATAAAAATGTACAGTTTTTATTCACAAAAACGGGCCTCGTGTCTATCAAGGGGAATAAGAAAAACGATACACAAAGAAAATGAAGACGCTCCAATTCAGCAGTCCGTCGCGTCGCCGTTCTTAAACGCTACCACTTTGTCCGCATCGGCATTCACCTTCGGCTCATTCTCAATGGGAATGATGATGGGCGAAATCGCATTATCGGGGTGGGATAGTAAAGTCCAAGGGAAACGTTCCCACTCCAAAGTATGCACAGATCTATGGCGCAAAAACACGTGTTAGTATGAACAGCCTGCCTAGTATAATTAAGTATTAATGAGTTTCATTCACCGCAAAACAATTCGAGGAAAAAAGACTTTGCCTATTCGCTCCACCTTGGGGATGACTATGCCAAGATTTTCGCAGACACGAACAAGCACGCGGTCAATCTCGCTGCGTATACATATTTCCGCTCTCGAATCAAATTTTGTGGGCTGTAGGTTCACAATAACCGTCTTGACATTATGCTCGAATGCCGCCGAGTCGGCTTCGACCTTTTGTTTTTTTGGTTTCTCCTTGATTTTGAGGCGCCCGCGACCATTTTTCCCTGGAGGTGTGCAGGCCCCGTTGCTATCATCTCCGGTGTCAGTCAGATCTACGACAGCTCCTCGGGATTTGCGTTTCGGGGTGACGACGGTGTCTGACGACGGCACCTCGTGGTGACGGGAGCCCGACCTCCTCTGGAACGGGAGGCTGGCTGCGGGAAATATCTGAAGAGATGTGCCAAGGGACAGGTGGAGCCGAGCCTTTCTACAAAGAAAACAACAACCCATTATATTATTATTATTATTATTATAACGCTATAGATGTCGGCGGAACAATAACGCGAAAATAACACGATTGTTATCCTCGAGGAGCCTTTGGTGAGAGTCTAGGACGACTTTGAAGACTCGACCCGAAGGCTTGATCCCAGTTCGATTCACAGTATCCTGGAAATGTAGAAACAATACTCGCGTGTGGCGGGATACCGCATGGACAGTGATTTTATTTGCCCCATTTATTTGCGACAGAAAGCTCCAGTGGAATTATGCGTTTTTGTTCGTGTCTGACACCCTTAAGATGCATGATAAGCTTGTGCAAATATGTAATACCAGAGTAATAACGACGAAAGAGCTACTCAGACCAAATTAGGGAAGCGCATAAAGGTAAGTTCACCATCAAATGTCCACAAGCAAAAAACGCGCCAAAATGGAGACAAGCAAGTGTGATCACATGAAAGACTAAAAAACTGCCATCCATGAAGCGGATTCATTCTCTAGCAGGAGATGGTAACGCAAAACAAACAAGCAATGGCATTTTGACCACGCAGACTAACAGAGCACTTAAAGGATTCTCAGTGACAGAAAAGTCTCACGCGAACTGTGTGTTTAAACGTGACAGGAGGAGGGTGGGTAGCTTCGCAACTGACAGACTTTAGTGACTCATTTTACAAGGCCTCCACTCTCTATACCGCGTCATTTTAGATTTGTGATAGACTTCTTGTAAACGCATTTATCAATACCAATATGGATCAAGCATAGGTAAACATCCCAGTTCAGCATTCGTCGAACTGAGACCGAGTTAAAGCCGATACCACGTAATACAGCCTCGAAAATGCGATTGAAGTAGCAATTCCAATTATAAAACGTGTGCACACCCACTTCGTAACACCTCCACTCCAGCAATTGTATCGCGCTGCGATTGCGTAGTTATGTTGGTGGGACTTTGTAAGTCAGTAGGTCCTGCTATAACGCGGACTCACGAGTTCCCTGTGACGGGAAAATAATGCGCCGTGCAGACGATAAGCGCGTCATCGGGTCCAGTCGTCTCTAAAACATCCAGTGTTGTTCCCACCAATTGGACGTCCTGGGGATCCTAGAATCCACCCGCAGATGCCAAGTCCACGAAATGAGACACCCAGAGTTACCAAACGCGCAACAAAGATAACAACGAACCCAATACAATTGGTTGGATCAGAACCTCGAAGCTTCTCATCATAAAAATGGGGTCATGTAACCATAAAATACCATAATTAAAGAAGAAGCAAATTGTGGAATATGGTATCAAAGAGGCCTGTGCTGCCGATTCAATAGCGTGTTAGAAAAAAAGAATATATGCGGTGGTGGTCAACGAATGACGTAGAAAGCTCTCAAAAAAGACAAAAGTAATCCAACACGGAAGGGGAGTCATCATCGAGACACACATGACGCCGGCTCATTCTCTAGTAGAAGCCACACAAACCCGTCTTTTGAAAACAGATACGACATAGTTACTGCCTGCTCGATAAGTAAAATTCGAGGACAGCTTGAGCGAAAAGACACCCAAATTGGGCTTCTATTTGGAAGCGGATAGTCCAGCTGCTGCATATTGTGTGACTTAGTTGGAAAAAGAGGAAATGGTTGGGCCCGCCTTTAAAGGGGGGCGGGGTCACCTGGGGTTTGAGTGCTCCAAGGAGACCAAAGAGCGCGACGCTGCACCAGCCCCATGGCAGACACCGCGATCCCACACAACCACTGCAGAAAATAAGGTTTCATGCCTGCATCATGAAATATGAAAGACAGAACTCGTTCGGGGAATCCCTCACCTCATTTTGGTATAGAAATGACTACTGTGCAAGGAATGGAAAAAAACCTAGGGAAGACATAAATATTGCCAGGCGAAGCCTCCGAAAATCGAGCCGGAAATCGAATGACAGAAACCACCTAGTAAACTAAATCTACCTTCGAGTAAGCCTGCTGTTATCGGCCGTCTCGGTTTCCAGTCTGTCCGTCGCGCGGTCCAGAGTCGGCTTGAAGCGCTTCCGTCGCTGTCGCGAGAAACCGAGTATAGTCCCGAGATTTGGTGGCTCCATGACAAGGTCTTCCCGCAGCGAATCACCACCTCCCACTAGGACCTCAACGAGGTCGTCTATTCGGTCGTCCGGGACAATGGACCCCGAGTCAACGAGATGATTGAAGGACGCTATGAGGTGACGTTTACGGCTAAATTGCATCAATAGCAGTCCGTCTTAGTGTTAGTAAGATAAGTATCGCGAAAAGCGGCCTCATGATCCTGGGGCACAATAAGTTTAATTTTATGTTAGCTGTGTCGGCCAATTACCTTTGAGGTCTGCCTATAGTATTTGACTGTTATTTTGCGTTGCTTCATCCAAAATGACAACAACACAAGGATACTTTCAATCGCTACCAACCTTATTGAAAGCTACATAGGAAGGATAAATCCCGGAACGATATTGAAGATCGGGAGGCCAGTATGACGAGATAGTTATTGAAAGCTATCATCCGAACTCCTGAATCAATTAATACAATGACAAGCATCTCAGCCTCACCGGAAGACACCAACACCCCCACTAGAGGCTGACCTTTTCTCGCTTTCACGGTGACCTCCATTGCACGCCATTGGGGTGGACGGCTGTGAGGAGGGGGCACCAGTGAGATCGATAACAGGGCTGGCGTCGACCTGGGGATGGAACTGCTTGCGTTTGCGTGGAGTGCCAATGTGCGAGCCCCGAAAGGACAGCCGTGCTGTCTGGAGGGTGTCAAACGGTGCGCCCAGACAAAGGTGGAGACGGGCGGCGCTAAAGCAGAGTACCGAAAAGTCAAACAGCTACACAGAGGCGACTCGGGGCTGGTTAAAGAGTACGGTAGGCCGTCACGTGGGTTCATGGGTGGTCCACAGCCCATCGGAGTGGACACTTCGAGAGTCAGCACATGCTATACCCGACACAAATGTCCGGGGTCACGCTGGGGACGCCACGTGCACAACGCATTCCCACGACTCGTCATTAACCGCCACGCCCATATAGCAATCCTTTACATGATATTTGAAAGAGGCCATGGTAACCAGAATACAGATAACATCAAATGTTTTGTGACGATTTTATAAAAATGTCGGCATTGTGACATACACTGATACTACACAGGGTTGTAATAATAAAAATGGTCTAAAGAGACAGTGGCTAAAAATGGTGAACAGCGGTCTGTTACTGGTACAAAAAATATTGGAAAACTGCGCCTGAGTATACTGATAGACGCAGTTAAAAACACCAATCAAAATCAATCAGACTATACGTTTCTAGACATACATTATATTCATTCAAAAAAATTGAAATTTGTGCGGTCATCTCCCACTAGAGGATAAACCGGCTTCATGGGTGTTGCTATGACGATTCTCGGGAAGATTGTTATAAGTAACGTCTCCACTGACACCCGTGATGGCCTGGCCTGGGAGTCGAACCCAGTCGTACACGAACAGAGGGGGATGCTGACAGCTACAACTTAATGGGCACTCGATGAACGACTAACAGTCATCCTCAGAACGGTAACCCCAAGCGGCGTCGCGGCTTAGTAAACGTGTCTCCTTCTTGTGGAGGATAAATGATACGCATTTACAACACATATAGTGCTATGCTGTCCACATGAAACCTATATAAAAAAGGTCCTTGTTGAGAAGCACGCGTCAAGAACGATAGTTAGGTATCGGAGGAATAAGACAGCTATATGGCAATGAAAAATCAACCCACCGAGCTTCCTTGACTGCCAGAGAATAATCCGGTTCGGGTAGTTCATCATCCCAATCTAGCACCGAATCGCGCAGTTTTCCTCTACAAAAACATTTAGCGCCAATCAGTCAAATAAATTTTCATCGTACCCGCATGGCCTGACCCTAGTCTTCATTTTCGAACAGCAGGAACCCGTAAATTTAATCCCGATTGTAGGTACTGGCTTTGTTGAGCGGACATAGCTGGCACCGCAAGAGTGACAGTTCTCAAGGAACATGTCCCCGTGAAGAATGGAGAGGCGATTACGGGGAAAGCCCGAGCGCAAGTGGAGACCATCAATATTTTGAGTGATGACGTATTTAATGTAGCCTGCGTGTTCTAGCGCGACCAAGGCCATGTGGCCCTGTGAGGGTAACACGTCTTCAAAAGATTTATTCATCGTGGGTGTTTGTCCGCGTTTTTCGAGAGTCCAAACGCCTACAGATAATTGGGTGACACGAATGGAAGGGGACTACCATGAGGTCCGCGAAAATCTGGTATTCCCGAAGCGGTACTTAGGCCGGCACCGGTATGAACTACGGTGTAGGAGGATTTTCGCAAAAGTTCTGTCAGAACGGAGGCTTTCTGTTCGAAAATGTCGTCGGGGTCATGAATCTCGGGGAGCCCGCAGACGCCCTTGTCGTTATTTTCAGATAGGGCCGACGCGTAGTTAAGAGACATGTCGGGATCAATACTCGCGTTCACCTAAGTTTGTTGGGAACGTTTGAGTTATATTATTGAAGAACATTTGTAAACCACGCAGGATTATTCACACAGATAATCAATTAAGTGTTACAGATTCAAAATACACGAAGCAAGACGCATTAATAGAAACTTCGGTCAAAAAAAGAGAAAAAAACACGATTATGAAGAAGTTCCACTAACACAATCAGTGCAGGCACATAAACCAAACAATCATGGCGCAGCATACAAACGATAAAAGGAACACAGCAAGGCTATCTACTTAGACACATAAGTAGATATTAGGAATACGGAAGCCATTAACAATAGACCAATCAGCTTTCCCCGAATAGGCGCATCTCAAATGTGGTGTTGGCACAGATATATTCAAAATGTGGTCAAATTAATATTGTTACTGAACGACCAATATTGAGTAGTGAAAGCAAAAAGTCCACATGTTCGACTTAAGTGGTCATTCAAGGTGAACCGGAAAGTAAATTTATTGCATAAAATGTACCGTGAAATTTTCTTTTAAAATATGACGACAGAGCTACTGTACAAACATCAACCAGATATTAACGGATAGGAAGCAAGTTAAGAGAAAGCTATAAAGAGTGAATTTGCGAATACAAACATTATTGAAGATCGCGTAATTCAAAAGAAGAAAGTAGGATAGTAAAGTAAATCATTGGATAAATATGGATAGTAATATTAAACAGGAATCTTTAATAAGAATACATACACCATGGTGATGAATAAGGGTATAGTATAGAAAAAAACATGTACTTATCGGTTGACACGGCGTTGCAATAAGCATGAATATAACGTAATAATTAAGTTGCTAACTTGTAAGAATATCCAACAATGTTCATTCAGAGTATAAACTATTTTTGTGAATCTATGCAATATTACAATGGGCTAGAACATCTGTGGGCTCATTAGTCAGAAACGTCCAGTTACTAACCAATAGTAACCGTCCGGCGTCACTATTCCGACGCCAATTTAAATGACTAGTTATAATTTTGAGATAGCCCACCTATACACTCCGGCTATTTGGTACGTCTTGTTTTTAAAGTTTTTATGCGACGTCAGAAATACCTATTTATCGTATTTTTTGAGTTTTTTTGAATAAATAATCTTAGATTTAAGGCGATTCTTTAAATCTGTTTCGGAATTATTTTGTTATAGATAAACTATTATGACTGCAGCGAACACTGCTCTTGATCTTGTTAGGAGCCTAAGGCGTGGTAATACCAATCGGCTTCCCCCTTACGAGGAAGAGAAAGTCCGTCGTTGTATTGATGAAATGAAGACGCTTTACGATGGCAATCGTGTTGATGTAGCCATTCTTCGGCCACCTTCTCAAAGCTCGAGTTTGGCTGACGAGAGCGCCGTTGGGAGTGGTGTCGAAAATTTAATTCAAGCTGTTCTCGTACGCCATGCAACAATGGAGCGCACCAAACGTTGCCTGCTGGCCTATCACAATGCCCGTTTGATGCAGATTAAAGAACTTCGATGGCAATATGGCGCGGTAATCCCCAAAGGTAATTTCTTAAATTCTCAGTATATTTTACCCGTCTGGGGTTGAAATAAGTGTTTCAAGTGGAATGAAGCTTCCATATGATTATTATGTGTTTACTTGTGCTGCAGAAATACGGCAAAATCTTTCTCGAGACGAGATAAAGTGGTTCACGAACTATTGTTCTTCCCTGGCAAGCTTCATGCAAGCCGACTCCTCAAATTTAGGCGGAGCAGGTGGGTTGGATGTGACGCTCTCCTTGAAACCTCCAAAGTCCCTACTGCTCGAGGTGCGATGCCTGCAGGACTATGGGGAGTTTGAAACGGAAGATGGCCAAGTGCTCTTTCTATCGCGCGGTAGTCAGCATCTTATGTTCCGAAATGACTGCGAGAACCTAATTATGCAAGGAATTCTCCAACACATCATTGAATGAGTTATTTGTCGTAATTTTTAAATACAAGTCTATTTTTTTATGGTTCACATTTCGTTTTAGTTCTGTCTGTTGCGGTTCTATATAATCTGTAATATAAATGCTGATCTATGTTACTGGAGAAAGAAATTAACCGATTTGTATACATTTAAATACAATGGATGTCACCAGACCGCTTTAAGGTCTTAGGTTCCGCACTCCTTTTGGATTTATGTGAGAAACGTGCTATTTCCCCAAGAAACCCTTATATTTCGCAAAAAGAATACATAAATATTTTTGTAACTATTTTTTTCAACTCAAGAGTAAACTTTTTTGTGGTTTGTTATCATTCTTCGATTGATTCAAAGTATTCTACGATGTCACTTTAGACCATTTAACTAGGCCGCCGCCCATTGTCGCTTCCCATTGATACTTTTATTGCAATTTATTAGCGCATCTGTCTATGCAAATATCCCAGTGTTATCTCTATAGAAATTCCCCGTAAGCCTTGTCTTTTGGTTGGTCTTCCTGCCAGTTGGTGCATCTATCGAAGAAACAGTAATTTATTGTTCTACACAATAATAATATCATAGCAGTCAGGAGTACCAAACATGGTAAAATAGCCAAAAGGCTATTAAAACGGAGAGGTATTCATTTATGGAAACTCATAATGCGTCCATCGCGACGCCATATCATATCGCGCTCTATAGCAACAAAAATAATTGCTTTATTAGCGTCACGAGCATCAGAACTGTTAGCAATAAACGGTTAATCGACTAAATATGAAAACATTCGCGCTCGTAGACTAGATATGGGTGAATACATACTGGCGTGGAGGAGTCACCTACAATACATTCAGCGAGAAGAACGCAATTAGTAAAATTGCAATTAATATTGCGGCTCAGATTGATTTCTTTGATGATGGAATAGAAAATAAAATTAGTTTAAGATAAACCCTTGGAGCCTAAAACGTTGGAAACTGTATTTTTGGAGGGGAAATAAGCGGACATCCACACAGACCTGATACGCTTGGACCTCACCCCCAATCGGCGGAAATAGGGCAGCAGGAACGATGGCTTCTAGAGGAAATTGGATGTTGAACTGGAAGCGAAATTATAGAAAGAAGCAATCGACAGTGTGCCAATATCTGTTCTCTTGGAAAACGTGATGGGCAAGCATTTTCTTACTGAACCTGTTGGTCCTCGTGACCCCCATAAAGCTGTGACCATAATTAGCACTTTTATTATATTTTAAACAACATAATATTTTCAGAACAGTATGCGACTGCCTCAGAGATAACATGGTAAGCATGTTAAGGAATCCTCGTTCGTATTGCTTGCATGGCATTGGGTCAGCTCCTGGATGTATTTGATGATACCCACGCCGTAGGCGAATCACTGTTTAGACGCGTAATAATTTAAAAATGTGTCTTTTGGCAAGGAAATTAGGTTGATTTTCAGTCTATAGTGTCTTTGTGGATGGTGTGAGAGAAAGTTATCACAGCGGTCAGAGTGCTTCTATTAGGTTTATAAGCAAACCGAAATGAGTCATTAAAAAGTTTGTCCGTGCCCTCCATTTATTAGAGCATGTGCTTTTCGATGACGTTCAATTATCGAGAGGAGTTTGAGATTGGTATGCACTGAACTGTTCCTGGGGGAACATTGAATAGTTTAGAAATGGTGATTAATTCATAAGTTAAGTTTCAATTTTTGATGACGCATTATCAGAACCGCGGGTTGTAATCTGTTCAGTTTTCAGTCTACACGGACCTCTGGAGCCCCGTCAAGAGTTTCGGAGACAGCGGATTCTTCGGTAGGCAGAAACTCCCTGGGCTTAAACGATTTAACCTGAATCCCTGGGGAATTATCGGCGAATTCAGAGATGAAGCCCTCATTCAGAGCATCAAGGTTGAGGAATCAACTTAGTCGATATGAAAATCGGTTTAAACTTTCCCATAAGTCGCCGAATTTCGTCGATCTAAACAGCTCATCTACAAAAAGCTGATTAAGCCGTTTTGCTGCAGTTCGGATTATGCGTGAAATTTAAGGCATACTCGTTCATCCCGACTAACCAATGTAGCAGCGAGATACGAAAATGGGTGTGTGGCCGAAGTAAGCTTCGATGAGTGGGCTGTGAGTGTTGTAAACAAATCTAAGGTCGGGTCAATTGAGTAAATTTGTTTGTCCTTTCCATATATTTCGGCAAAGAAGCATCAATTGTCAGATTGCGACAATGATGCACGATCAGGACATTGGCGCCCATGAGTCCTTGGCGCGGTGGGAAATTGATAACGCCATTTAACTCGATGTAGATTTATGAAATAATGGTATACAGAAGTGAAAATAAAAGGTTCAACGGAATAATATAACACTGAGATTTCACTTTATATTGATTATAAGGGTTAAATAATGATTTAAATGCACGTCGCTACACCACGGTTCACATGCTCCTTGCACAGCGGACCATAGTCTCCGGTGGCATAAAATTTGCAGAAATGTCTCTTGCGAAGAAAGTCGTCTATTTTGTTGAGCAGTGAACGCAAATGAATCAGCTCGACTGCAGGCAACGGGTTGTTTTGGGACCACACTTCCGAATAACGTTAAGTCCTGCTGTTCGGTGTCTGATTTTCGTTCGGTTAAATAAAGACGGGGATGTGCAATCGCCGTAGATCTAAATTCATCAAATCATGACAAGTAGGTTCTTGTCACGTTGTACGAACTGATAAATTATTTTATTGATAACGATACAGGGAGAAATGGATTTAAACTTTCGCGAGGCTAAGATATAAAGATTGTTGGATCGAAGTTTGATTAAATCATACAGAAAATAAATTCCGAAGTATCTAATGTCTAAGATCCTTAATGGAGCCCGATGTTTGTATATTGTTTTTCGGGACGTGATTTTTTTTATTTTTTAAGTTTTAATAATACCAAGGAACTGCTGCAGTTTTATGTGGTCGAATTTCGCAATGTGACCCAAAAATTGAACTATAGCGCGCATACCTTTGATTCAAACGATTCTGGTTGGCTCTTTATCTACTACCAAATAACAATGAGCATTTTATTATAGAAATATTTATTTAAAAAAAAAATCTAGGAATTTCGGTCGAACGCGAAGCATGCCGAACGCAAACGGTTCAAAGCAAATGGCATGACCTGTGATCACCGTCAACCGGAAGTGAACAGGCGAATTGATTTATGTGCTTCATTTGGTGTTCACGCAGTGGCAAAGACCGATTGGGTGGAAACTTGGCCAAAGGAGAATGGGTGTACGTTCCCATTGGCAAACGGGTGGTGATAGAAGTGGCTGACCTTACCCGACGTCTAGACGTGACATGGCTCTCCATGCCGTGTGCCTCATTTCTTTAATACCTTAAGCATACACACGTGAGGGACGAATGAATGGAGTAAAAAAAACAATGTTTTGGGGGAATAAAAAGGTTCCACAACAGCGCCCGAAATATTTTTGGGGAATGAAAATTGTCATGTATTTGTACCTTTAGAACCCATAATCTAAACTCTCCAGATATAGTGCCTATTTCATGATCTCTTCCACGATTATTTTACGAAAGATTTCCAACCATTTGTTTGGTCACACGAGAGCAGCGTTTTATCGGTCGCAATTCTGCAAAATTTCAACCCGACGTTTACTGTAATATGATTTGTAAGCTGGGGCCACCGGGTAAAATACATGTTTGCAATCATAATAATAATAATAACAACAATTGTATTAATCGCCTTATTAAGGCCAAGAACACCGGACCTTAAGCATTGAAATATTATTAAACTAACATTCTCTGATTTTCAGTTAAACCTCTGTGGAATGACGGAATTTAGATATGCAACCGTGCCTTTGGCAAGTAAACGACAAATAATTCGAACCGTTCAGAAAGATTAACCTTGAGATAGAATAGAATTTGGGGGAATGTGAAGTGACCAAGTAGTAAAAGTGCCGCGGATAAAATGGGGTCTTAAGGAAACGTTGTCCAGGGCAGTTGTATCTGTTTTAAAATTAATAGCGACGAGTAACATTACAGTCCATTTTCGGAATACTAATGTTTGATGTATTTAATTGAGTGATGAATAATAATAATAATTGTAGTCGCTTTATTGAGGTCACGAGCACCAAAACTTTCAGCATAAAACATGACAGTATAACAAGTATTAGATATAAATTTAAATGGATTTTTAATAATATGGAAATATTTGCATGAATTCAAATAAAATCCAAAATGTCTAATTATGCCAGCTGGTAATGGTGGTCATCAAAAAGCCATATGGCACGCCCTTTATGATTTTTATTCATAAGTGCAACGCTTGCGTCTGGTAATGGCTGGCTGTAAGACTTCGTTCAGGTCATAATCGATTCATTTCAACTAGATCGGAGGTTCTTCTCTCTAGTTCAGCAAGAAAGCAGTCCCAATGGCGATACTACCTAACCAAATCGAAGCATTTTAAATATGACGTTGGAGTGCCTACTTTCCGGGCTTAATTTGTCCTCTGGACACAAATAAAGTCATAATATTTCTGATTCTGTTGAAGTTGGGAAAGGCCAGGTTGAATCCAAGGAAATTAGTTTACGAAGGAGAAGCATCTGCGCTCATTACTAAAAACTGGTTATCTAGATGCAATATCGTTTTATTGGGACATCCTGTTAGTGCGTTTGATGCTAACGGGTGGCGTAAATAACGTAGGGCTATGAAGATGACCGAATAAATTAATATTATTGTACCCTGGGAGCCGGCTAATGTGTGGCGTTTAGGAGAACAGGAAAGCCAAATCTTGTATGGATTTGTGTTTTTCTGATCTTCCGAAGGGACTGCGTCCAATTTGAGTTAATAGCCGATGACAGCAAGTTAGAAAGTAAAATAGATATTCTGTGTAGATGCAATTATACTAATAATAATAATGGTATTCGCTTGATTAAGGTCATGAGGACACAAATATTTTGCATTGAAGTTCGCAACAAAGCAAAATTGTTGCAGTAAGTGAAGATTATACATTGAATAGGTGACAAGAATTTTCAAACAATCCATCCCTTGGTCGTTTTGGTATTTTTTCTATTTTCGAATCTGTTAAATGTTTTCACATGCACGTTTATGACGACGAAATCGGGGATTCACAATCAGATAACATGAAATAACGAGGTTAATTTGCAAGAAAGGCGAATTAAACCCTGGAATCATATGAAGCTTGGTTGGCGCGTAATTGAAGCCATATCCATGATAATACGTGTCGCAGTTGATATATAATATTTATATCTATCTATTTGTCTACGTTTTCTATTTGGGTCCTCGGATTCGAGTCCTTGGACGTGGAAATCAATCAATTTGATTTGTTCATCCCTCTCCTACTAGAGGCTTGAAAGGCTGCATGGGTGTCGCAAGTAGATTCTTCGAAATATTTTTCAGACGACTCCCACACTTTCATCTTGTATGTTTGTTCACTTTCTGTGATTGTTAAGGTGGGTGGCTTGAGGCAGTCATTCCTTACCTCACTCGGTGTTTAACGGTTCCATTTAGCCTTATGAATCACTCAGCTTGGACCAAATCAACCGGTGCGAAAAGGCCACGAGCTTTTGCAGCTAGAAGATTTTAAATTACATTTATGGGCGCCACACTGACGGTGTACTGTTTTCCTTGATTATACAAATACTGGGGATGGGCGACCGGTATATACCCAAACTGATTGATCGCACGATCACGAGTGTATTCATATCAGTGTGTGCAGAATAACTAAAGTTTGTTATTTTCAAAAGTTTGAAATTTGCTAGTGTTTCACGTACACTTAAGACGAATATTAAACTGTAGCTGGATTGACGTCTTGATTAAATGGAAGGAAAGAATAACTTCGGAATAATAATTTGTCAGGGACAGTTAATTTTTGGAATTGGTTTTCGTTTGGATTAATAAACACCAAATAAATGAATAAGATCATTTTACACATTGGTTCTCGAAATTCAGATTTTATCATGCAAAGGAACTGCTGCCGTCGAAATTGGTGTCGTTTTTTAAATATCTTCATTAATAAATGTATCAACACAATCATGGTTAAAACGAAATCATTAACGAAATCGTATTTTACGTTTTAAATACGCGAATTTATTTTAAAAAACACGCTCTTAAAGCATTTATTTTTAGCTAAAGTCCTGCTTAAGATCAAAATGATGCAAGCCCTTCGAAATATGCAAATTTTTCCGGTAGAGTCTTCGGATAAGATAATAATAATTGTAAGCGCTTTATTGAGGTTACGGGTACCAGAACCTTCATCATAAAAAATGCTATAAAAATGCTGTATACGAAAACTTGTTGTAATTCGACGTTCAACGATAACTTAAAACCACTATCCCTTTTTACGACATACGCGTCCCAAAAGCATTACGAACGAGAACGCAAACCAAAGTATAATCAAGATTATTCTCTTGATTTAATAATACAAAGGCAAAACGTTAAGTCGGCGATCGCGCGTTCGCAGGCGGAAATCGGTTCGTGTGTGTTAAAACAAAAGGGGGCTTTTAAGGTCACTACAAACTCTCCTTTAGTTCCTGATTCACCTGCTCTGGTGATACTAAAAATCGGGACAAATAAGAAATGACAGAATTCCCATTATACTAAAATGGGAAATATGAAGGTGTGGACTGAAGTTTTTGGTCCTCGTGACCTCAATAAATGCACTACAATTATTAAATTATTATGTTTTATACGGGTTAAGTTCAACCCAAATCTCATAAACAAGCGAACTAAGAACGAGAGGCGATGCAATTTACCGAATATGGCACAACATGACAATTCCAAGATAGCCGACTGTTAAAAATAACGCCGATTAATTTAGATTTCGATCTCTAGGCGAAATTATGGAGTTAAGCGATTTCCGTAGTTTCAACATCTGCTCTTATGGAAAACGTAATGAACATGCCTTTTGAAGCGTTCAGCAGATGGCCATTCTCTGATGACCACTCGAGTACTTCAGTGAATGCCTGCCCCAGCTAATGAGAATACCAATTCGTCTTGCAGATGTTGTATAAATTCAGGTCGTACGCATATTTGAATGTAACGCCATTAGGTGGCCGAAGGTTAGACGTATTATCATTGAACATGAATAGAGTAAGCACTGGGACTTTCAGAACACCGCGGTTATTTTTGCAAGGAGGAGGCTTTGTTTTCGACTCTTACGATTTAGTGTCGCCATAGTCGCTATAGTGTAGAAATACACAGGATGCGGTAACGTGAGATGGTGTTGAAAGCCGAGAAGTAGTCAAAAATTACTCCAATGTTCGGTTTCAGAATTGATTTCATAGCGACATCTCGCCATTCCGAAGGATATAATAAAAGGAATAATTGACGAGTTTGGTGACAATCGGATAATTCCGGCGGTAATATATTTGCAGAACCGCCGGTGGGAGCCTGCCCGTACAGGCTTCCGTGCAGCTCTTGAGGCTATAAATATTAATCGAGAGAGAGGATACAGTGTGCGTGTTGAATAGCGCTGGGATTAAGAAATCGAAGAAGAGGCATCGATGAATGGTCAGTTGATATGAAGATAAAGCCATCATTCAGAGCATCAAGGTCTATGGTAAACCTTGGTTGATTTGATTTATTTAGATGTTTCCAGAGATCGCCGAGTTTCGATATTCTGACGGGCTAATCTACAAAAATCTAATTGAGCCGATTAACCTCAGCTGTGATCAAATAGTCTCACTATTCATAGTCTATCACACTGAGTTTTCGATATTCCAACACGCTTTTGGAATCAAATTGACATTAGATTCGGCAAAATGTACTTTCTTTGCTAAAATATCATATAAATTTATTTTGTTTCACAAGGTATCATTTGCTATTAAAGAACAGACGCATCATATGAAAATGGGCAATAATTTACACCAATAAGACACACCCAATCACATTGCGTCCTTGTCGCCTTGTTGTGGGTATCTGAGGTGAATAAGGTATTATCGCGCACTTGCGAGCGAGCAATCATCCATGTGTAAGTTCAATTTTAGCACCCACCTTGTATTTATAGACCAATCACTTAATTCGCAATGTTATAAAATTGTATTATTACGGCATGGTGAAAGTGAGTATAACCAGGAAAATCGATTTTGTGGGTGGATGGATCCCGATTTATCCTCTCGGGGTGAATGCGAGGCTCGACAATCTGGGCAAATGTTAAAACAACGGTCTTTTTGTTTCGATGTTGCATATTGCAGTCTTTTAAAGCGCGCAATTAAGACTTGTCACATAACACTGGAGGAGCTCGATCTGTTATGGATTCCTGTCGTAAAGTAAGTTTAATATGTTTGGTATTAGAACCTTTATGCGTTAGTTACGACATCTGTTGGCGCCGTGCTTTGTTTGATTTTTACAATAATTGTTATATCTGTTAATAATATTAAGGTCGTGGCGTTTGAACGAACGTATGTATGGAGCCTTACAAGGATTAAATAAATCAGAGACAGCTGCGAGACATGGCGAATCGCAGGTGAAGCTGTGGCGTCGTGCGTACGACATTGCCCCGCCCGCGTTGGATGCTACAAGCACGATGTTACCTGGATTAGATCCAAGATATGCGGTAATTTTACGCATTTACATTGGTTGCCGATATTAATAGAAGGCAATATTTTTGAGTTTTTTTACTGCGGCCATGGTTTTTTATTTACTGTTTGTTAATGTTAACATTTTTCCAATTTGAAACTGTTATGGACATTTTATCTCTTTTTAGTACTACGACAAAAATGTATTACCGAAAACGGAGTGTCTTAAGGATACCGTAAAACGCGTTCTACCGTTTTGGCACGACGAAATTGTTCCATCTATCAAGGTCTGCTTTTTAAGTCTGAAATTGGCACTATTCTGGTTACAAGTAATCGTGCATTATTTTCCACACATAGAAAGGAAAACGTGTTATTATTTCAGCTCATGGGAACAGCCTTCGTGCTCTTATCAAGCACATTGATGGAATTCCCGACTCAGCAATTGTGGAGCTTAATATACCAACTGGTACGCATAAATGGTTTTTGAAAAGTGTATTTCATTACTGTGGTTAAAATACCGTCTTTTCATTTTGAATTTATATTTCGCATTGTCATCTATCTATTTGCGTTCCTTTGACAACGCGTATAGTAAAGATAATCCTTAATTGCTGTCGAGCAGGTTAATCAGAAAGGCATATGTTTACAAACACTCTTCTTTTTTCAGGTATTCCGTTGGTCTACGAGCTCAATTCTGAAATGGAACCCGTGAGACATTACTACCTAGCTGATGATGAAACGGTAGCGGCAGCAATCAGTCGTGTTGCGAATCAGGGAAAGGCGAAGTGAAATGATTACTTCGACCATCTGTACAAAGTGAGTTCACCTTATTGTCTTCCTGATTTCAATCAAACTCACGTGGTAGTGTCTTATAAGATGTTAAAATGATTATTTTATCACCTCGGACGCTTTACTGTAAGATTCGCCAATATTTTGATGCGACTGCTGGTTAAATATCGCGTAGAACGGAATACATAGCCGTTATAATCAACTTCAACATTACTGTTATTCTGGAATGTGGTAAAGATGGTTGCCTGCCAAAGATATCCTAACGTCGTTTTAAAAAAAATGTCACCAACAAATTTTTATGCTCCATTTGACTTGACATTTTTGCAAAATCTTGCTACGTTAACGAGTAAAGTTAATTATCATAACTTATTCATTATTAAATTTTAGAAAACTGAATAAGGCATTCAGGCTAAACGAAAAATATTATATTACATCTCCCGCCCAATTCAATGGTTACGTTTGAGCGAAATAATTTTGCTCCGCATAGTAACAAATGGTCCAATAAACCTAACAATGAACAGATTGTTTCACTTCTATTTCTTATCGGAAAGTGGGTCTTATCTCAACGCCTTCTAATATCAAAATTAACTAAGTGAGTTCGTGAACTATCGCTGTAATTCGGCTTTTATTAGAGTGTTGTGTTGACTCCTATATGCAATTTTACTTATGCAACACAATTAAATGTGACCACTTATCTATTTGAGTAGGTTCATGAATGTCTTTTCAAATTAAAGGGCTATTCGACTATAGAACCAAATTGCAGAGACCACAAATGAAACTCACCAGTGGTTTTTTCGGACAGCTGTCACACGTCATAAGCGCCTCTTTTGACAGATATCAATTTGATGTATAATTTAAAAAATGAATTCGATATCGCTCGAGAATAATCAAAATCCACTGCGAAAATGGTGTATCTGGGAAGACCACATTTAACAAAATTGTGGATATTGTTTTCATTATAATCGACGAACAGAGCCCGGAATATAATATTTAATCGTAACAGTCGACTGGCCCCTTACAAAACCTTCAAACACCAATGTTCTATCGTCCATGCCGCCCAAATAAAATATCGCTGTGGAGAGGAAAAGCAATGAAGATCGGCATTTGTAGATTGAGCGGCGTTCAAAGTAATTGGGCCTATCTGCAATCATCACCTGTTGTGGAAGAATTTGGCTCAAGTCTTACAAGGTTCAGATGGTACAAGAATTGAGACAAGCGATAATCAGCAACGTCAAAACTTCGGATCGTTTCGCTGGAAAAATAATTCATTCACAATTAGCTCATTTCCATATGAATGGATGCGGAAAAAAATGAATGCATTTGATAACCAATGCCGATATGTTGAGAAACCTTAACATTCCTCTCGTGTTATTGTTTGATGCGGATTTTTGTCTGGGGGTATAATTGGGCCATTTTCTTCGAACATGAAGTTAGAAATGCCGTGGACTATTTTTTGTGGTGCTATCTCAACGATGGAGTGTTTGAAAATCGCCAGAAAAAATTGAAAGACATCATTCGACGCGAAATTTCCAAGCTAGAGCCAACATTTTGCCGAAATTTCGTCGACAATTCCATTAAAAGACTCGACATCTGTAACACTTGAAATTGCAAACTATCTGCCATATATATATCTATCAATAAAATGATGATAAGCAATCCGTGTTTAATTTGAATTTGCAAAAGAAACTCGAACTTGGAAGATCCTGTAACAGGATTTTAGCCACTAAGGGAATAGATAATTAAATCAAATCTAAGTAGAACAAAAAATAAACGCGTCATGGAGACGAAATCGACGTTCTTATTTTCCATCATGCAAACAATTGGCTGTTCAATCACAATGTACTACAATACCAAGAAGCATGCATTAACGCTGTTACGTGTCAAGGTAACAAAGAACTTATCAGCACAGATGTATCTGACCTCAAATCTAGTGCGCGTAGGATACGAAAACGTGGTTGTTTACAACATAATTAATGGATTTATGGGTTCCATCGGTTAGCCTAAATAACAGGAAAGAGACGATTTCAGTCAAGTGGAGGTTGTGGACTGTCAACAATTTTTCAAGCGGATTTCCACTGTGCGCGATTCCAAAATAATCATTCTCAAGGCAGTTCGATTCCGACCATAAAATACACAATCCACGATAGCTTCTTTTAAATTTCATCAAAATCATAGTTATTTTACCGAATTTCTGATTTTCTGAAACTTAATAACAGGTTTTTCTATATTTCTAGTTTTGAGTTTGACTATCCTTTTAAGTGGGACTTGTTTTCACAAGTCCGTAAGCGAAAATCTTGCAGTTTATACGTTTCTTTTTCATGTTTGATTTCTTATGTGATTCTAACATGCACCTTCGTTGTTGTGTGCGTTTCTGTTCATATTGCATCGCCCGTCGTGCATTCTATAACAATTCCAACGATTATTGTTATAACTATTGGTCAGGCAGACGAAACTGAATTGAAACATATTTCCACCCAACGGGACAGGGCATTATCAAATCCTGCCGAGTCCACTTTGAAATTGTTTCGTCCATTCCGACTCCCAAAGTTTGAAAAAAGGACTAGCAATATTACCTGGACGCGATCAAAAAATAAAGGTGGGCTATCATCGATGATGTTCGCAAAACCTTGGGCATGCGTCCTAAACCGACCGCTATCCTTGCAAACTCTATTTCCACTGAACGTTTATGGTGTTAGTTAAAATCTGGTCACTCTATAGTAATGAAACTATTCCGAAGCAAAAAATGTCCATGGCTTCTGAAACCTCAATTACCACACCACTGCAGTTGTAACAGCGATGTTGAGCGATGTCATGCATATTTCTAAATCTTGAATCAGCCCGATATTTACTCTATGGAAGGACTCGCCCTATGTTAACCTTATTTATCTCAACATTCGTAACTTACATATTCAATGAACGCATCTTCGTATCGTAGTTTTTGTAAAATAAATACTTGTTTGCAAAATGTTTCGTACAAAATCCAAATTTAATGTCTACCTTTCCTTAGGCAAGAAACGTCCCACCGAAAGATCTTTCACAATATTGAATCGGTTTTTGGTATTAAGCATAAATGTTATTGTGATGCTTTTTCGTCATGATAAATATCCGTTACAACTATCATATGTTGCCATGCTACGACTATTCTATCTAGTAATATTACTACTGTCAAATATGCTTTCATGCAAACATTCGCTAGTGTGATCAAATCAAAATACAAATACACGATAAAAAGCTAATATTTATTGTAGAAAAATGTAAGCTCCACAATAAGGCATCTCAATAATCGTTATTTAAATATACTAATGCGGCCCTACCTATGATAACACAATGCGCAGTTGTTTGAAATCGATATTTTTATCAGCTGTATAATTATGAGTAATTGGTATTTTTAATTCATTTTCCAGGTGTTGTAGGAGACACCCAAAACCAAGCGGGTTACCACCTTGTTTTGGTTAGACATGGCGAAAGCGAGTACGGTTCTAATAACTTGTTTGCCGGGTGGATGGATTCTGATTTATCTTATAAGGGTGAATGCCAATCTGCAAACTTAGCGAAGAAATTTGTTCAATTCGGCTTTCAATTTGACATCGCGTTTACAAGCGTGTTGAAAAGATCAATTAAAACTTGTCACATTGTATTGGATATGATGGGACTACACTGGATCCCGGTTCACAAGTATTGGCTTTGTGTTGTGTCTTTAAATTTGTGGTTTTTATACTTCAAATTTCTTGCTTTATAATTTTTGCATAATTTTATTACATAATGGCAATCACGTGGGCTATTCATTGTTGTTCGTTAATACGGCTTGAGGAATTTAAATAAACTATTGGTTGGTTTCATCAAAATAATATTTTTAAGATGGTTTGTATTGCATTTTGTACATAATCGAATCTAATTTTTGTTTAATTACAATAAAAAATGCCTCTTTAGGTGCGTAATTTATGTTCTTATGTCACGCTTTTCTATGCGGTGTTTAATGTACAGCCTTATTATACACAATAATACGTAAAGTATGTCAACGTTTGGTTCACGCGATGAGAGCGTGTTCGCAGTACTGTCATCACACATGTCCTGAAAATGTTTCCATGTTTAAATTCGTCTTTTTATATTAAGAAGGGCCCGTTTTAATTGATAGATCCTGGCGGCTCAATGAGCGTATGTACGGAATGCTTCAAGGCTGTAATAAGTCAAAAACGGCTGTTCAATATGGACAGGAACAGGTACAAACATGGCGGCGCGCATGGGATGGCACACCACCGCCACTGACCAAGGACGATAAAAATCATCCAATTTATGACCCTAAATACAAAGTAATTAATTATTATTTGAGTTAAACTCTGTCCTCTCTACTTATCAATTATGCGTAGGAAGGTGTATAATATATTAAAGTATTATGTAAAACGCCCAGTCTACTTTTTAGCTACTTCATAAATCGCAATTACCAGATACCGAGAGTTTTAAGGATTCGAGTGAACGCGTACTCCCATTTTGGCACGATACAATTGTGCCAGCTATTAAGGTATGTCAAATGAGTCTCGTTTTACTAAATTGTAAGTTATAAATGCTGTTATTATACCGTTTTCAAAGGGAATTCACAATATGGCTTTTCGTTTTTGAATGTTTACATTTTTAATCAGTCGTTCTCGTTTTTGATGACTAAAAAGTCTCCTGTTTTACTGCTTTTTCCGGCGAGGAAATCCGATATTCGTCAGATGTTTATTAGAAAGTAATAGGAAATTATTTAAGTATCACTCCTATATTCATTGTTGGGAATTCCATTAAAGGCATAATTTAAGTTGCTAGTCATCTTGATTTAACTCATCAGACACCCATTCGATTCCCTTGGAAGCTTCTCAAAGCGGCATGTCTCCCGACAACTTTCCTACCTTGCCGAGATACTTGGGACTTTATTAAATTAAGCCTTCATATTCTGCATTAAAGAACCTTTGGCGGTTTCGATTTCTTACATTTTAATCACGTTCCCTAAAGATGATCAAAGTCAATGATGGTGCAGCACTATCTTCATTTGCATTTTCTTCAAATATGCCAGTTACTTCACATGTAAATCTCATCGGTGGTGCTTCTTTATCGCGTTTACTTCCACGAACATAGAGAGCAGCACATAATTCAAGCTCGTTAACATATATGCTTTGCTAGCAAAATCATTTGTTTTGCGTATTTTACAATAGGCTCTACTTTCGCTTGCATAGAATGGCCCGTTTACTCGTTTATTACTTGTGTAGTTGATAGGCCAAGTAGGTATTTTGAGTACTTTTTAAATTATCAAAGCATCGCAGTCAGTGGTCCAGAATTAACGCGCGTACAATTTAATGCATTTATTTCATGGAGATTTTCCCTTTTCCAGGAGGGGAACCGTGTCCTGGTTGTTGCCCACGGAAGCACCATCAGAGCACTAATCAAACACCTCGACAAAATACCACCCGAAGACATAAAAGCTTTCGAAATTGTCAACTGTACGTTCTGCTGTCTGTTGAGAAATGTGTGAGAAATTAGTTGTTTTCGTACTCTGATGATGTAGGTGTTCCGCTGGTCTACGAACTCGACGAGAACATGAAATCTATTCGGCATTACTTCTTGGAATGTTATGACACTTTAAAGAAAGACGTTCAGGATATAAAAAACGAAATCAAACAGAATCCCAAAAAGTGCCCATAGTTCACATGCCCTCAACGGCGACCTCGTACACAGGCATCCCATGTCATGCAGATTCACACAAATAAACGTGTATTTGAATCCGTCTATTGTCGCCTCTCGCTATCTCTAAAACCCATGTGCAGCGGAATCCAGACCAATGGGTAAATTAAATGTGAAACGCTGCCAAGAATTAATACAATTTATCGAGATAGACGTGGAACTAAGTACGCGTATCGTGCCTCGGTTTGAGTGGGTGTGATTTCGAGTGCGTTTTTTACTTTCCACTTATGCAGGTTACTACCATTAAAGTGCAAACCACTACAATTCAAAATTTCCGACAAGCATATCGCGATGTAAAATACGAGTAACCTCAAAGTGTTTGCCAATAATAATAATTGGTTTATAAGGGCCACGAAGACTAGATATTTAAGTAAAACGTTCCCCTGCTTTATATAAAAACCTTGTTTGAGTTCTTGCTTCACCTATTCGGGTGAAACTACAAATCGCGATGAATGAGGAATGACCAAATTTTGATATTCCGCCGGTCTACTTGGAATGAAATGGTATAGCCTTTGCATTATTAGAAGAGATTTACACTGAGACACAAGAATGGAGGCAATTGGTGAACTACTAGTGAGCTGCCGTTGAAGGCTGGTGCCTTGGGTGGGGCGCATAGATGATCCACTACAAACTTAATTCTACGAATGGCCAAAGCTAACCATGAAATACAGACAACGGAATTAACAACATTATAACCGACTGTTGAAAATAACGCCAACAGATTTTGAGCTGGAGGCGAAACTATGCCCATGCTGGTTAATTGGCTGCTGGATTGCTAGTCAGATTAAAATCCGTCTTGACGCATCTTGTATGCGGATCTGTAGTTGTTTCGTCAGCGCCCATAGCGATAAACTGGCACGGATAAATTTTACTGCTTCAATTGAACATGGTGATTGGTCATGCAGGTTAGTTCATTACATGCACGGAGCACCGTAAAGCAAATGTCATGCGTTGGTCTATTTCTCGTGGAATATAAATTATGCAGTCTTTTTTTAAAATAATATGTAACGTATTCTCGTGTGTGCTTTCCGCCGAGATATTTTGGGAAATTAACTCATTAAATCAATAAAAATCCTATGAAACAACTTGTGTTTAGTTTAAAAACTCCTGGATGAAGACGTTTCTGAAACAACCCAATTAAAAAAGTAGATATAACAAATAACAGTAAAGAAAGAAAGATGAGGTATTTTTTCTCATTGATGTCACGTCAAATTATTATGCAACCGTGACAGACCTCATGACACCCACGAGCAAGATCCGACGTGCAGGGAAGTCGGTGGTAAGCAATGATTATTTCGTCAGTCTTTTTGTCATTATTCCATTTTACTCTTTCTGCCAATCCTCCGTGCAAGCAATGAGAAAATTGTGGATTCTCCACGAATCATGTTAATTCATATAAAATACCTCTATTTTGGTTTGTTGCGATGTCTCTGTTTAAATCGGTTCGCTTGCAGGTATCATTTACAGATTTGGATCTGTCCATTTATACTCGCGCGCCTGATCACAGAATTTTTTTTATTATTGACCGAAGCCCAAATAACGGCCTCATTTTCAAACCAGTTGTGGATCGATCAAGCGAACAACTTTCTAGTATTTGGTTGCATTGGGATTTCACAGATGTGATGTTCGAAGAGTTCTTCAGCTTGCCAAATATTTCCCTTCGATAAACGAGTCACTCCTCAACTCTAACTGTTTAGTCAAAATTTGAGTTATTTATTCTCGATAAACGCAAATCGGTAAATTAATCACGAGGCGTCTACCCAGCATAAAAGAAACCGACCTGTGATAAAAATACGAGTAGATTATCTTGACCGGTTTCAATATCAATTGGCCTTTAAAATATTTTTCACGTAATACGATCACCCTGTACCGTCCAATACAAGCCGATAAAAATCCACTGCTCCGGTATCAAAAAGACCCCAATTCGAGAAAAACAAACGTCTACATACGTATAATACAAAAAATCTCTCATACCTCGGGGGGACACCTTGAAACAAGCAGCAATTAGAAATACTAGTCAATATACGGGTTGGAAATAAATAAATACGAAAATTTGCGACATAATAATATAATCGGATGCAATCCACAGCGCATGGAATAATCGATAGAAAACGATAGATAACGACGACCACTCGGTACAGCCATGAAGGGGAAATGTGAGCTAAAGAAGTTGGAGTGGCGGTAGAGGATGTGCGGGCGCTAGGATATGCCCGGGTTTCGTAGAGGCAGGACACGTCTCTCATCGCTCTCCGACGACACGTGCTTATCACATGAGCTGCTGTTGGAACGCCGGCGGGATCCGTCGACGTGTTGCCGACGGCGCTGTCCACATTTGCCCAGAACCCCAAAAATGATCTCCGCCTCCTCCTGGTCGTCAGTCAACGCGAGCGGTTGGAGCTCTTCTGTCCTTTTACCAACGGGCGTGTTATTGTGGTGGCGATTATGATGATGTTGGCGGTGGTCGTTGATCTTGCTTGTTTCCTTGGGTTCACCATCACCCTGCTCTAGAATGTCCCGTAGTTCGGCAGCTCCGAGCGACCGACCCCGAATACGGCCCTATGGAAACAACAATCAAATATCATTGCACCATCTTTCTGACAAAACGCAATGATCCCACAGTTCCTTCAATGGATCGGGTCATGTCGATTTATATTATATGTGATAAGGCCTGCCAAAGATAGTTCCTTTACAAATGACCAAACATGGAAAGACCTTAAGGTCGCTTGTCTTCGGAGATTGAAGCACGATAAATTGCCTACCCCAGAAACAGATCGCAAGCGACTACGACCCGCGTGTCGATGATTAGTCGTAGCACACACTTCCGCTGCATCCGTCCCTGCAATCGGATCTTCGTACTTCGGGTCGTCAGCGTCGAGGCAACTTGTTGTAGTGGACGTGTTTCTCGACCGATCACCACAGCCAGACCAGTGTCTGGCTCGCTCGGCCCTGTCCATCGCCTCCTCGCCGAAGAACTCTGCGCGAATGTCCTGGATGCTGGCAGAGCATATGATTGGTGGCCATACGCCCGCCATGCGCTCAAGCTCCTCTCGGATGCGCTCGTAATCCTTGCGGTCGACGCGGCGAGGAAATAGCTTCTTCTTTAAGTGGTGCATGTGACGACGGAAGGCCACGCCCTCCACAATGGCCTCGATGAGGGAGCCGAGGAAGAAGTTGCAAAAGGCAGCCAGTACCAGTATCCACAGCATCTTATTCGTCGGAAAATGTATAATCTGAAGGAAAATTCGCATAGGCTTACTAACTTTCTTGGGTTGTCACCTGGGCAACACTATCGGCTGAAGTTCTATTGACCCTACCAGTTATTGCGCAATACATACTTTCGCGCAAGAAATGTTTTTTCTACGAGTATTCGCTATTACTGGAAGCAGCTCTCTATTGGAACAAACAGGCAACTTACCGAAATCCAATCCATCAGTCTTTTATCACCAAGGAATGTGAACAGGAAGTTCATTCCCAGTATAATCAGTACGCTGGCCAGGAATAGGACTGGAATAGATGAAACAACATTATCTTTGTCAACCGCCTTACACACTGTACACGTTCAGGCATTTTTATATAATAATAATAATAATAATAATGGTATTCAATTCATTAAGGCCACGCAGACCAATAATCCATCCAAGACCTCAATCTGCGAAAGCACCTCTAAGGTTCGGAGACTCACAGTTTGTGTAAAGGCGTTTGCGGTAGGGTGGACCATTGGAGAAGATGAGTGCCAAAGATACATATTGGTAAGTCGAGACAATAAAGAGAGCGGTGTTGTCGAAATTAAGGAAACGATAAACCTCCACATCTACCGAGGTGAAGTCCATATACCTAGAAGAAACAATGACCGATGATCATACGTACACGGGGGTGGGTGAATTTCAGCAATTGAACAGTCTCGAAATCAGATTACAACGATACCCTGTTGATTTTAATTTTGTGACCAGTATACTCCATCTCATGGGTAAAATTGGGTCTGAAACACATCTTGCATGCCCTTTAATTAAATATGGCAATCGTGTTGGAAACTTGGAACGAGAAAGAAATAGAGATACATTTTCCATTGAATCTGCACTCAGCAGACTAACTCAAACGCCTGACAATAATCGTCTCCCTCCCTGCCAACCAGTACATACACTCAGGGAATGAAAGTGGGGACAAAGATGAGAGTTGGGCAAAGATGAAGCCTACCAGGGTTGGGCCCGTACGTAGATGAACACAGTGACCTGTGTAACAATGACGAGAAGAAGCTGAGTCCCGATAGAGATGAGAGATGTCGCTGATAAGAGACGCATAGGCGGTGGATCCACTG
Source organism: Proteocephalus fallax (assembly GCA_028672205.1). NCBI lineage: Eukaryota > Metazoa > Platyhelminthes > Cestoda > Proteocephalidea > Proteocephalidae > Proteocephalus > Proteocephalus fallax. The sequence goes on from JAPUBX010000723.1 coordinate 527,005, forward strand.
AAAGACGTGGGTAGGCTTTTGTGTAGCCAACTGAAAAGCGGGGGATGTGGGGCGCATTGGTGAATTCATAATGACAAGTGATGCGTTTGACGTACAACTGAAAATGTACACTTACACATGATACCAAGTAAAGTGATGATGAACAAATCAATATACAGGAACTGCATATCGGAGAGGCTTGATTTGACCTGAAAGGTGGAATGTAAATGAACATCTAGATACCTAATCGTGTTTTCTAGTAATGACCGCTTCGGGACACACCATGTCAAATGATCTTTACGGTTACTGTGATCGCAGGAACCCACAAAACAAAATAAAAGTAAATACAATAACATACTGAGGTGGCGAAACAAGAATGCGCTAGGGGGTTAATTTATTAACAAGGATAGAGGGGTAAAATAACGGAAATTACGAGTCATAAAACAACCTATAAACCATCGCTTGAATTATACCCATTTATACTTTATTATACTGCTATGTAGCCCACTTACCCAATAGAGAATTAGTACACTTGTGAACTGGGTGATGGAGTATCCCATCATGAATTTAAAGGTTCCGAAACTAGTGGCCAGAGCACAGCGGCCCTCTCGGATGAGTCTGGGAACACAGGAGATGTTCTGTTGGGTGGCCGTGAAGGGGCTGGCGACAGAGGCCTCGGCCTGACTGAGTCCAATGCCGGCGTGCGCGGCCTTCAAGGCGCCACAGTCGTTGGCGCCGTCACCGCACATCGCCACAAAGTAGCCCACCGACTGGAGAGACTCGATCAGCTGGGTCTTCTGTTCTGGCGAGAAGCGCGCGAAGACGGTGCCCTTCACAACCAGCTAAACAAGGCAAGCGGGAAAGGCATAAACAGGGGAACATTATGAATATGTTCGGGCAGTGGAATCCATAAAAAAACGAATCGCGAAAGTTGCACGAGCATTACACAATAGGGTTTTCGATCCAAGTATGCATCTTTAAGGGGTGACAAACAATGAATAACAATGGTGACCTTTGGAATGAGTGCGGGGAAGTGTTCGCGGATGATGGCCCACGTCTTGCCGGACAGCGCCAAGTGGAAGTCGGGGCGATCGAGCATGCGCAGCGAGATGCTCGTTGTGCTGCGATAACGCGGTTTGACCCGGCCCTTTGAACGGACCACCTTGGTGTCCCTGCATGCCACCGAGCCGTTGGGAGTGGACTTGTTACAGGCCTCCTGGTGACCCAACTCAAGGTCGACGTGGTTGTCGTTGACGGCCGAGTGGTTGCGTTGACGTCTGGATGGGCCGAGAGAAAGATTAAACGCGTTTATGTTGCTTGCTTTGTGCATCTTAATTGGTGCTTCCACGAAGAATCCTGGGAATCATGTAGTCGATATACCAGCAACACCAGGTATTTCCAATCGGACGCCCATGTAGGTAGTGAGCCGTCGCAACGTTAATTAAATTAGGCGATCTTACGAAAAACGTAAAGACTAAGGGAATGGTCGTTGGCGGCGAAAAGATACTTAGAAAATATGATTAATTGTTCGTACAGTCTTGGTAACTGAATTCGATCACACGTAAAATGAACCGAGCCAAGTTATATCCTCTAGGCCGCATCAACTCTGAGTAGGTTATCAATGGTGAAGACGACAATATTTGTAAAGCGAACAGTGTGCTTCCAAACTGCAAGCACAGAAAAGTTACAATGGGCGTAAATTTCAACTGAGAAAGGCCGACTTAAAATAACACTGGCACCGCGAACACGGGTGCAGAAATACAACCGCATTTTGTTAGAGACACAATTAAACAAAGGGCTGCCAAAGGTGAAAACGGCACGCGAGCGCAAGAATCAACTTTTTAGCGATTGCGTCCCACGATTTAAATTGATTCGGTTGGGGAAAACGTCTCGACTGCCGCTTGACAAACTATAGAGATTGATTCGCAATTACAAATCTCTAGAATCTGTTTTACAAAATTCGACATGGGTCTCGGTGGTGAAAGCACAGGCCAAATTCTGTTAATTGCGAGCAGTCCATTACCTACGCTTACGCGTCCGAGATCACAAAACGGAATGCTTCGTAGACTCACACGAAAGGAAGCCATTTTGAGAGCCTCGACGTCCGGTTACCGTGATCCAGTGACATCTCTGTCGAATTGGTCTGCTGTCGTTGACGACGTCTGAGAAAATCAAGACGACCGCCGTTGACTGAATTGGTCATCGCTGTGACTTCCGTCACGGGTCTATGCAGATCCTCGGCGTAGTGAAACTGGACCAAATTGCGCCAAGAGTCGTCGTCGACGTAGACGTCTGCAGTGTCCTTGCTCGGTGTTGCGTCCAAGATTTGCTCGGGTGGCGGCTTAGCGGAGACAATGATAATGCGATCGGTTTCGTCTATCATCTCACAGTCGCGAGCAACAGACAGAGCCGTCAGCATATTGTCACCTGGTGGAGGGGAGGAATCGGTAACGTATTGGGAATAATAAATTTCCAAGTGTACTGGCTTATTAATCTATTGGAAACAATAATCAGAAGGCAGTTTGGTTGAATTAAAGCATTGCAGGAGAGAAGCACACGCCAATGACGTCTCGCTGGACTGCACACCAAGGCCAACAGCCTCAATGCCCCATGGAACTCACCCGTGACCATTACCGGTCTGATGCAAGCCTGCTTGAGCAGATTGATGACGGGGGCGCTCTCCGGTTTCAGCCGGTTCTCCATAACCAGCAGCCCGAGGAAGTTGAGCTGGCGCTCAATGTTGTCTCTCTGGAGGCGCATCACGCGGGTGTAGGCCACACGAAGGGGTCGCCACGCCAGCCCAATCACCCGGTAACCCTCACAGGTGTACTGGAGCAGTATCTTGTGAAAATCGCGCGGCACTGGAGACAATGAGACACAGAGAGTGGGGTTGACATGATCAAATCTCCCATGTGATGCATTTAGACCGAAGGCATTGAAAGGATAATCTATTTAATCGAACCGCTACTTGACGATTCCATGATCATGAACAGTCCGCGACCCAATTACAAGGTCGATCACGCAGCCACGTGAGCTAAAAACTGACAAGTGCGCGCATGAGGTCAAACGGATTGTGTGGCGCACGCCCATTGCTGTGGGAGTTCAGTCTAACGTACTCCTAGAGTTATCTATTAAACGAGATCCATGAAACCGCACTCTACGCATCTGATTATCAGGTAGAGTATACTCATCGGCTGTTTACAATAAAAGAAATCCGCTGGCGGTTTATATTGATGGCAAGGCATCATCCAAATGTCAACAAAGGACGTAACCTAGGCCATCATGAGACTGCAACGAACTCAAGAGAGCCTGTGACGTCTAGCCATAACTGGTATGGGGGTTCCGAACCATGAGTGAATAATGACCACCATCGTTACTTCATCATTTTGATAATGCCACGTAGGAGTTCACTTTATCCACTCTTATCCCTGCTGCTCAAACGGCGATCCACATCCGAGGTGAACTTACAGGTCTCCTTTCGGCAGAGGCTTTCAATCATTTCCGGGGAGCCTTTCGTGTAGACGCTGAAGTGTGTTCCATTGAGAGCACGGGCGATCACAGACATGCGTTGAAGCGTTGAACTGAACGGGAATTGTCGAACAATGCCAATTTCATAGGGAATCGCCTGAAAATGTCAGAACAATGCACAAGCACATTAGGCGGTTTAAACGAATGCAACGGCGTTGTCGATGCTACAACAGAAAGACGGGATTGTTCGGTAACCAGGTTTCTAGGAACGGCAACTACGAAGGTATGGCTAAATGTTTGTTAATGAGGGAGAAATCTATTTGCAAAAAAACACCAATCCACAAACTCACATCAACTGCGGCTGCAACGGTAATGATGGATTCTGTCGAAGGTGTGGGTAGGGGGCGAACGATGGCCGGAATGATCATTTCGAATTTGCAGTGATCTTCAGAGATTTCTTCAGTCAGTTCCTAAAAATAACGACACTATCCAGTTGTCTTCGGAGAGGTGTAACGATTACCACCAAACATATAAGAGAAGTTGACGGTTCTTAAGGTTGAATTGACTGGAAACTGGATTAACAAGTCGAATGAATGAAACGTAGGATTTAGACTGGCTCTCTTTCGTTCAGCCAAATAAGACGAGTCGAAGCTTTCTTATTATTTCTCTCCTCTTGATACTACAGCTCTTGGGCTCAAACTATACGGAACGGACCAACCGGAATTGACTAGAGACGAACAACAACAACAACAACAACAACCCAAATGGACACTGCGAATGAAAACAAAGGTTATTTGACTAGTTATCGTCGACGTGGTATGCCGAAATGTTTGGCAACTGTTTTGAACAAAGCACGACAGTGGCACTCACCCAATTGGTAGACAAAAACATTTTAAGATCAAGGGGATCGCCGGAGAGTTCGCCTTCGATACGGGTGAGTGAGTGGCAGGTGGCCATCGTCTCGAGCAGGGGGCCGTGGGGCAGTTTGTCGGGTTCCGACACCGCAACCCCGAATTCCCCGTCGCCATTGGGAATGACACCCCAGAGGTCCAGGCCATCTTCTGTAATGGTGCCAGTCTATAGGAACGGGAAAAATGGAAGCGGGTGAAGGAAAACGCTTTAAACAACCGGAATTTCAATGCTCTTTGAAATCGTTAACAAATAGCTTTTCAAATTAAACCATCTACAACCATTTTCAAGCAATCTGATACGTGCTTGTGTGCACCTGTTATCCAACGACTTGGAGAGCGGGTGTCTCCAAACGGCCGCTGTACCTTCCGGAACCTAAGCAGCCTCAGTTCCATGTGTGGCCACTGTGTTCTGGTGAAGTGTTGGATTGTGCGGTGGCTACTTCCCTCACTTCGGGTGGCACGCTGGATGGTTTCACTTGCACTACATTCTCGAGACCCCGTGGAAACCACCATGAAACCCGACATCCTCTCTCCGCGCGAAAGAAAATATAAACAATAGCCGATGTTCATGACCATTGTGGTATTCGCGGTTTTGATGAAAAGAATTTGAATTAACGCAATAGATTTGTAACTGATCAACAATTTGCCGGTTTCACTCAATTCGAATAAATTTGAAATTTAAATTAATGCAACGTGCGTTAATTTGCATTAACATTAAACTAGAAAACAATCCGAATAGTCACGCATTAGTGCAATTAGTGGATTCTGATTGTGGGTGTGTTGCATTGGCTTGCGTGAATGGTGTCAGAAAGCATGGGACCAACGTGATTGGTGGAGCCTTGCAAGATAATTCAAAGCGGGAATATAGGCAACGCGACTGCCATTGGTGGGCTTAGCATGGCAACCACGCTGCTCGTGACAAGCGATCCGTAAGAACGCCGGGGATGAATAGCAGCAACACGTGCAGAAAAGCGCGTCGAGGATATGGTTCTTTAACAAATCAAAGTTGTTGAATGAAAAGCCACTTAGCATACTGCTAGGACTACGATAGCGATAAACAGAGACCTAAAGACCAAGAACTTATACAAATAGAATCGAGATTGTTCGCACCTTGTCAAAGCAGGTTACATTGATAACACCGCAGGCGTTGATGACGCTGGGGTTTAATGTAAAGATGCCGTGTTGCTTGAGACGCTTTTGGGCAAACGACACCCCCACGGTCATGGCAACTGGCAGGGCCGGCGGGACAGCAATTGTGATCAAATCCAACGAGCGCCTGACAATCAAACTAACATCGTAACTGTTGCGCACCTAAAACGTAAAGGCAATACATTTAAAAAGGTGCTGGAAGCGCGAAACCTAGAAAAGTCATTAACGAATTTAGTAAATTAAGAAGCTGGTTCTTTGTATTGACCTTTCTAATACACCGAATTTGTAACATTACACAAAGCGAATTTTATTTTCTCGGAGCTCAACACCCCTCATGCTCGCTCAATAGTTTTGATGCATTGCCTAAACGGTGTGCTCCACGAAATCACCAACGAGAGGAATGACTGTCGCATTTTACCAAAACAAGAGAAATGAAACCCACCATAATGTAAACCGACACACATAAACCGGTGACGGCTATAAATGACAGAGCTCCGATGAATTTATACACATCTCGAGTGAATTTGAACTTCATGGGCTTGGGGAAGAGGATTGCCCGAACCATTTCACCCTTGGCTGTGCGGAATCCGGTACGAAGGACTACGGAGAGCACCTTGTGGTTAGCAAGGTTGCGTGTCTGAATCACAGAGGTTCCACAAAAGATGACACTCTTGGACACTGCTTTGATGTCGAAGGGTGGGGATGCAGAGGCTGGTTTACCGGAATCGACGAATGGTATCTTTGTAACAGGAACACTTTCACCTGTGAGAAAACGGAGACTTTCAGGTATATTCCGGATTGGCGACAAATATTTGTGGCAGTAAATAAGATCACTGTTACCTGTTAGGGTGCTTTCATTGACAATGCAATTGCCTT